>OY855903.1:54501149-55016149 GCA_963693305.1 Meandrina meandrites
TACACCGTCAGAGCAACCACCCCCCAGCATTGCTGAAAAACATCCACTCAGCATTAACAAAAGGCTAACTAACATCTCATCCAGCAAAGAAGTATTTGATGAATCTATTGCCCCTTACCAGCAAGCACTTAAAGAAAGTGGATATGACCACAAGCTAACATATAACCCTTCTCCAGAGCAACCTCCGAGAAACAGAAGAAAGCGAACAAGAAACACCACATGGTACAACCCCCCTTTTGCTTCAAACCTTACAACTAACCTTGGTAGAAAGTCCCTACACATCGTCGACAAATGCTTTACAAAGAACCATCCGCTCTACAAGATTTTCAACAGACACACACTTTAACTGAGCTACTAATGCATGCCAAACATGAAATCCACCATCTCGTCACACAAAAAACACGTTCTTTCAAAAACAAATACACCTACGCAGCAACCCGACACCTGTAATTGCAGAAAGAAACCCGATTACCCACTCGAAGGAAAATGCCTCCAAGCAAACATCATATATCAAGCCACAGTAGCCACTGAGAAAACAACTGAGACCCACGTGGGACTGGCAACAAACGTAAACTCATTTGCATCATATCCTATGTTTATGGGAGCGTGAGCGATCCCATAAGCGAAAAAAAATCGCAAAAAATCGCGTTACTTCCGATTTTCCCCAAATTTGGTACACAGGAAGTTGATAGAATTAGCCAATCACTGAGCGATTTTGAGCTCAGACACTTCAATCCCGCGTACATGGGCGAATTTTTCGATTTTTCACTTGACACTGTGAATTCACTGTGAGAGATGGCTTCCGCAGCAAAGAGACCGCGAGCGTCGAAGTATACTCGAGAGGAAGTTTTAGCCATGTTGGACAGAGATGAAGATCACCTGGGGATGTCCAGCGATGAAGAAAGCAAGATCGATCGAGAACTGGACAATCAGAGCGAATTTTCAAGGTAAGCGATTTGTTTACTTTTCGACCACGTGGTTTTGCAAGTGCTACGTAACAATATGGTCTTGAAATGCGAGACAACCCTGTTGAAGCCACAAATGTAATAATTGACCACAAATGTAATAACGCCCTCAAGTGTAATAAGGGTTTGACCACAAATGTAATAACGCCCTCAAATGTAATACGGGTTTGACCACAAATGTAATAACTCCTTTAGAAATGTAAGGAAAGCTAACACTGAACGAGATGTGTTCAAATCAGTCCATTTTTCCTGTCAAGCCAAAATTGTTTGATATCAGCTGGTCCCAACCACCACACTTTTAAAAGGTAGCTGCGATGGCGTGGGGGTTTTTGAAGCTGATTTGAAAAAAAAAAAAAAAATTGCGACTCGTGAAAAGGCAAATTTAAATGCGCTAAAAACTATATCCGCGTGGCTCGTTTATTTGGCTAGGTGAATTGTTGCAGGTTTTGTGGTGGCGCGAGAAATACCAAAAATAGCAATCAAGCCAATTAACTGACCACATACCATCTAGTGCATTGGATCCAAAAATAGAATACATCGTAGATTCCTCAGCTTTGTTTAAAAGAAAATCTAAATCTAAGTTTTTAACCATTCACTCACATAAATCCAGGAATGTATGTTGAAACGTTAGTGGTACACATTGTTTTCCTACTTCCTATTACAAACTTCCCCGGATGATTTTAGTCGGGAAAAATGGCATAATGGAAGTAGTCTTGTTTTCCCAGCCCGTGTCCACGTGTGGCCGTAACTATTTAACAGAAGATATGTTATGTTATTTTTCTTTTTGAAAATAAAGATTGTAAAACTGTTATGTTCATTCACAGAACATCACAAAACTTATTTCAATACACGCGAAATTCTAAATATAAAAGTAATATTTAAATTCTATCGTGAGACGACAGGCGAAAGGGTGCGACATGGCATTCCAGCGTGAATGAGCTTGATTGGTGTCTGTGAATGGTGTCTGCGTTTATTTAGTGTTCGTTTTGACTGACTTAGCAGGCAACGCTCTCTGTTCTCAGAAGTTCATTCAGTTTGTAACAACTTACAAGACCTTACAATAATGTGTACACTGCTTTTAATTGTTGCTTTGGTTTGCCTCTTTTTCGTCGGTTTATCTCCTGCTGCTAAAGACAAGTCTTCCAGTAAAAACAGAGGCCGAGGAAATAGAAATCCGTCAGCGATTTCTGATGAAATGTACGATGCCTTGATTAAATTGGTGAAAGGAGAAGCACTTCCTCCTGTCAAAGAAAGAAGCAGGGCAGAAAAATCAGCATTCGTCCGATACTGGAGATCGAAAGGGAATATAGCATTGCAAAGTCAAAACGGGAAAGAAGTCCTTTATTTAAAAGATCGCCGAATCCTGCGAAACTCGGAGATCAGCCAGATTGTCACAGATGAGTTTCATCGTATGAAAGGACCCGGCGCTAGAAAGCTTGTTTATTCCCTGAAAGAAAACTTTGTTGGACTCAGCCAGAATAGAATTCAAGATATCCTTAACAAAGATAAATCTCACTACCGTCGAAATGCAAAGTTTTTTAACAAGGCTACACTAAAACCGATCCGAGCTCGGGATGTGCAAGTTAGACATCAAATTGATCTCATGGATATGGGGAAAAAAGGAACTGTGCTTGCGAGTGGTATTTCATACCGATATGTATTATCAGTAATGGATGTGTTTAGTCGATTTGTGTGGCTCAGAGCTCTTAGCGACAAATGCAGCAAGGCTATTGCTAAAGAGCTTAGGGGCATTTATTTGGAGCATGGACCCCCTTTGGTGATCCAGAGCGATCAAGGAAGAGAATTTAAAGGTGCTGTTGAAAAATTGTGTAGAGAAATGAAAATCAAAACAATTCACAGTCGTCCTTATCACCCACAATCCCAAGGGAAGGTGGAAAGAAGCCACCGTTCCTTGCGTGAAAAAATGGCGTACGACTTCTTGAGAATGTCAAAAAAAGGTGTGAATTGGGTGAAACAGCTTCCTATTTACCAGAGCATTTTGAACGAGGACCCAAAGGAGGTGTTGAAATACAAAACTGCTTTCCAAGTGTACTATGCTCGAAAAACTGTTTCTCGTGTGCATAAAACGGGCTCAATGAGTGAGGAGGTTCTGGCCAGGGCTGGCAAGTGCCATCCTACTGAGGCTGACAGAAACAGGCGCTCAAAATATGCCTCCGCTCTAAGACAGAACGCTCGTGCTGCAACTGAAAGATGTAACAGGAGGATGGTAAACACTCAATTAAAATGCAACCCCCCTTCTAAATATCGCATTGGCGAAAAGGTTTACATACGACTGCCACGGAAAGGTGGAATCAAAGCCGCGCAAAAGAGGCGTCACGTCATTGAGGCTTTGGTAGAGAAAAGAAACCCGAAAACACACGCGTACAAGGTGTCATTTGTGTCTCCATTTAATGGAAAAATGGAAAAGAAATGGTTAAAGGTCGATGACATAACTAGTCTAACGCTTGGGGAAGAAAAACTGAAGCAAAAAGCTGCAAAAGTAACCGAGCAGAAGAAAGAGAGTCATCGCAAAAAATTCCTTATCCCAATGGAACACGCTGACTACGCGAGAATTATAGAAGACCAGGGATATGACATTGTGTATAATCCACTAGGAGACGGAAACTGTCAGTTTGCCGCGTTAGCCAATCAGTTGAGTGCCCTTGGTATTTTCAGGTCAGAAGAGTCACTGCGAAAGGAAATTGTCGGGTACCTAGAAGAAAATCCAGTGGACAACGAAGGTTTCCCTCTTCTGGAGCTAGTTCCGGAGTTCAACTCATGGGAAGATTATTTGCAGTACATGGCACGAAGTCATACATTTGGCGATCAAATAACACTCTTTGCGACAGCCAATTTGTTCAATGTTAACGTGCATGTTGTTTCGACGCTCGGCCCAGGGTCAAGCCATACTTTTCAGCCCATATTCAGCAACGCCATTGGCACGATACACCTCGGCCACTTTGCCGAGAATCATGGCGAACACTTTGTTAGTTCGACAGCCTCGTTCCATAACAATACAAGTAGCACAGGTAACTTAGCCGAGTGGGAAGTTGTAAATGAGAACATTGAAGATGACGTGATGATCGATTATGATCATGTAGACGACAATTCAGCCAGTCAGGAGATCGATAAAGACAAGCAGCAGCTTTTAAACAATGACGTGCTGGAAATTATAATAAAGCTGCTGTTGTACTCATTTCCTTTCATGAGGAGCAGCTTGAAAGCTGTCAATAGATTCTTCAAAGCTACCGTGGACCGTGTGCCTTTTCCTAGGGTCTACATCCCTGAGCTGCCAAACGAGCCAGCGATCGTCAGTGTTCGCAGAATTATAAACTTAAAAGGTAGAGGGAGTGGTGCCGTTGTCCGTATAAGCCAGATCATCAACTCCCCAAGATGGCATCTAGCCTGGCTGAAGCTTCAGCCACAGTCATATGGCTGGTTTGAGATTACTGGTATCAAGTGGAAAAATTGAAACTGCTTATTTTAAAGTAGCGGACGTACAGTTGTGTTAGCCAATTAGAGAGCTTTATTTATTTTATATTATTTACTCACTGGCTTGCGAATTTTCTCTTTCGCGGAAAACAGCACTGTTTACTTCTTTGACTGTTTGTTGTATGTAAACAGAATACTGTGATCTGAATGTTGAATTTCTAAAATCAGTGGCGTTGGGTTCTATAAATTCGATAAATTTAATTAAACGTTTTGTAGTATTTTTAGGATAAGATATCATTGCCGATTAAAAAAACTGCGTTTTGTTCTTACACTGTTATCTCTGTGTGTATGGTGAAAATGTGTTTCATACTGTAGTCATTTCAAACTAAAGTTTGATCATTTCTTGTTTTGGAATTTTAACTTCAAGTATGTCGACTAAGAAAAAACTGAGACTGAGCTAATAATTATGTGACAGATTGATGCTAACAATGTATCCAGGCTGAAAATGACAATTTCTCGTAATCGACATACACAAGGAGCTTTATTTTATATGGATTAGAAGTGTGTGTTTTGTTGGAAAATTGAGCAACACCATTTGGGACCCCAGCGGCCTTTTTTATATCCTCACTTGTTAGGGTGTCGATGACGTCATTACCTTCTTTGTACAGTTATTAGTTCAAAGCTGCCAAACACCGGTTGCTAAATGGACAGTGAATGATTAAAAAGCCTGGTAGAAAACTTCATATGACTTAAAAAACTCATTAATAATTCATAAAGGAAATACAAAAGAAATTAATGTTTAATGAGTGTCTTTATATCTGATAAAAACACGGCTAAACTTTACGTCCAATTTTCTAGGCCAAAATAACCCCAAATCTAAATACTAGTGCAAGAATGAGTTTATCTACATCAGTAGATGTTTAAGCCGTTCAATAAATTCGCAATTCGTGTTTTATTGAGTCTAAAACACTTGGCTGCGCCTCGTGTTTTAAACTTGATAAAACACTGCTGCTCATTTATTAAACATTACTTAAAATTAATCGGGGCTTTCCTTGCAAAGCAAGTACGAAATGATACTAGCCACCGCGCTACAACAGTTCTCATAAAGCCTGTCCCTTTAAATCACTTCAGTTTTTTTCTATATAACAAAAAAAAAGTACACGTCCGCTTGAATATATGAATTATTTTTTCCCGTTTCAAAAAACATTATTTTTTTTCCACGCTATCATCTGTAAAATAATGCTTTCACCACTCGAGTTTAATTTAAAATTTATATCATCACACCTAACCGTGTAATAGAACTTTTTTAGGTACGTATGTAAATTGCAGATTAAGTGATACTCTCAGAGTTGTTATTTTGTCCATCCGGAAATTATTCATTCATTTCGCCTTGAATTTGTTTGAAGTTGAAAGAAATTACTCTCATGGGTAACATCACGTTGTCAGAAATTGGACCGCAAACAGACGAAGCTACAAAGGTCTATTGGTCATTATTACATTTGTGGTCAAACCCTTATTACATTTGAGGGCGTTTTTACATTTGTGGTCAAACCCTTATTACACTTGAGGGCGTTATTACATTTGTGGTCAATTATTACATTTGTGGCTTCAACAACCCTCTTCTGGTTGCCTTTAAGTTATGCTTATACGTTTGAATTCTTGCAAATTTCATGAAATATGTCCATGAATTCAAAATGAGTGCAAAACTTCGTTTGGAGAGGTTTTTACCTCAAGTGACGCAAAATTCGATCGCAGCAGCCGAGTTAGGTCATGTTGCCATGAAGATCGAGAATGCAACCTTATCCCATTTTCGATTACGCTTTTGCAATTTGCCGATAGTTCTGTTTCTTTTTTTATTTGGCAAAGGTGTGAATCACAGACAGAAAACCAAATTTTGATTTTTATCCTTTTAGTGAAGAAGAGGAAATGGATGTGGGCAGTTCTTCAGATGTTCCTGTTGCTCCTAGTGGGTAATTTGCTTTCCCTATCTGCCCTAATTTAGCCCCTTGAGTACAATTTTTGAATATTTAAAAATATATAATTATTTGTTTGTTAAGGAATACTTATCATATAAAAGCTTTCCAGCATATTTATGCTAAGATACAAATATTCAATTATTATAATAATTGTTATGCTTTACAGCCTCAGCTGGCCCAGCTGCTGCTCTTGCTGCTCCTCCAGGTCAGTCAGCATTTTGTGTATAATTAGTAATAGTGTTTACAAAAGAGTAACTTTATTTTCTGGCTCATATTAGCATGTCTGTGTGATCTGTGTGTCATACACATCAAATTATAATTTGTAATTTATAATTTATAATTTATGTTCACTCACTCGTGAGATATCGAGTTGAACACTTGAAGATAGCCCCCATGCTCCTCAAGCTTTTTATGCCCCTGCCCCTGTTGTACATCGTGGTGCCCGTGCCCGTGCCTGTGGTCCTGGTCAAGGTCGTGGTAGTGCTGCTGCTGCTCATCGTCCTGATGTTGATCCAGATCCTGGTTCTGTTGCTTACAAAACCTATCGTGATCCAGATGTTGGTAATCAGCTACCTGATTTCAATCCTTCGCGCCCGGTTGGCATTCACTTTGGGCAACTACTTCTTCGTCATAACTTTACAAAGGCTGTTGATGTTTTTTTTCTGTTTTTCATTGCAGATATGACAAATACGATATGTACACATACTAATAGTTATGCCATTGATCATAAATTATGTTTCAGGGAATCCATCAATCCTATGCCAGTGCAGATGGCAGATGGCAAGATGTGACACCAGATGAGATCAAGAGGCTAATAGGATTACTTATTTACTTTGGTCTTGTGAAGGTTGTTGGTTCTCTTGAGAAATATTGGAGTAAGAAAACACTTTTATCATGGTCTCTGGGCAAGAGCAATCATGTCATGAAAACGGTTCAAAGCAATAATGGCCCTACTTCATGTTGTAGACCCAGCAACTGAAGTCCCAGGGGATAAATTGCGTAAAGTTGAGTCTTTTGTTGAGTATTTCAAAACTAGGTGCAGGGAATTATATCAGCCAAGACAGAATGTAGCCATAGATGAACGGATGGTAAAGTCAAGGCACAGATCTGGAATACGCCAATACATAAAGGACAAGCCCACCAAATGGGGCATCAAGCTGTGGGTCCTGGCTGACAGCTCTAATGGCTACACCATTGACTATAATATTTACATTGGTAGGGCTACAGGGCAGTTAAGTGAACATGGGTTGGGTTACGATGTTGTCATGAAGCTGATGGAACCATACCTGAATCAAGGTTACCGCTTATTTGTGGATAACTTTTACACCTCTGTTCCCCTTTTTAAAACCTTATTCACCCACGGAGTCCCTGCCACCAATACCATCTTGGAGACAAGGAGAAATTTCCCAGTTGTTCTAAAGAATGGCAAGGAATGGGCCAAGGGGAAGGAAAGGGGGGCCATGCATTGGGAACGGGATGCCCCCTGTTTAGCACTGCAATGGATTGATAATAAAGTGGTTTCTTTACTAACAACCATTGATAATGCTAATGACAGAATTCAGGTCAACAGGAAATCAAAGACTGCTGGTCAGTGGAGCACAAAGGCAGTATATCAGCCTAAGACAATATCTAATTACAACAAGTATATGAATGCTGTTGACAGGTCCGACCAGATCTTGGCTACGAATAATGTCCTGCGTAAGTGTATGAGGTGGTGGAAAACTTTGTTTTTTCATCTTACTGACATTGCAGTTGTAAATAGTTTTATTTTGTTCAAGGAGCACCAGGCTAACAACCCTGATGATGAAGCCCTTTCCAGACCAAATGACTATTCACTGAGTAGTTTCCGGGAGGAGATAGTGCGACAACTTTGCGGCTTCCCTTGATGATCCCCCGACAAGCACCAGATCAAAGCCAGCCCCTCGTCTAGATGACTTTGAAGCTGTGTATGTACCAGAATTCTCAGAAAAACGGAATCGCTGTGTGGTACGCTACAAGAAGGGCAGAGGTGAACTGAAGATCACTTCCTTTTGCAGTGTGCCGCAATGCAAAAAGAAGTACATGCACGTGACGAAGGACAAGAACTGCTCCAAGGAATTCCATACCAGGGAGAATCATGCCCCCTAAATCCTTTTTTTTTATTCCATTGCTATTATTGTTACATATTTACCATGTTGTTGTTGCTACACTTTTTACATGTTGTGTTGTATTAGGACTTAGGAATTATTAGAAATAACTAGTATAATTGTATACAGTGGGGCCTGCCAAGGAGAAGCAGGGGTGGTGAAGGGCCCACATTTTCATTTTCAACACTTCCAGATTCTCCCCTATGCTGATGCAGCCCCCCCCCTCCCCCCCTAAAAAAAAGGAATGTTTTTTTTGTGATTTTTACGGGCGAAAATGGGTCTATATAAAAATTCACTACTAATTCTAGCTTTTGTCTTTTTCAGCCAGATTTTCAGGCCATTTTCCTGATAAAATAAGGAACAGTTTTGTTTTTAACACATTAACACATTAGGAAGAACTTGTAACCCTTTGGAGCAATTTTTCTTTTTCCTCAAAAGTGATGCATAAATTATGCAAATGAGCACTATTTGAGATTTTTTTACTAAGATCTTCTGGGCTTTCATGATGAGATATATTTTTTTCTGAAAAGCCCATTTTGTACACTTTCAAATGAGATATGATAGTCCACATTGTTGTAAGTAGCTGTTGAGATATTTAATAAAACATGCGATACTGTCAATTTTGTCGTTGACATCCTTCTGACACTCAAAACGAAGAAACGAAACAGCACTGTCAAGACATGTTTGGAATTTACAAGACGCCAAGAAACCTTTAAAAATTAAATGGAAAATTGCAAAGAGATGCAGACCCTACAGCAACCTCAGCAAAAAATGTAATCTTTGTTCGAAAAATTCATAATCATTTGTTAAGGAGAGCTTTGGAGCCTTAACAGATGAAACGAATTGGCGAGTTCATGCCCCCACAGAAACCAATACCGCCGGTATGTACTTCAGAACTTTTGTGTAACGTAATTAAGATATAACCCCTTGTATATAATGCATCTGTTACCTGGTAACTATTCGATTAGTTTCAAATTACCTTGTAATGCTTTGTTATAGCCACCATTTGAATTTTCACAATTAACTGCCAGCTTTCTGATTTAACAAAGCTGGGTATCGATGACAGAGTCGACATTACTACTAAGAAAGAAACATTTATAACAGTGAAAGACCACAAACCAAACTTGGCTAAGAAACCAACCTGCCGGCTTATCAACCCTACTAAATCCGAGATAGGCAAAGTCAGCAAAGAAATTCTTGACAAAATCAATAGCAAAATTACAAGAGTATCAAAATTACACCAGTGGAAAAACTCGGCCTCCGTGATAGAGTGGTTTAAATCTATTGAGAACAAACAACACAACACTTTTGTTTGCTTCGACATCATAGAATTCTACCCCTCCATCAGCCAAGACCTTGTAAACAAAGCACTCGACTTTGCCTCTGCCTACGACAACATCACAGACGATGAGAGAAACATCATTGTTCATGCTAAAAATTCGATACTTGTACACCAGAAGCAATCATGGCAAAAGAAGGGTGACACAACATTCGATGTTACTATGGGCAGCTATGACGGCGCTGAAACATGTGAGCTAGTAGGAAGTTTCCTTCTTTCGCAATTACAAGACCTTGACATCAACAAAGGACTTTACCAAGACGATGGTCTAGCCATTTCTAACGCAACACCAAGAGTCACAGAGAACATCAAGAAGGAAAACTGTCGCGTCTTTACCCAAAATGGACTACGGATCACGATTAAAGGAAACAAGCAAATCATTAACTTCCTAGACGTCACCTTTAACCTGAGCAATAGCACCTACCAGCCTTTCACCAAACCAAACACTACACTACTATACGTCCATTGTGAGAGAAACCACCCACCGATTACCACAAAGAACATACCCGTCAGCATCAACAAATGGCTATCATCCCTTTCATCAGACAAAGCATCTTTCGACCGTGCCACACCTCCATACCAAAAAGCACTCCACGAAAGCAGATATCATTACACTCTACACTATGATCCAACCGCAACTGCCAAACGGAGAAACAGACAACGTAACAACATCCTCTGGTACAACCCTCCATTCAGCAAAAACGTCAGCACTAATATCGGCCACAAATTCCTCACACTAGTAGATAAACACTTCCCTAAAGACCAGAAGCTAAGAAAAATCTTCAATCGAAACACCATCAAGATCAGCTACAGTTGCATGAATAACACCAAACAGATTATCGACAACCACAACAAGCATATTTTGAATTCATCCAAGCACTCCATTGACCCCACAGACAACACAGTTATCAACAAGTCATGCAACTGCTGACAAACGAACACATGCCCACTTAACGGAAACTGCCTTCAATCAGCTATCATCTACCAAGCAACCGTTAAACGCAACAACAACGATGCTGCTGAAACGTACATCGGACTGACAGAAAACAACTTCAAGACTAGATTCAGAAACCACATGTTATCATTCCGTCACGCAAAACACAGGAACTCTACTGAACTTAGCAAATACATCTGGACCCTTAAAGACAACAACATTGACCACACTGTTTCATGGCAAATCATTTCATCATGTTCATCATACAACAGCTCAAGCAAAAGATGTAATCTTTGTCTGAAGGAGAAATTACTAATTATCTGCCGTCCTGATCTGTCTTCGCTCAACAAGCGTAACAAACTCGTATCTTCTTGCCGTCACAGAAACAAAGTGTTGCTATGTAACAATTTAACACTTGAATATTCAAATTTTCTGCATCAAATTTTCTGCACCATTGATTATGTAAATTATAAGTATATATGTGACGGTTGAGAGTATTCTTACTATTAAAATCCCCTGAAGAGTGAGCAATCATGAGACAGGCTTGTTGGGATGAAAGTCAGGGCTCGAAATTAAAAAAATCCGAAAGTCGCCACTTGGCGACTAAGTGCTAAAAACTAGTCGCCAAATGCAAATTTTTAGTCGCCAGATTGTAAAATCAATAGGGACTAGTTCAAGTGCTTAAAATCATTTGAAGGAATTTAATCTAAAAAGGACTGAATACATAAACATTCGAAAAGAAAAACAAAGCAATCTTATCACAAGGTTTAAAACAAAAACATTTTATAAGATTTTATGGCCACTAACTTTGTAGCTGACATAAAGAACTGGAAGGAACCTCGAAGGAATCAACATGGCGGAAAGCACTGCATTGCAAGAGACACAATCCATAGGCATACATGACGTACTCTTTGAAAAGGGTTTGCAAAGCATTGTAGGGCGACTTCAAACGTGCAAGTTTTCGGATGCGAAAGAATCTTTTTTGGGCAAAGCAAAAGGATGGATTGGAGCAATACGACTTCTTTTCTTATTTTGAATGTTTTAGAAGCAAACATTTTCCAATATAATTCTCTGGAAGGATATAATGTCTGAGAAAATGGCCATTATTCATCGTCAACACAGAGAGATGTAGTCGCCATTTTGGCGACTAACCCAGAAATTTAGTCGCCAAGGACAAAATGTTGGCCGCAATTTCGAGCCCTGAAAGTGTATTTTTTTTCTATTTTCAAAACATATATTTATATTTATATTTGTAGTTTTCCCATGCGTATTTCAGGCAGGTAGAAAATAGCTTATATTCTCTCAAGATACTAAGGGGAAGACCTGAATTTTCTCGGACACTGGAAAACAGCCTCTCTTAGTTGCTCGAAAAATAAACGCTAAAATTTACATTTAACACAAAAGCAAAAACAAAGGCTCCACTGCAACTTTCATTTAGACATCCAAGCAATGGGCCATGCCCATTTAAGCAATGTTAACTGTACATACATGATAATAGGAAGAACTGACTAGATATCAACAGCCGTCCCGATGACAAACTGGAGGAGGTTTTTGAATATGTATAGAACAGTGAGGAAGATGCAGCCACTGTTACCCTAAGTTTAGTATGCAGCAGGTGGAGAGCACTTGTAAGAAGTGATTTGTTTCACCGCCGTGTGCATTTCAGATGGCTTTCCACAGTATATGACTGGAAAAATGCCTCTGCTGAATTTAGAGAAGCTCATTATATTTTGTACGTCATAAGAGTGTTTTGGCTGCTAAAAAAATACCAGGACACACCAGGATTCATGAGGTGTGGGAAAGGGCCACAGGGGTTTTATTCCACTGGAGGGATGCAAATCACCCTGGCTATTGTTCTGAGTTTCGTGGGAGTGCATTGGGCCCATATTCAGATCAGTTTGATGGTTGGTCTCAGCCTGAGGATTAGAATTAAGAGAATGTCTCTTTTGGATCTGTCATAGTTAAATAGACTATTTACTATAGACCTGTTGATAATGAATAATGAATTACCGATGAAAAAAACAAACAAGCAAACATGATACATCGTTAGTAATCCCCATGATCTCTATCACTATCAGCATATTATTCCCCAGACGTGTCTCCCGGCAATCGACTGATGTGTCTAAATAAAGTAACACAACGATCTTTAGCAAAATCTGTTTTGTACAAGGCGAGCGGTCTTGTTGTGAGCGGCTTTATATATAAACATTTGTTTGAATAGTAACCTTCAAAGTTATTCCGATTTATCGCAAATGAGCCCAACCCAATAAAACAGAGCTCAAGACAAGTAGTTGTTTTGCATGACAATATGGATAAGAGTAAATAGAACAATTAAATTATTGACAACTGATGCTGTACACTGGTGAGTTGGTGGTGCCCAAGAAGTGCAAGAATCTTGTCCTGATGGCACCATGAAAGTACAGTTCACAGTTTGAGGAAGAAAAGTATCTTTGACTGAAATCAGGAAAAGAAAGGTGGACAGATGTGAGCACCACCAATGACTATGAGCACATGAGTGACAATCAGATAACTAAAGGACTTTAAGTATTGGGTGGTTACTCAGGGACACAAAGAAGGGAAACGCCTGATAAAATTTGAGAGAACCAGGCACCTTATGATATGGGGGGATGGTTCAACAATTTTAAACCATGACCACATTCTTCACCTCATCCAATGTATTTATGATCCAACCTTTTACTACTCCTCTGCCGAAATAAAAGTTAAAGGGTATGTCTCTGCACTGGTTGAAAGCCTGACATTTACATCCTTGGGAGATGCAGTGCAAAAGAAGTTGAGCAGCTGGCTTATGTGGAAACCAGGAGAGAGTGTTAAGATCAGATGAACAACAGCCTGCTGACAAGTAAGGAAGTACCAATGGTGGATATGATGCACTTCTTCTATGGGGATGGACCAGAGCAGCAGATTGAAAGTGGCGAGCAGAAGGTAGAAAACAATGCCTGCACTTCCTGTAGTGGTTACTGGTGCAGATATCGCAATTTTTTTACCACTTCAGAAACCAACATCTTTTGCTAGCAGACCCCTGCAGTATAGTTCGTGCAGGACCAGCTGAAAGAAGGAAATGAAATGGAAGAATCAAGCCTTTCAAAGATAACGAGTGAAGTAGAGCTGCGATTTGAGTGTATGGTAAGGGGTTTAAGCGATGAGGGGAAAAGGAAAGAGCTCAAGCAAACCTGAAGGACCATCTGAAGGGAGGACAAAGAGTTCCAGTAAATCAATGAGCAGGATAAGAGCTTGGAAGAAATTAACTTGGGTACGGAAATAACGCTTTCAATGTGATTTATTAAATGGCATAACATTTTTTAGGGATGAAACAAAATGTCAGCAGGACCCTACTGATAACAATGCTATTGTATTGGAGGGTTATCCTATAATTATGAATAGATGGTTTAACCAAATTTTGTGTTCTTTGACATTTGCTTTCTTGTTAGGCATTTATGAAGTGCTTCCTACAGAGCCACTACATGATATGAAGGGCCACATATCCGAAGTGGTGTCTGAAATCATCCCCCACCTTTCTGGTGCTGAAAAAACTTTATGGGAGGAGACATTGGAGTTAGTGGCAGCAACAAAAGAACAACTCCGTGGCTCAGACTATAGAGAGATGGCTATAGTGCTTGCAACTATGAAGTTAGCTAGCAATACTATGGTTTTTTGCTGTTTTCTTCTCTACAGTGGATCTAATACAAAACATTCAGGTAGATCGCATACTAAAATTAATTTAAATTACAGTACTCATTTATGACTCACCATTCTCAATGTTTTTGACAGGATTTGTGAGTGACAAGGTCTTTATGCTAGACTGGTGGAGCACTGTCCAATAAGCATCCTGAGACTAATAACACCTTTCTTTATGCCATTGCATGCGAAGAGGTAATTGGGAAGCCTCGGATTCTCATGAAGAAAAAGTTCTATGGACGATACCTACTCTCTTACACTTGGTTGTGCATGCTCCTATCCAACACCGTCTCATCTGCTTCAGGTCAACCAACACAGAGAAGCAAGAACACCACTTCAATGCTCAAGCAACTGAGCAGCAACATCAAGAAGAAGACCTGGAGAGATAATAACCCCTGGCATCATAAAAATGCATGCTCAAATGAAGTCCGACAACAACAAGCAAAGAGACACAGTGAAGGAACAAGATTCCAGGCTTGGGAAGTAAGCATGTTGCTTGCCTCCAGCTGAGAACATTGTCACTCCACACAGAGTGATTCCTAAATACCCACAAGCATATCAGGCCCATCTGGAAAAGATTGCTGATTTCCTACTGTGTGGTGAAGGCATTTGGTGAAGGCACATTCTCACAGGAGTTGAATTTTTAGATGGTCCTGATGAAAGACAAAGCAATGATGAAGGTCCACCTCTTCATCGCTTTCGCACACACACAATCAAGTCCAAAGATCAGTATTTGACAGATTGCTGGAAACAGTGCATGACAAACTAGGTTACCATCGCTCATCATGTAGTAAGAATTTAACACGAAGATGGGAACCTTGACTCAATAAAGCACGTAGGATTTCTAAAAAAGGAAGATGCCAATGATAGTAGTGATTAAGTTTAATGTGAACTACTTTTTAACAGTCTTGGACGGTGATAATCCTGAGGAGGAAAGGTGAAGAAATTGTGGATTTTCAACAAGTAGGAGAAGAACTCATGGAGTCCATACAAGATGAATTCCCCTTAGCACAGCCAGATAACTTGCTGACACCATGCATTGAAAGTACAGCATTTAAAGTGCAATCACAAATGGCCATTGAGGCCACTGCTGAAACATCTAAGTTAAAAGCCACCTTGGCAATTTATGTGTCAAAGGTCTCGGGTGAAAACAATGGGGTAAAAATGCTAGACAAATTACACAAAACACTAATGGAAAACCTCAATAGCAAAAAAAGCACAAGATAACTATGAAGCTGCACTGGCAGCTGTACAAACCCAACTGCTGGCAAAACATTCAACTGTCAAACAACAGTTGAAGGAGTGGGAGCAGTGTTTCTTTACAGAGCATGACTGTAATGAGCCGACTCTAGATGACATTTGTACTGACAAACGAGTTCATCATTTGTATAAGACATTAAGATTGTGTAAACGGCTTTTGCAGCACTGGAACATAACAATGCATTTTGTAAATTAATTTAAGTAACGCTCCGGACAACAGCGATAGCCGCAATGGCAAAGGAATGCACGGAATTTTTTTTTTGGACCACAAATAATTGGCTTAACTAATTAAAATGCAGCGTTTTGATTGGCTGAAATCCTTCAGGTCACGATTTTTCCACGATCTTTACCGATTTCATCCTCGTAAGCTACGAAAACTGAAAGAGAACGTCACGAACCATTGTTATGCATGTTCGGGCAAAAATCGTATGTGAGCGTCCCGAGTTATTTCGCAACAAAACATTCATGAAGGACCGAGCTCATGTTACACTCGCGCGGTGGCCATATTGTGAGTCGGAATTTGACGTTGTTTTTCCCTTTTGTTGATGCTAAAACGCGCTAAAAATTGTAAATATAGTTTCTTGGTTGTAAATAGTTGTATATAGTTCTTGATTTCGATCTGCGAGGGTTCTTCGATGCCGTTTGTTTCTTCGTGTTGCTGTCCTCGTCATGATGAATGGAAGTATGGTGCTGTGGAATCAGACAATTTGCGGCAGTGCACTCGTAAAGAGGCTGAAATCTTCGATTTTGCTTCAAACGACCCAAAAAACAAAAGCCGCAAGAGAAAGATTTGCATTTATTGCCGTTCACGACTGGAAGTGGAAGAGAAATGTAGTACACTTGAGGTAAGCTTACATTCAATTCTGTCACATGATACATTGTCATCTGTTTTCTTTGTGTTTGAAATGCGAAATGCAGTACGTTTACAGCAAGTTTATTAGACATGATTTAGTTGCACTGAATGAATGATCTTTTCCTTTATTAGGATTAAATTTCGGCTAACTTTAGGTTCTCAGCATTGCTTTTCGTTTACCGTATAGCCATAATTCAGAGTGAAATTCGCCATTTTGAAAATTGGCAAACAAAAGAAAAAACCCTGAAAGTATTGGAAACTGAAAACCACAGAAATTAGTTGAAAGAGTACTATCTTGAAAACTGATGGATGTAGCTGAGCTTGAAAAGTTATTATTGCAATTTTAATTTTGCAGTACGTTGGCATGTGAAATCCTGTAAAAATGTCATCCATCAAATTCTGCCATGACAATTATTTTAGCCTGCCATTGTCAGAATAAAGTTTACAATAATTATTTGAAGTCACATTTCTGTTCTTTGGCCCATTTTTTAATGCAGCCTGCAACTGAAAAGGGCTAGCCTGTGATTGTACAAGATTCCATCTCTTTGTAATCCTTTACTGCATAGTTTTTTGTTGAATTACATGCATAACATAGGGTATCAAAGGGTTTATGCGTGACATGTGAAATTAGGGCAAAAATATGACGGTGATTCATGAAAATATATCAAAAATTAGACCATGGCATGTGAAAATAGCTAGAAAAGAATTCTGCTGTTTCAAGTACTGTATGTGACATGTGAATTTAGTCACAACCCCCCCCCCCCCTCCCTCCCCCCCCCCCCCCTTTTCTATCCTCATAACAGGGTTGCCACATGCCAGGAAATGGTCAGGGAAAACTACATGTAGAATTCTTAAGGTGGGACCAAAAAGCAGGGAATTTTATTTGAAGTAAGGGGAAATTGCCATTTTTGAATGAAAGTAAGGGAAAATTGAAATCGTACATGTAACTTCTGTGATGTTATACCACTGAATGCTTTAGGTGACCTTTTTAGGTCTACTGTATGTGAACTCGGTGAAAATTACTCCAACGGCTGCGAGTATTACACTTACACACATTTGAATCCAAAACTGTTGCATGATGGTTTTTTATTCTACTAAATGTACATTACAGGGGCACTTATGAAAGCTTTATTGAGTGACTGTTTGCTTGGAAAGCCCTAGGCATTTTAGACTGTATAAAACAAAATGTCAAGTTCCTTTGTTGGCAATTTTGGATAAAGCTACATGTACTTCTGAAAGATGAAAATGAGCTCTGTTTTGATATGCCTTTTCATTGATAGTTTGACCCTACTTCTGTTCATGTACATGTATGATGACTGAAACAGACTCAGTGGTTTCAAAACTAGCCAGTTTTTTTATCTTTTTATATTTATTTTTTCACTTCGCACTACTTACAATATCATACCTCTTATGTAACTACAAATAAATGGATATCATAACATCACTTTCTGATACAACTGTATATTTATTTTACCAGGATGCATACTCCAACCTTGAAAACAATGTTGCAAGCTCCGGCCCTGAAGTTGATTACAATGTTGACGATTACATGCCTGCACCAGTAACATGTGGTAAAGTTGATAAAAGCACACAGCGACCCAGTCTACCAGAAATAGCTTACAAAAATCAGTGTGAACGTGGGCAGAGGGAAATTAGAAGTGAAATTATTGACACCCTCAAGCAAGGAGCTTTGAAAGCAGTGCACTTTGAAGAAAAAGACTTGCCTCAATTAATTGCTGAAATAGTTGGGAGCAAGAAGTGGATAACCTCCTTTGGTGCCAATGTGTCAAGCACAGAGAACAATCCACTATTGGAATCACTTATAAAGGACTACAAGACATGTATATCCAAAGAAAAGGCACGTGAGGTTAAGAAGAAGGCGGCAGCTCAAAAGGCAAAGTTGTTTATTGGCTCATCTTTAAAAGAGAGTAGATTGACATTGGCAGGTGACAAAATGCCACAAGAATTTAGGAACAGGGTTGTTGCTGC
Organism: Meandrina meandrites; assembly: GCA_963693305.1. Taxonomy (NCBI): domain Eukaryota; kingdom Metazoa; phylum Cnidaria; class Anthozoa; order Scleractinia; family Meandrinidae; genus Meandrina; species Meandrina meandrites. The sequence goes on from OY855903.1 coordinate 54,519,720, forward strand.
TGAATCTGTTGGAAGGGTTACTTATTATGCAGATGAACGGAGAAGACTTTTGTCCATTGTAGCAATGGATTATCCATATCGATTTCTTCAAGAACAGTTTGGTTGTTCTCCAAACACTATTACCGCTGGGAAAGTACATGCAATCCTCTTTGGTCGTGGTGGGACCCCGCCATCCAAGTTTAAGTTCCAACGACAGTGTGTGAGCCCAGCTGTTCTTGAGGAACTGTCAGAATTCCTTATGAGGGATGACGTGTCACGACCCTCATCTTGCAGGAGCATCATGGTTGATGGTCAAGAAACTCCAGTCAGGTATTGGAAAGATAGTATCAAGAACCTAGTTAACCAGTATCTGTTGGAGTTCCCCAATGGTGTAAAGAGAACTTATATTTACAGCCATCTTCCACCAAGCTTTCGCTCTGATACAATGTTGGCTGGACTTTGCAATCTTTGTGACGATTATGGTCATTCCAACTATGACAAGATGCAAACCTTGTTGAATGACATTGAACGTAGTGCATCCATCTCACTGAAAGAAGAGAAAGCAAAGGTCACCAAACATCAGCAGTTCCTTAAGACGCAGTTCGGAAAAATTGCCGAGAGGCATTCCCCTTGCCTTGAGCTTTGCATGGCACATGCCTTTGGGTCTTGCACAGAAGCTCATCCAAGTTCTTGTTCTGATGTTCTTGCCTTGGTTCAAGTTGAGACAGCTGTGGAAGAACACATAGCGAGGATAGCAGTTAGCTCAGAGCGGGACAGTTTCAAGGAGGAACTGAAGGAAGTGATGATGTCTAGTGTGTTATACACCAGTCATTTGTTGAGAACAAGGCACCAAGGGGACTATCACAAATTCGTGCTCAACAATCTCCAGCCAGGTGAAGTAGTGGTAATAATCGATTACAAAATGAAACTGGAGCTTGGTGTGCGTCTTCGTGAGATTCAAAGAGACTGGTATGGCAAGAGAGGCATATCTCTCCATGGCCTCCTTGCCATAGCTCAAGTTGATGAAAACAAGAAGGTCAGTGAAGTCCTGGACCTATGGTCTGAAGACACGAAGCAGGACTCCTGGTTCACCCAGAGTGCTATGGATGTGGGGTTTACATGGCTGCAACAGGCATTCCCTGGCTTCAGAGTGTATTTGTTTTCTGGTAAGTGTAAAAACTGTGTTCAATGACGCTTTATAATTTATTTTCAAGATTGGCAACTGTACTGGCCAAGCATTTTTTTATTTTATGTCATTACAAAGCCGAACCATTTTTGCAAGTTCAATGTACAGTTTGAACCTTGGTGACTTGTTTCGTGAGTTATGACTTAAAAATGTACAGTAGCTTTCAGATCTTGATCCAAAAACCTGGATTTTTATGTGACAATTTCTAGAAGGATACAAAATGAAATTGTTTTCTACAGTACGCTTAAACGTTTTGTACAAGTATACTGATGTTTTGGCATTGCTGCCTTCATTGTCTTGAAACTTTCTAGCGTAAAAAGACAGTTTTATTTTGTATTACTTAGCGCAAGACGCTAACGCAGTTGTTATCAGCCTCATGTAATATCTAGAAGGCCCTTATGTCTCTAGTATTGTGTATAGTGTCACAATTTCATGTACGACGATCCTCTGTATGTCCTGATACAAAATGTTGTAAAACCTATTTCTGTTCTGATCTGGGCTGTTTTTGTGATGTCTTATTTCAACAGATAATGGCCCTCATTATCATAATTCAGGATTCATACTATACCTGGCTGAAGTTAATCAAGCATTTGATTTAACGTTGGTAGAGTACAACAACTTTGAGGCGGGAGAGGGAAAGTCCCAGCTTGACACCCATTTCGCACATATAAGTCATAAGATTGTACGTTGGGTGCGAATTGGAAACAACCTGGAGACAGGACATCAACTTGGAGACTTAATTGGGGTATGCATAATTGCCTTTGTCAGTAATATGAATAGAATGCCAATGTTGAGCTAGGTTCTTTCGAATGTTAAAAAACTGAACCTACTGTACATTACATTTCTTACCCTCGGTGTATGGAAATTACTTGTTCCTATAAACCTCTGAATATTTGCAATATTATTGTATGGGTGCATCACTGGTAACACTGGTGATGCTACGTGAATTTTCCTACAAATTTCATTTTCCTGCAGTGAAACTATTATGTATAATTTTGTAGCGATATTCCTCAACTGTTCTTGTAGGCATGCTAATTGCTAACACTGATTATGTTTTTGTTGGTCATCATGTTGCAAATTTTGATAACTCCCTTTTTATTTTCTGCTTTTTTTGTAGTCAATGAAGAATGTCCAGTGCCGTAAGCTCAACATAGACAGAAACAAGGCACCCAACAAAGTTGGGACACTGAAAGATATCTCCCTTTATGGGAACTTTCAGTTTCCAACAGCTGGTCAGTACAGTGGCGGGCTGATTGCGAGATCTATTGCTGGGGTAGGGAAAGAAATTAAGAAGACCAAGGTTCAAGTCCAAGCCCTGGCCAGCCGATCACACCCTATTGCAGGAGCAACCGGATCAACCGCTACAGAAGAGCTATGTTACATCGCAGCAGATCGAAGAAACCCCTCTGAAGAGCCATATAGCATCCAGTTTATTCAGCATGCTCCAGAGCCTGTGATCCAAGTTACCATGGTTCCAGTTGAGGAGGGGCTAACCAGACACATAGCAAAGTCTGGCTATGCACTAAAAACTGGTGGCGCAAAGAGAGTGACATTCACCCTTGACCAGAAAGAGGTGATGATTTATTTTACAACAGACAGGCAAATGAAGGAATCCGTGCAGATCCTGCGGACTGTATTGCAGCAATGAGGGAAAGAGGGCTGGACGTGTTGAAAGAGAGCCAAATCAGAAGCTGGTGGAGCAGTTACCACCAAAAGCGAAAAAGAGAGAATGAAAGATTGGCAGCAGATCTTCGACAGCTACAAGGACAGTTGACCTCCTCAACATGTACATCCACTGCAACATCTGTCAATGGAAACAATCTGCCCTCTACTGCTTCAGCTGCCACCGTACCACCTTCAACCTCAGCTTCCACTCGAAATGTAAACACTTGGCCTTCTGTCACCTCAGCTGCCACCCTGAATTCAGCTCAGCCTTCTGTCACCTCAGCTGCCACCCTGAATTCAGCTCAGCCTTCTGTCACCTCAGCTGCCACCGTGAATTCAGCTCAGCCTTCTGTCACCTCAGTTGCAGCTCAGCCTTCTGTCACCTCAGCTGCCACCCTGAATTCAGCCCAGTCTTCTGTCACATCAGCTGCCAATTTAAATGCCAACAGCCTGCCACCTTCAACCACAGCTGCCAATGTCATCTCACTGTCTTCTGCTTCAGTTGTCAGTCCTATTCCATCCATTCAGCCAACCACAGCACTGCATCTTGACTTGTTGGGAGCCAATGTAGGAACTGGAGTCACCGAGTGGTATTTCCCCAGGAACATGTCGCAGTCAACAATTGGCAACTGAAATGGAAGCAATGCTTGTGTCTTTATTGCTTTTAATTTTGGTTTACTTTATCAGCAGTTTAGTTTGGACAAAACACTAGTAGGACAGAATCTTAACATTCACTGGCAGTCTGCTCTTGAACATGCCATAAAAGCTGGAAATGACATTCATGATCAGTTGTTTGATGCAGAAGGAGTGAATGTATCTGTTGAAGAAGGAATTGAGCTAGCTGGAGATCTGTGTCAAGTTGGACAAGTGTTCCATGAATACAATGTGTTTGGAGCCAACCCTTTGGGCCAGTTAAAGACTGTAATTGAAACATTGTCACAGCAACGCCAATCTTTTCATGTTTTGGTTGTACATGATATGGCAATGCTACTTATAGTGGACAGTTGTGGCATCCTCTTCTTTATCGACTCTCATGTTCATGGAACTAAAGGAGCAGTAATTGCACGTTTCCAAAGTGACAATAACCGTCAGGCCCAGAATTTCTCAGTGTGGCTAGACCAAATGTTAACCCAAACAAAAGGAGTAGGCCTCTCAATTTGTTCTATCACATCAATTTTATATTCATGAAAGTGCTACTACGGGAAAAAGATTTTTTTTCTTAAAAAAGGCCATTATAAAATTATTTTGGCAAGTACAAAGACCATAAAAAAATCAGCGGCAAGTTAGTTTTTTCACTGTGATTTATTTTAAAGTAGCAGAGAAAGATAACATTTTTTCCTGTGGAAGCACTTTCGAATATGTAGAACATTTTTCAGGAAAGATTACACATTGAATACTGGGGCACATTAAGGATTGCATTGAACTTTTAAGAAGTACTTTGCCATAGATCTTTTTCCAGGTGCTTCATAATATTGCATTTCATTTTCTTCCCATTTGTGAAACCTAGCCCTTTTTATTCAAAGGGTTGTGGTGGGTGAATGTAATAGTCTATAGCCATGTTCACATTTTTTCTTTATAGCTTGTGTGGGACTCAAGTAGTGACACAAAAATATATTTGTTGCAAGTTGTGACTGGAGCATTTGCACACTAGCGCGAAAATATTGCACTAAGTCTGTGTATGAAAAGGCATGATTTAGTATGGCTTTCTAGCAGTCCTAGAAGCTATCGAGTAACCAGGAACATAGCATTAAAACATGCCCTGGGCAGTTAAAATATGACAAGGGGGTTTTCTCCCATACACAAAATGCAATGATAGTCCTTAGTGGACTGGAAATGCTTGTTTGGCTTATCTTAAATAGGGTAAGAGAAGAAGTGTTTCTCCTGAGCCCTGTGTATCCTTGAAAATAATGAGGCTGTTTTCTGCGAATCAACCTTTTCCAGGGTCTACTGAAGCCCCCCCCCCCCCCCCCCCTGCTTAGTGGGATGTACCAGACAAAGCAATTTTTATAAAAAGGTGCCTTTATTTTACATTGTTTTCACATGTGATTTTTTAAATTTCTCTAAGTTAAGCTTTTCTTCAACTTCTTAGGAATGTAGTTTTATGTAGTAGTGCCCTTTTCTCCAATTTTCCTTCCTTATAATAGCATACACATCATTTCAGTTGATTATTCATTAAAATTATTGTATTCGAAATATACCTTATTTTATTGTAAATAAATTTTATTGATGTTCAAGTCATATTCTTGTTTCTATTCGCTATTGTGTTTTTTTTGGCCTGTGTCTTTGAATGTCTTTGGTTTCCATGACAACACAATTTTTCACTCAAACAAGCAACAGGAACAAATTCACGCACATAACGAAGAAATCGTGTGAAAAGTCTAGAGATTTAGATTGTCGTATGTGGGCCATTAGTCTCTGCCTTCATTATCCCTTTATTTTACATTAGTTGGCGCGGACATGCAGCTCACGGGATGCACGCGATTCATTTGAAAACGTGCCGAAAACAAAAGCACCTACCAGTCACGGGCTATTCTCACTGATTATTCTAAACAGTAACAAAAGTGAAAAAAATGAAGTCTTTGCGTAAAGAAATTTTTAAAGTTCCAGTTCGTGGATTAAACATGCCAGAACAAAACGGATCTGATTGTAGGAAAATTCTTCATCAAGTGAATCACGTATTGTACGCAGCCTGTTGTCTTCATTTGATAGAATGGTGATTTTGATGCGCTGAAAAGCATCAGTTGATATGGCAAGGTAACTTGCTATTTGCTCGTGGGCGATCTTCCTGCCAGCTGCGAGGCAATCGATGGCATACACCTCCGCAGTTGCTATCGCGATACCGAGTTCCAAGGCTAGTTCAGTCAAACTCTTCCCCTTAGTGAGTTCTTCTGCAATGCGAAGTTTCTTGTTTGATGGTTGGTTCTTTCCATACAGCATAATAAGACGCTTTTTCTATCAAAAAAGAGGTAAACAAACGATTGAAAGAATAAGTAGTGGAAATTTCTTTCTAGATAAAACATAAAGCCAAAAAATAACACTTACGTTGCAGTCGGGCTTCATCCGCTTGGAGTCCGAGGCGTCGCAGTCTGAAGATGTGTGCGATTGCGGGCATGGTCGCTTTCTTGAAAAAAAAAAAAGGCCTGAACGTTAGAAAAAATGTATGATTTCTCAAAGGAAATATAGACACGGAAATTCCCACTCACCTCTGGTCCATTTCTTAGTTGAAAATTGTTGAGTAAAGAAGGCAGCGTTACAAACCAATTCACCGCGTAAAGAGCCAAGTGAAAACAGCCAAATTCATTGATCTGGACCGCAAACGGAAATGTAACTTCCAATAAAAAGGTGACAGAATTTTGAGCCACGCTACTAGCATACAATTCTCTTTTGTATATTGTATTCCTTTGTCTTTTCATTGAGCTAGTAAGATTTGAGAGCTTTTTGAGCTAGTAAGATTTGAGAATGCTAACATTGGCAGATTATTTCTTCTGGGAGCTGGTTTTCTTGTTTCTAGAGCCACAAGATCTAATAGCCGTCTCTGGAGTATGCTTTTCCTGGTGGAGATTTGTGTTTCGTGGCAATCGCTCGATACGTCAAGCTCTACTAAGCTGTGATGTTCTGGACTTGGGCGATTCTGGCAAATTATACCAGAAAGTACCACTTCGGCTTTTTAGAGGAATACAGAAGCTTCGACTTAAAGGCACAAGTATAACTTCAGAGAACTTCTTAAGACTTACGACGGAAGCACAACAGCTAAAGGCTCTAGACATCGCGAACTGTAGGAACATCTCGGAGGAGGCAATCTTCAATGCCAAATATAATCTGCAAAGTTTACGAAGTGTGAACATTTCCTACAACAATCAATTTAGTGTCCTGACCATAGCGTGTCTTTTGTCATACGAGTCCATTGTAGACATTTGTTGCTGGGGGAAAAAACTTGATCACAAAGAAATGTTGTTTCTTTCCAAAACGTTTCCCCGTTTGACAAATGCAGGGATTGACCTGAGATTGGATGGAATCAGCGAAGATTATTTTTGGGATTTGGACAGTACGGACAGCGATGAGGATCCTGTTATGGCAAACTCTGAAGAAGATCTGGAAGATCCTGAAGTTGAATAGTGCCTGTTATGCGGGCAAAATACTTTATTGTTGGTTTTATTCACGTTACTGTTCTGTTCACTATACTGTTTGGCGGTTTGGCGGTAAATTGAAAACCGATCTGAAATAGTTTCCGCCAACACAATAAACTTGTGTGAATAATTGACTAATCTGTCAAAATTGGGACGAAAGCAAGGCAAGCCATTGCGTTCGGTAACATGTATCATAAAGAAACATAGTTCCTCGCATGCAATTTGTTTTATACTTCGCATGTTCAAAGCTTTAGCGACATTAAAGACATTCTGTACATTTCAGCCTTGTAATTGAACTCTAAAGGTTTGAAATTTTCGTAAAACCATTTGAATTTCGCGCTAATATCGTTTTATCCAATGAGAGAACTAAATATAACTTAATTAGCACGTTTACTATCGCCAGACATTAACGGTTATAGTTGCCGCGGGCCTATTGTTCTTGCTATCGCCGTAGCCGGAGCGTTACTTAATGATAAAACATAGGATAAAGGTTAGCAGTTTTTGTTTAAGCTTCGGCTTAATATGACTTTCATAAATCAGTTGGAGACGAGAATTGTAAGATCTTGTTAGTTGAAAAATATTTCTGAAAATTCAAAAAAATTCAACTGCTGTGATCCCCACAATGAAAATATGCATGCTTCTTACCTTACATATATCTCATCAAAGCAGTCACAAACAACTTCAGTGAACAGAATTCATACTTTATGGGCTGCTGTCAATACAAGTTCTTGCCAACACCAACTCCTTCCCTTTTGGTTGCAAAACTATTTCTATGTCATGTACGAAAAAATTATACATTTTTCATCTAAACACGCCTGAATTGCGTTATTTTTGGTCACTTATTGCTAGGCAATTTCTGACTACACATTGTTCTACTCAATGACTGCATCTGGTAATGGCTCAATCTGCTTAGTCATTTTCCCATGGACTCGGGTTTTTTCAATAACTTTTGGGTTTGGTGCACAGTGGTTATCTATAAAACCAGAAGCAACAAAACAAAAAAATTGTGCATTTTCCGTTGGTAAGCTCTAATTAAGAGGAATCCAGAGAAACCATGCCAAAACATAGTCGTGAAAGTACAATGGAAGAAAAAGGGAGGATAAGAAACAAGAGGAACAAAAGGAAACAGTTATTAAGGGTTGAAAAGCAAATGTTGGCAAAAGAAATAATTCAACAAAAGGAAAAAGCTGCTTACTCTCGTGCGAGAGAAATGGCAGACTGTTTTTATGGTAAATGGAAGCAACTAGCTTAACAAACAAGCAGAACCCAGGAAAAAAAAACAAATAAGCTAGTTTTAACTTAAAATATGGTATTATAGAACAGCAATTGACTAACCGATGGAATTCAATCTAGCTGACTGTCAAAATGGTTTATATCATGACCTTTCTGAGTTGGGTAGCACTGAATAAGCACTACTCCTTATATGGCCTATAGGGGGACATGGTGCTGGTAAGGGTATGGTTTTTGGCTCTCTGCCCTGAACTGGATATATTGTTCCCACATCACTTTCAATTTGCCTCTGAGCAGGAAATTAGTTGGTAACTGCGCTTTGTTAACTACGTCTCATATGTCACAGTTAATATTCCTGTTAATAACTAATGCACCAAGCTAGACTGGCAAGCAAACTTCATTGTGACTAAAAAACGTGACATGCAGAAGTAGGCGATGAAAGAAAAGTATAAGCAATGATTATTTCTGAATTGTTTATGCATTAAATCATCATAATAACATGGAATAATTTGTGTTGTTTGTGATGTCAATGTTTTCAAGCCACATCAGTGGGAGGTGATGCGACTATGGCAAAATCATGAGTTTTGAAATAAAGGAACTTTGATCTTGATTAAGTGTCTTTCTGAAGTTTTCCCAACCAAACCAGTAGTATGCCAGTAGTCCCCAGTCATCTTTGCTCGCAATAGTTGTGTCACAGTTTTACTACAATTTTGTCTGAGCGACTATAATAATACAAGCCTTTTCGGTCTGATAATGTGCACGCAATGGCTAAAGCGATTGCAGACCTACAAGATCACCGCAATAGTTTAAAGTGTCTGTTCCTTATATGCAGAGGAAAGTTAAAGAAATCCAAGGAGAAATACGAATGCAGCTATAGATGTATCATCACAAAGAGCTGTTGGCTAAGAAGTACCAACTAAACATCGAAAAAGACGATTGTGATATTCACCCCTCGCATATTTGTATTGTGTGTCATGTTTCACTGACCCGAACAAGCACTGAACGTGGACCAATATTTGGGAAATTCACCAAACAGTTGTAAAACCTCTTTTACCATTACAGAAAAGCAAAGAAAGGAGGCAAGGCTGAAAAATCAAAGAGGGGTCAAAGACCTACCTCTGATAAGTTAAAAAGTCCAACATCTCATAATAGTTCTGTCCTGATCCACCAGTCAGATAATTAGATACACCTCACCTGACACCTCATTCTTGCTAGTACAGCCAACTGGTGCACTGCAGAGATCTACGCTCTTCCCTAACAGTTTTGCCTTTCCACTGGAAATGACTGATCAACGGAATGCACCCACTGACTCGAATGCCGTCAGAACTGCCATAAACTCGGTTGGACAAGGCAGTCCACTAAGCAACATCCACTGCCACCCCTGGAACCACAATGACCACCTCAGCTGGAGCAGTCCTGCCATCGTCCACAGCGCTGGCGACTGCTACAGCTGCCACAACTACTACCAGCACTGCTGCTAATCCATCAAAAGCAACTGTTCAGATAACCCATGCTTTACTCTCCAAAGCTTTTCAGGCTGTGCCTAGACACCCCTCGCATGCTGGCTCTTGTTTGTACTCGGTCTACCATGTAAGGTCACAGCAACTACTACCTTTGCATATCACTGTTGCTAAAGCGATTGTTCCTCCCCTCTTATTTTTGGGCCTATGCTCCATGCCTTTAGTCTAGTATTGGGTCTCCACAATTCAGGAAATTACTCAGACATTAGAATTGCATCCAACGAGAGACCGATAGCCACTGGAAACTGCATGCGAACACTACTTCTGTGACAGTTGTCTATTAAAAGCTTTTGAAAACAAAGCCAGCACCAAGGGCAGCCCCCCAGGTCAAACAAGCCATTAGAATGATCTTGGGTTTAATCAGAAAAATAAAAGTGGGATGCCAAACGCAGTTCAATTATGAAAATACAGCTCACCATGTTTGCCCTCCTGCGCCGGCACCCACACCTGAAACTGCACAATGGCCTCTACCTGCACCTGCTGTTGTTCAAGCTATTACTAGTTCAGCAATTCAGACCGCAGCTGCAGACCCAGTTACCTTGCAAGATGGACTTGAGGAACTAAGGCAAGTTGGAAAAGTTATTCATCAGTTAGGCTTATAGAATGAAACGAACTTTCAAATTTTTTTATTCATCCAGATTTATTAAAATCAAGCCCATCCAAATTGTCCATGTGCCACTAGCTGAAAAGTCCAGTGATGAAGTAAGTGTCACCAGTTAAGGCGCCGTCCAAGAGATCTACAGAATATTGGCAATGCACTCAGTAAAGGCCAGATGGACATCCAACTGGTGCAGTATCATTAGGGAGGCCCTGGGTAAAGATTTGATTTTGGAGATACCTGACAAGCAGTCTTTGACAATGAAAGCTGACCTAGGGATGTCATGGTTTCGCCTTAACAAACTGAGAAGCTATTTGGTTCATATTCTCATTATGATAAATATAAAGTCAATCTATCATACGTTTTTAACATAGCTACATGAGGGTGTGTTGTGTCTTTTTTTCTTTCTTGAAGCTGGTTCAAACAATGGGGAATAAAAATGGAGAGCGAGAAGTTACAGAGAAAACAAAGAGGGTCAGTAAATTTATTAAATGTTAATCCCCCCACCATTTTTATTTATACATAATGTTAATATACTGTGCAGGTCACAAGAAAGCTTGCTGGTGCTGCTCATGAAACAGCAACATGGGTAACAAGCATGGGCAATGAGTTTGGGCAAATTCTCACCAGTGTCATGACATGTGCTTTGATGCATGGCATTTCATGCAATGTCTTGCAGCTGCCTGCACTACAGGGTCTCATCTGCTGTATGGGACATTCATGGCTCGGCTTTCCCAGTGCATATTTGTGTGGAACAAAATAACTGCTCACAAGTGTTTCTCAGTTGAAATTCAGATTATCAACTGCACAGGTGAGCATGGTAAGCAAAATGATTACTATTTATTTTTTTTCTGTTTAATTTAATAGCAGATACTGTGTCATGCAGTGTAGCAGCATGATGGTTTTTTCCAGGGGACATTTGCTGGTGTAAACTGTGATGTTTGAGTGGGTCGTGAGAGTGAAGGGCAGGTATTGATCAAGCGACAAACTTGGACAAAAACAGCAAGAAATGGAGATGTCATAGGAAAGAGTAGCCAGATCCTACTTTCCTTGATGTGGGCAATTACATGCAATGGGTCACTAACGTTTGGTTCAGCAGTGATACATGGAAGCAAAGAATTTGTCTCAGGGATATTGTATGTTGCCTTAACAAGGTTACTGAAAACCTTCAGGGGCCAAATGTTCCAAAAAAAGTCTCTTTGATCGCTCTAAAGCTAAAACAGTGATTTATGGTTTATGAGGAAAAGCTTCTTTTGAGAGAAGTTTAAAATAGCTTAAGGTATTGAAATCCTAATATAACAGACGCCCTGTGAATTTTTCGTAGCGACCTTTATCCAGCGACTTGAATTAAAAATATATTTTTTGTTTACATCCAAAGATGGCTGTGCTATTTTGCGTGGGTACATGTAGATTGAGTGAATTTTTGAGTAAGAGTCCCTAAAATATTAATATGATACACATGGTTAGATATGAAGGTTGTGGAAAAACAGTCTCTTGTGAATGATACCAAGGAGTTGGTGAAGGAGGCTCACATTATGCAGGCACTTACACATAAAAATACCTCTACAAATAAGTAAACTTCTATCTTGTAAGAAAAACAGTGAAACACTACAGAATGTGCAAAGTTTACTGACAAAAAATGAGTGGTCAATTACCTCACATGACTTAACAGATGCCCTTTCACATATTGACTCAAAAAGCTTGTGATTTCAAGTCCAATAATGTTCTTTTGAGTAACAAACGTGGCTACATCATTGATTTTGGAAAACATGTGACAGCTCCTTTCCTCTTGCAAAGAAGTACACTATTTGCTATCCCCACATTGCTCCTGAAGTGCTCAATGGTTCTCCTTGTAGCAAAGCCAGTGATATTTTTTCCTTGGTAAAATTCTGTTTAAAGTAGGTATTAAGCATGACATTCCACTTCTGGTTTCCACTGCTTAAAACTGATTGGATGCCAGCCCTGCAAGAAGACCAACAACAACAGGCATTATGGCATCGCTGGCTTTCATAATATTATTCTGCTGATTGGTGTATAATAAACTTATGGAGTTACCATCTAGCCTTTACAGCAGACTTGCAGCCAAGATGACACACCTTTTGCAATTTTATATAATTATGCCCTTGGTAAGTTTAATTCGTTCAAGGGTGCTATTAGCAACCTTTATTTTCTTTGGGCATTTCATAAGTCTACTAATGCAAGGGGGACAAACTACTTCATAGGACATATTCATGCTGTGTTACTATTTTACTAGATGTAAATAACATTCCGTTTTTATTAACCCACACTCCTACAGGTTTTAAAAAAGTCTTGATGATGGCTATGTATGAATTTAGGCAAACAACTTTCACACCAAAGATGAAATAAAGTTAAGTCACAAGAACCATAGCCTTCCCGTAAAAAAATGATTGGGAAAAGAAACGAGAGAGTTAAAATATTGCAGTCTAAGCATAGGCTTTTCTTGTGATAATGGCAATCATCCCTGCTCTTACGATGGCACGAGCCATCTATTGCAATTTTGCGTAGGGATGGAGTCCATCTGACCGACACTGGGCATTACGCCCTCTATCACAGTGACAGGGAAGAAATTTTGTTAGATGAGAACTAATAAAGCACAATTGACAGATTCCAACTTGTCCCATCCAATTTGTATTCAAGCGCTGTCTTTTATTAGGACGGCCTAGATGACACACCTTTTTCCAGTTTGTGTATGCTCTTGACATAGAAAAATTATATTAGGTCTCAGATGGCCAACAAAAACAAATAATGTCTCATCAATAAAGAGAAAAGGCTTTGGTTAGGAACATACAAATTTGTCAGCATATACATATGTATACTGAAACGCCTTGAAACTTTAGGTGAATCCACAAGTGTGGTGGGTAGAACACAAAGACACGACTCGCTCAATGGCAGCGATGATAATATGGAAACATCTAGAAGTAAGCAATGGTCACAAACAGGACAAAAAAGAAGGCCAAGATGTTAAGACAAGACAAAAGTATTCAAACAGTTGACAACAAACCCAGAACAATAATTTAAAGGGATAAATAAAAAGCCTAAAAATTGTTTTAACTAGGATTACTAGATTTAGGTAGAAATTACAACAAGGTTCTTAGAGTAAACCAAGAGATGCTATTGATCAGACTAAACTGTTTCAAAATAAATGAAACAATTTATTAAAAAAAAATAGGGGGAATTCCCTTTCAAACCCACAATGACTGTTGTCATTGGTGTAAGTGCTAATAATGTGTACTCAATTTTGCAGACTGCTAGAGCCCCAAAGGTCTCTGCAAGCCATCTATTCCAATTTTGTGTAGGGATGGAGTCCATCTGAACAACACTGGGCATTACGCCCTCTATCACAGATACAGGGAAGCAATTTTGTTTGCCTTAAAACAGTTAGATGAGAACTAATAAAGCACAATTGACAGATTCCAACTTGTCACATCCATTTTGTATTCAAGTGCTCTCTTTGTCTTTTGTCCAGACCACTGCGGTATGTTGTAAATGGAGTAAAGAGGCCATTTTGGTTTTCTCTACCTAAACAGTTTGACCGAGTTAGAGGTGTGGGGATTGATTACATGTATGGAGTTCTTCTTGGTGTCCAGAAATTACTTCTGACATTGTGGTTTAGCCCCACGTTTTCAAAGGAATGCTTTAACATGCCTTCCAAAGTGGAGGAAGTAGATTTTACCCAGCTCTGAAATCAAGCAACGCCCTCCATCTACTTCAGAGCACTTAAAGTACTGGAAAGCTAGCGAATTACGTTCATTTCTTTTGTTTTACGGACTTCCTACCTTATATGACCTTCTAACTGACACTTTTTTCTCCCACTACCCATTGTTCGTGAACGCCATTTTTATTCTCTTACAAGAATCGATTTCTGAAGGAGATTTACAAGAAGCTGATAGACTCCTTGATGGTTTCTGCAAGACCTTTTCAAATTCATATCATTCACGTTTCCACACTTTAAACGTTCACCAGTTGCTACATTTAGTGGACGAGGTCAGAGAGCTTGGACCGTTTTACACACACGGTTGCTTTGCATTTGAAGCCAAAACGGCATGTTTAAGTTAACAGAACAGAGGAAGGGAAAAACCGGGAAACAAATGAAAAGAAAACATTAAAAAAAGAAATTAATTTATTTGCTGGAAGCATTAATTAGCCTTTTTTTTTACAACACTGAGCGATTTACTTCACTGTGACTAGCTGAGAGCTCTAGCAGCTTCAGCAGTGTTTTCTAGTTACCTTAGTTTTTTCTAGTGGTATTTTACTTCCATGGGGAAAACCAGTTGTTGTTCGGACATTCATTTGACAAACCTGGGAAAATTGCCCCAGGCCAGCAGTAGAACAGACAGCAAGGTCTCCAGATCTGCAGACAATGCCTCACAAGACCTGGTCGAGTCCACAAAGGCTCCTTCTATCCCAACTACCTTGGCTTCTTTGGTCAACGATGAGCAGTCCTTGACTGCCAGTTTGAAAGAGATTCGAGCCGACAACAAACAGATTTGAGCCTTGGTCAAAGGAAAACAGGAAGCCAAAGGTAACCTTGCATCTTTACCTATGTGTCCCAATGACTGGCTGTCCTTCTGCTCAGAACTCACAGCCTGCTCATGCAGTCACGTTGCCAGAAGGCCTTCTAGGTGACAAGCCTCGGGACAGAGATAATTATCTGACCAACTTCGTTACAGATGCTTATCTCCATCTCCTGAAAGAAACATCACCTCTAAATGTGGAGCTTATTGAGTGGGAAAAATTTGAAACCTGCATTGGAAACAAACCTGCAAAGCTCGTGCTGAAAGACAAAGCTCCGATTCTGCAGCAAGATGTCATCTTGGTTCCCTGTAATCCAGGAAGAAGTGAGCATTGGTTTCTCTTGGTGGTTCTCCCAAAAGAACAAAAAATTATTGCTCTTGATAGTTTGGCATCGTCCTCCGTTAAGCCCACTATTGAGAGTGCCATCAGGAAGATGTGGCATCTCCTAAAGGAACTGAGTCCCCAGGATCATCCAATGAATGAATGGCACTTTTCGTGCAACACATCTCGTGATGCCTGCTTCTCACATCCACATCTGTTGCCAAACAGAGCATCAAAGCACTCAGGAAAATGATGATCGTGGAGCTGCACGAGCAACTAATATACGACCTTGCCAGTCGAAGGGAGTTATTATGCAGTAGACTACAAACGTCTCTATTACTTCGGCAGGGTCATCAAGTTCACAGGCTCTCAAGTTACTTTCAAGTTTTTGTACTCTGTCAGCGCCAGCTAATTCGACTGGCCAAAGCGGGATGACATTTACACCTGTCCTCAGTCGTCCGTCTTCTATGGGCCTGTTTCTATTGTTGGCGTTGGCCCCTTTACCGTCCCTCAAAATGCTGAAGTAGGGGTCGTGCACCGCTGCTTTAAGAAAAGTAGGAAGACAACGGCACATTTTTCTGACTCTAAGTGGCACTTTTACAGACACTAAACTATGTATATAAATTGGGCTGTTTGTTACGGCATTTAAAGTCTTCAGACGGAATTTTTGAAGAACTTTTCTTTAAAATGTTATGTTCTTTCCCTTTGCAAACTGTTGATCTAAATAATTGAGAAAAAATCAAAATTAATACAGATACTGAACTATGTGCACAAATTGGGCTGTTTGTTACAGCATTTAAAGTCTTCAGACGAATTTTTGAAGAACTTTTATTTTAACGTTATGTTATTTTCCTTTACAAACTGTTGATCTAAATAATTGAGAAAACTATCAAAATTAATACAGATACTGAACTATGTTCATAAATTGGGCTGTTTGTTACGGCATTTAAAGTCTTCAGACGAATTTTTGAAGAACTTTTATTTTAACGTTATGTTATTTTCCTTTACAAACTGTTGATCTAAATAATTGAGAAAACTATCAAAATTAATACAGATACTGAACTATGTTCATAAATTGGGCTGTTTGTTACGGCATTTAAAGTCTTCAGATGGAATCTTGGAAGAACTTTTATTAAAACTGTTAAGTTCTTTCCCTTTGCAAACTGCTGATCTAAATAAATTGGAAAAACCAAAATTAATAAAACGTTTAATCTCTAAACGTTGTCTGAAGTAGACTGCCTTTTGCCAAATGTATTGCTAAGCAATGCATTGGATGATCTTCTCTATTAGAGACGTTCCATAGACAGTACACCTGGGCAGTGTGAAAGACACAATAAAAGAGAACACATTTCGTTGACACTATACGGAGTGTAAAAGGAAACTGCTGTCTGTAGTAATGCAGGCACACATGTAATTGTACACGAATGAAGACACCAGAATGTTTTGAGTTCACAGACAATGGTTTAAACCTTTGATCTAGAACAATCTTGCCTTGTAAACTGCAAAGCAACACAAGAGAGCGATGAAGGGAAAGAAGTTTATTGCGTTGCTGTTTTCGGCTCGAAATTGCAGCTGAGAAAGGAGGTTTACTGGCCAAGTGTTTCGGTAAAGCTTTATTTGTTTTTGTTGTCGCTCGAAACAAGTACAGTTGTCTTCAGAACTGTGTTGAATGAACTTTTGTTTTCTTTCTTGCCCTGAATTTGGCATCCTTCCAATATTTTTGTCAGGAATATTTCTTTTTTGCTTTCTTGTTTGCTTTTCAACGAAAATTTGCCCCAAAAATTCCTGCGAAAATCCCGCGAAATTAACCATTTTCTCCGCGAATTTGTCTCTTCAAATCCCGTGAAATTTCACTTTTTTTCCCGCGAATTATCAGAAGCCCTGAAGTACTGTTGTCTCTGGTGATTCTGTAGGAGCTCTTGTGGGGTCTGGAAACTATGGTGCAATGACAAGGGAAGCATTGTTCCATTCAGTGGCAGAGGAGCACAGAAACTATGTCAAAGAAATTCTCTGTAACCCAGTCATGCACCCTGGCAGTCAGTTGGACCAGTTAAAGAGGTATCTGTTGTGAATGCAAGAGAAAGTTGGGGTACATGTAACAGCAGATGATCAGGCCTTGGCTCAGGCTTCAGAGGAGATGGAGCAGAGAGTCACAGGTAGATTTGCATTAAAAGTCTTTCAATAATTTATGAGTATGAGTATTGACGCGACTGATAAGTAATTTTTCTAGTTGCTAAACATATTGATTTACCAGCCATTCATTTGTTGTTTTAAGGTTCCCAACCTAAAACCATACAGAGATCAGCTTTCTGGCACCACTTGTCAAGTTACTACTGCAGCAGTATCAGTGGTTCAGCCCAATGCCATAACTCCAGCACAGTTGTCAAGTGCCCAACAAGAGTTAAGAACCTTTTTTTATTATCGGGAGGTTTGAGAAACTGAGGGATAGAGAAATATATAGTAACACGCAATACAATCATGTGACATTCGGTAATATTTTACATGAATTGTTTTTGGAAATTGCCCTTCCCAAGGCATGGCAAGAGTCTCTACCACTATCACAGCAAGGCTGGCTGTGCAAAATGCTGTATCCAAGGAATCCCAAATCTGGAAAGTGGGAAATAATTACCCACAAATGTTATACTATCCATCATGAAGTCTGCAATCATGTATGTTGTGAGGTTTAATTTTTTTTTCATTTTGTAACCACCAGTATTTGATTATTACAGTTTTATGGTATGTTTAACTACAAGTACAAGTACATTGGATTTTAGTCACAAGCAAAAAACTATCAGCAAAATTTTTTACTGCATGGGATTTTGTTTAAAAAAAAGTGGGGTCCAGTTAGAGGCCAACATCGTTTAAAATATTTTCAGTAAAATGAAATTTCATATTATTGCGTCAAAGCCTCAAAAGTTATACCCAAAGTTATCATGAAAAAGTGCAACTGCAATAACTACAGAGTCACCTTAATGCAACAACATTTTACTGAAACTGTACACTGGCTAGATGAAAATCAATACTATTTTATAATGGTAGCGACCTATGTTCTAATCGTATATCAGGATGACTTCAGCAGTAGAACAATGTAACATGATATGACCTCACCCCTAATTAAACAGTTTGTAAAATTTTGTCGCATTTAAAGTTATGTCTGAAGATGCCGTGGACAAGTTTGTCTCAGAACTTGTCCAAGGCAATTAAAATGTTGTCGTTTTGCAGTCGCACTGTAGAGACAATCATCAGAGACATCAATGTAAAGTAAACATACGACCTGTCACTTCTGGTGCTTTTTTAATTTCACCCCATAAATTATTATTTCCCGCTCAATGTGTTGAATAGAATGCGTGCAATGAATCCAAGCCAGTTCGCTCTGTTTCTAGGTTTTTCTTTTTCTTTTCTCAACGTAAATGCAGCTAACGATGCTCAAAGAGTCATTCTTCTTTCTTCCCTCATAAAAGTACAAGCACTTCAAGCATAACTTCATTTGTGGAACCAATGTCAAAGAAGACATCAAGGACGTTGCTTTCCCTGCTTCTGGGTTTTGCCAAGACCACAGCAGTCGTGGTTTGACATACATTATTTTGATGCTACAATTCTAGGAGACTATTTCAAGCGTCAGCTCCGCTTTAACACATTCTTGGTGCTATTGAATATTCTCCACCTGCGCCTGACAAGACAAAACACTCACTTGTGTGACTGTGTGACCCTGGAAAAACTTTTGGCAATGGGACTGTATCGCTTGGCGCATGGAAATTCCTACATAACGATAGGCCCAAATTTTAACGTAGGAAAGAGCACAATTATTGAGGCAGTCCAAGATAATTTTTTGAAGCATTACGTGACTTAAAAAATGAGTACATCAAGTTTCCTTCAACAAATAGAGAAATTCTGACAACTCGAGAAACTTTTAACGATTTAATGGATCTCCCAAACATGGTAGGAGCCATTGATGGAACACACAAAAATTAAAACTCCCGAGGAAAGTGGACCCGATTAGTTAAGTCGACTGCAGCAGCACAATGTCATTG
Organism: Meandrina meandrites; assembly: GCA_963693305.1. Classification (NCBI taxonomy): domain Eukaryota; kingdom Metazoa; phylum Cnidaria; class Anthozoa; order Scleractinia; family Meandrinidae; genus Meandrina; species Meandrina meandrites. The sequence goes on from OY855903.1 coordinate 54,538,913, forward strand.
TCCAAGCGGTAGCTGACGGAGAAAAACGATTTTTGGATGTCACTGCTGGCTTCCCAGGGAGCATGCATGATTCCAGAGTTTTGAGAAATAGTTCATTTTATCGAAGAATCACCAATAATGAGCTGTTGCTCGGACCAACTGTGAGAGTTGGTCGGAGGGAGACCAGACCAGTTTTGTTAGGAGGCAGTGCCTATCCCCTACGAGGGTGCCTATCCTACAACGAGGGTACGAATAACCCAGAAGAAATAAAGTTTAACAAAGAACTTTCTTGCACAAGGGTATCAGTAGAGTGTGCATTTGGCATACTGAAAGGACGTTGGAGAATTCTCCAAAAACGACTTGATAGTGATACAGCATTTACCAATTAGATCATCATGGCATGTTCTGTGCTCCATAATTTTTGCATTGAAGCTGGAGATTTATGGGATGATGATGACGATGACGATGGAAATGATGATTTTCCTCTCCGAGATGGGAATGCTGATGGGGTGGTTTAAGAGACTTTTTGAAGGACTATCTTTGGAATTGTTAGGAAAGGAAGATTTAAAAAGATTATTGACACAAGCTGTTTCAGTTAAATGAATTGTTTTATTGCATAACACTTTCATATTCAATGACTCCGAATTATAGGTAATTATAATTTTAATGAAGAATTCAGTAAAGGATTTGCCCTGAACAATACGAAGGTCGCAACGAAAAGTGAAGCGAAAAAAAATAAGGTTCACTGAATTGACTGACAGGTTTATCACAAGAAAAACAATTTTTTGTTTTTGTTCACAAAAAGTTGTGTTCCGAGGCAGGAAAACAGTACCTATGAAGATTTGTCTCCATGGACAAGTTTTTGTCCGCGTTGAGACAAGTAGGTCGCACTTGGTGTGGTCAACCGATGACAGGAATTTGGCAGATTTTTTGGTTATCAAAACAAACTTGTCTAAGTTTTGTCTCAAGTGTGACCCAAGCCTTACTGCAGACAAATGTGACCCTCCACGGGAAAACAGGTAAAAAGGTGATGACACGGGCACGCTATTTTAACACGCTAAACAAAAGAAAATTCTTTTAACACGCTAGCAGCGTGTCACAACGCACGGCTCATTAAAATTTTCTTTTGTTTCATATGGCACGGAAGAAACAAAGGAGCGTGTTCATTCTAACAAAGAAGTGTGTCAAGGTTTTGGAAAACAAAACAGCGAGCAAAATGACACGCTAAGTGAGCGAAATAGCACGCTAAGCGAGTGAAATGCAAACCGTGTCGAAACGCACGCTAGACTGACACACTGTTCGAATGTTTTCACTTACCTACCCGGCGGCTCGTCTTTGGCCGTGTTAGCAAACTTTATGTTCATCGTCGAGTGAATCATTTTCAACAAAATATATTTTGCAGTCAGTTTAAATGATTCGTTCATTTGCGTCTTTTGGAATATTGTTATTTGATTCTTCTTCTTTGAAAATTCGTTTTACTTGAGCTAAAGTAATGTTTTAATCCTTCGCATGCTTTCCATGAAAGTGTTCCACCACCGCGTACAATTGGCGCGTGACTAACATGTCGCACATTTCTTCAATTCGATTCGAAAAGGTCTTGGCTTATTTCCTGGCTAATTTATCGCTTCAACTCTTTGTGCCTGCAGGCTTTCGCTTTAGTGGTACAAAGTAAGCTTCTGAAACCATGGTGTGGCTTTTGTTACGCGTGCAACATAACTTCCTTTTGCTATTTCCAAAAAAAACTGAATTGCATTTCACAGAGCACTTTTCTTGACCAAATAAGGGATCAGAGAACACAGGTGAATCAAACTTCTGGCGGAGCGCCGTTGCCAGGAATCGCAATTTCAAGTCATCCAGCTTCCGGTATCCATTGGAGCCTGACGTGTTCCCATTAGCTAACTCATCATCCGTGAATAGGACGCCAACGCATGCCATGGCGGTAGTCACAACCTGCGTTCCCATGAATACAATAGCTTCAACTTTTCTTCGCTGCTCGTCAGTGGGCCCAAAGCGGTGTGTTGCTGGGAGGTTCTGGTCTACAGTGGACAGTGGCGATCGTATTGGAAAGGACTGTGTACCATTGTTCTGGCTGTTTAATGGAAGACCAGGTGGGAAGGGTCGATTCTGGCTTGTGCTGACGGGGACGGTCTGAAGAACGGGATCCTGGACAATGCAGAGTGGATTTACAGTCCGAGGAGGAGTTGGTGTCTCTGATACAACGACGTCGATACTCTCGAACGGCAATAGGTCACTCAGCGAGTCCGGAAAGTGTAAAACTAAACAGAAGATGATTGTGCTTGTAATTATCCAGTAAAAACTTAAGTCAATAAATAATCTATCTTTTTTTATTTTGTATAGAGACTTCAAAAAACTTCTACTTCGAAATTACACATTGTTAAGAATGGAAAAACTAGCAATGTTTTTAATCCTGTATAAGCCAACATAAACGATACATGTGCTGATTTTTTTAAATAAATACACTGTTTTTAATTGGAAACTGCTGGAGCAACTAAATCCTCAGTGCCATCGCGGCAAAATTCCCTAATTTCTTTATAGAGGTATTCGGCTCGTTCTCTGCTGATCCCTTCCGGACTGACAATGGCTGGGAGCTGGCCTGGTTGTGGAAGCTGACCTCTGTTTCGGAGAAGGTTGATGGCAATTTCTTCTGAAAACCAATACTGTTTACAGAATACAGTTCCGGGGTAATCTTTGTCAAACTGGAAGTGGTGGTAGGACTTAATCTTTGGCAATTTCTTGAAGTATTGCTCAAGGTAAGTGACCCAGTCATAGGTTGGGACACGAACAGTTCCGTTGTGGAGTCCCACAAGTTCAGCCACATTTACATTCTTGGAGCCGAAGTATGAAACATGCGTTGGAATAGCACGAAGGTCATTGCGTAGCGTTTAACTGTTGTTATGATTTATACGTAAAGAAATTCATTTTCCATGAAACTTTGGCAGTTAACTATTTCTTCCTTCGATGTAAATTTAAATACAAATTAAAGTCGTTTTCACGCTCGAGTAGGAGAACGATAGTGAGTTACCGCTCCGCCGCACTTGTAAGTTACGCTATTTTATGTTCAATTTAAAATTTGGTTTCCTTTTTTTTGCGTATCAGTTTTATAAACAATTATGTTCATTAGATAATGTGAGTCGCTCCATGTTTTTGTTTTTCGTTGTTTTATTAAATGTTTCCGTTTCTTCTTTTGCTGCTTCAGTGGATTACAACATGCATGTGGTTTGAGAAGTGATGCGAACGTGCATAGCTGATCCGATTCGATGCGACGACATTTTGATTGTCTATTATTTTTTTTTACTAAGCACTGCCGTGTCATATCGCACGGATTTTACCGGGTTATATTGCACGCTTAGCGTGACACTGCGCACGCTAAAGCCTGGTTCACACTGGCGACATAACGACATAACGACATAAGCATAACGACATAAGATGGCCGTTATGTCGTTATGTTAGCAATGTGAACATGCAGACATAACGACATAACGACATGGACATAACGACATAAGGAAAGAACCTGAACCTTTCCTTATGTCGTTATGTTCCTGTCGTTGTGACGTTATGTTTCTGTTGAAACAAGTGTGAACAACATTGACATAACGACATAACAGAGAACCAATCGGAGTGCGGAAAATTATCGAGTCCAGTCCATCTCGGCAAAATCCAACATGGCGGCTCCCTCTACCATGGACGTTCAAGTACAAGAAGTGAGACGTGATATCGTTGATATCGATGAGATTTTAGCAGAAGCCGTCCGCAGCTACCCGGTCCTGTATGATAAGAGTCTTAAAGAGTTTAAAGACAATCACATGAAAGCAAATGCATGGGGAAAAGTTGTCGAGCAAGTACACGGGATAACGTCAGGTAAAGAATAACTCGTAGTCGTTTCGCTTTATGATTAAGCTTTATGTTTGTTTTGATGTTGCCAGAGGTTTACCATTCAAACCATCAACGAAAACAGCAAACTGTTTAAATTGTGAACAACTTTGATTGTCAAGAGTTCAAAATGCATAATAACCGGATGCGGGGTAAACTGTATTTTGTTGATGTAGTCAATCTAAAACGTAAACCTAATATGGAGATTTCCTGTATAATGTTATAACTATACAATAGTCATTTACAATTCGCCCTTCGGAATCTTTGGTTTTGGTGTGTTTTCGATACAATAGCCACCTTGGTATAACTTACATATTAATTTTGTACCAATCTAGCTTTTTATTGAACAATACCACTATTTGTTGTGAAAGTATTGACAGAGTCGGTGGTTTCTATTATTCATTTTGTAGTCGATGATGCGAAAAAAAGGTTCAAGAATCTTAGAGCAAGATACACAAGAGACAAAAACAAAGTGACAAAGAAGAAGAAATCAGGAGGTGGAACAGATGAAGTACAAGATGCCAAAAAAGAAACTTCAGAGTTATACCCATACCTTGGCTGGTTGGATGCACATGTAACCCGGCGGCGGCGAAGTAAAGGAAGCCTTGTTCCTGGTGAGAAAAGCTCACAAGCTGAAGGAAGTGATGATTATGAGTCTAGCTTGGATGAATCTGAATTGGAATCTGGAAGATCTGAATTGGAGAGTAGTGTAGAAACCTCTGCCTCCGAAGAGAAGTATTCCAAAGCCACAGGCAATATAAAATGGGAAAAACGTGATAAAAAGAGTGCTAAAAAAGATGTTGATAATGTTGAGGTAGAAATGTTGAAATGCATGACACAGTGTTTAAAGAAACCACCAGAAAAACAAAAGGATGAGGATGAGCTCTTTGGGTCATTTGTAGCATCTCAACTGAAAGGTATGAGCCCTGAGCAAAATGCCATGGCCAAATATCAAATCAATCAAATATGTTTCCAAATCAAGATGTCTAATATGGGAATGCCTGGCTTAGGATATTCTAGCCCTCAGAATATGCAGGGGTTCCCTCCAAGGCAAAATTTTGCACCACCACTGAGCCCACAAATGGCCAGCCAACCTTTTTTACAAGAAAATCAGTATACTTTACTTTCCTGATTGTAAAAAGGATAGACACTACCAACTTTATTTACCAATGTATGTTTTTGTTGAAGCAAGTTCTCTGCCAGGGAACGATAGTTTAATTAACCGTGTATGTCGATGCACAGTTCTATTGGTTTAAAAGTTAATATATATTGGTTCATGTTTGTCATTATATTAGAGGACTGTATTTAATTCATCTTGATATGGTGAAGATACACACTGTTATTTGTTAATTTGTCGGTTGCGTTTTAGGAAGAGAACGCATTTAGCTTAGACTAAAGGACGTAAAGTTAATTACTGCTTTTGTAATGGTCTATTAGCCAGTTCAAAATGTAACATCATAAACACAATACAGCATATTAACTCAACCTTTTGTTAAGGGCACCTAAGAAATGTAAAATCGCCTCACATGAGATTTTGTCATTACAATATATGTAAATGAAATGACTACCTGTACTCTACCTAAAATAAATTGTTATTTCTTTTACATATTAAGGAAAAAAAAATACTGTCAAAATAGGAAAAACAGTTTATCAAATTCTGCTTTTCGCCGCCCCTTTATCCTTTTCTGTCTCCAGTGTACATTTACAACAGTGAAGCTCGATTTGCAACGGTCATTTTTTCCGTTTGCTGTATCGTTCATAATAATAACAACAACAGCACTGTTTTAGTTTATACAAGAGATTAGATTTGGACGTTTATACCAACTTTGCATGCTATACTGAGTTTCAAACGGTTCTCAGCCGCGCCTGGGGCCACAGCTCCGTACGTAATCCCATTGCCATGCAACCTGTCCTTCAGGTGAAAGGAAATACTGCTTAAAATTCTCGCGGACAACGTTGGCTTGGTAGCTGTACCTCCCTCCATGGGCTTGAAAGGATCTGAAGCAACCGTCATCGTTGGCAGTTATCTTACGCCAATCCCCAGACCTAATTACTCCATTGTTGTCCTCACTGTCAATGAAACCCGTAGGGGCGTAGGAAGCATTTTCAGTTAAACGAAGATAATTGTGCAAACAAATACATGCCAGCACAATTTTTTCCACTGTAGCAACATCAGCTCTTATTGGACGACGAAAAATTCGCCATCGAGCTGCAAGAATTCCAAAGATATTTTCAATAATCCGCCTTGCTCTGGATAGGCGATAATTAAAAATAGCACGATCTTCAGTAAGATTTTTACCAGGATAAGGGCGCATTTGGTATGGCTTCAGTGGTAATCCCTCATCTACAACAGTGACGTAAGGTAGTTTGTCAGCACATCCTTGCACGTGCTCTGCTGCTGGGACGTTTAAGCTGTTACTCTTTAAAGCTTTGCCAAAGGCAGAGTTTGCAAATGCACCGGAGTCATTACTTCTACCATACTGCCCAACGTCAACAGCTGTAAAGCAGTAATTAGCATCACCGTACGCCAATAGCACAATACTAAATGTCCCTTTGTAATTGAAAAAGTTCGAACCGGAATTCTTCGGGCATTCGATAACCACATGTTTCCCATCACCAGCGCCTATACAATGCGGAAAATGCCACAGAGTAGAAAATTCTTCAGAAATTTTCTTCCACTCTTCGGGATTTGTGGGTGTTGGTAGATAAATTTCGCGTAATTGTGACCAGATTGCTTCACAGGTTTCCCGTATTATCGTTGAGACTGTTGATCTACCAATTCGGAAGTTAAATGCCTGGGATTGCTGTGAATCACCTGATGCTAGGTAACGTAAGGTAAGGGTGAGTCTTTCAGCCGCTGAGATGGATGATCTGAGTTTCGTTGACTTTTTGGAAATAAGTGGCGCAACCAGAGATAACAAATGTTCAAAACGCTGAGGTGTCATTCGTAAGTACCTGGGTATAAAGATATTCAAAAGAGGTTTAATCATTGTACCTCAGGCAAAATTTACAGTAAGAAGTACTTGAAGAAGAGAGGTCTGGGAATAAGGCTTCCTTGCAACCGGTTAAAATTACATCCCCACACTATTCCCCATGTACAACAATTTCGCTTATTTATGTAACTATCATTTCTGCATTTTTATCACGATTGTGAAAACAATTAGTTATATACTTGAGGGTTAATTTGATAATGACGAAAAAACGGAATGTTGCAAGAGATCCGGAATGTTAACCTGAAATAATATTCCCGGTCACCCAAACTAAGCTCCCTGACAAGGTTGTGGTACTGGCCGTGTGCTCTTCTAGCGTCCTCTTGAAAGATAGGGCGCACCCATTTTCTCCTTGTAGATGATTTTTTGGCTTGAAGTCTTCGTTGACGACGTCTTCGTAGCAAAAGAAACAAGATGACAGCAAACGCAACAAGGAGTGTTGCATCCGCCATTTTTAAAGTCTTTTCACTCTCTTTAACTAAAAAGCAGTCACTATGTCAATGTTCACACTACCGACATAAGCTCTTATGTCGTTATGTCGTTATGTCGTTATGTCGTTATGTCGCAAGTGTGAACCAGGCTTTAAGCGTGAACAAAAGGTTAGCGTGTTAAGTCGTGCCAAACAAAAGCTACCGTGACACCTATTATTCTGCTTATTTAATATGCGCATATGCGTGTCAAATGTCACGCTTTGCGTGCTGTGTCATCGCACGCGTGCCCGTGTCATCACCTTTTTACCTGTTTTCCCATGGAGGGTCATTTTAATATTAATAATTATTCTGCCTTAATCCAGAGTGGTGACAAAGAAACTAGCAGGGAAAGCTGCAGGTACAACTTCGTGGGCCAAAGAACAACAACAAAAAGTCCTGTACATGGATCGTGACTGATGTCCCTCCAAACTAAGAGGCAAGTTCCATGAATTCTGCACTGACGTACATCATTAACACTGACCTCCATATCCACCACATGGCAACTCATTTAAGAAATTTGTTGTTCTTGTTTTGTCTGTTTCATTACAGGAGAGCTCATAGGTGTTGAGTATTAATATGCTCAGACTGGGAAAGTCCTGCAAGACAGTACAGAGCAGCAGGAAGAAGAAGAAACAGCTGAAGTACCAGATGAAGATGATGATGAATTTTAAACTAATGTTCCTCATCAAAGGGATGGGGCCCATATTGTGCTACATATGCACATTTGCTTAATCCATCACACAAAGATTTCCATATTTATTTTTTAGCAATAGTAAAATAACTATTTTAAAAAACATGAAACAACTTTTGAAAGACATGTTTCGGCATGACTCATGCCATCTTCAGTTTATTGAGAATTTAAAATCTAGGGCTGTATTTATACCCAAGCTACAAATACAAAAATAGAAATGCATACAAAGTAAAATTACAATAACAAAAGATAATGGTAAAGTCGTTACAAAGTGGCAGGTACTGTCTGGTACTGTCTGAAACAGTAATTACTCACAGTGTGAGCTTTAGACCGTTACTAATAAAGCAACAGGTTAAAATAAAAAGGTGTTGACATGCTGCACTTGAGTGTTAAAATCAGGTTTTAGACTGTTAATGTAAAACGCCTCTTTTAATTTAAGAAAGTAAACAGTTTTAGCAGAATCTAAAATTTTAAAACAATCAGTTGTGTATAAATTTTTGCAATTAGATGAACTGTTCAGGTGTTTAAAAACATGTGAATTTTTATCGGTTAAAGTATGCTCTTTGACCCTTGTTGAAAAATGACGAGAAGTCTCGCCAATATAATGGGAGTTACATCCCGCACAAGTAAATTAATAAACAACAAAGGATCTAATAGCATCAGGAATGGGATCTTTAAAACTGAAAAAATTCTTAATTTTAAAAGAGGAAAAACTAACTTAATTGATGTTTAAGTCACTGCAGAAACGCCTAGATAATTGTTTAATTTTTATCTGGGTTATATTTAAACATTGCCAATGAAAGGAAGTTTAAAATAGTGAGTGCTAGCATTGTTTGAATTACTAATACTATCATCACTAGAGGAATTAGGTTGAAAATTATCTAAATAACGTTTAATGGTTTTGTCAATTATGTGTGAGGAAAATAGCTTTGAAACATCATTTCTTTTAGTTGAAGATACTGATTTTGCATAGGTTGGTCAACTAAGTATATTAAGCCGTACTATTTAGGGACTAAAGCTACCAGATATAAGAAGTTTAACAATGATTTTTCCTGGATTTGATTAAAGATACCAACGGTTATTCTAGGAATGGTGTTAGTAACATTCTTTCTGACATGCTTTGTCCATGGTTTTATGTTGGAAAGAAAAGTGGGTGAATAGTTTCTAGACTGCGTGAAGACTCTTGTTGACCATGATTGCAAACGTGCCAAATTATAAATCAGATGTTTATGTAAGGTTTTGTGTTTGACACCATGACAGTTTTATTTGTAGATCGTTACATTACTATAAACCAGATTCGTACCTTTTTCAGCCATAGTTTTCCTAAATAGTGCACTGCAGCACCTTGATTTTTATCATGCTTTGACTTTTCATAGGGAAGAAGAGGAGCGCAGAGCAAAAAAGTGATTCTGGCACTGACGATGACGCACCACTCTCCACTTATCACCAGCCTGGATCAGGCACAAAGGCACCACAACCATCAGGGCCAACCGAAACTGAATACTTGGAAAAGTATTTAACCAATCGAAATAATCAGTTGAAAGTTGACTCGAAAACGGAGCATTCAACAACTAGAGGTGGCGACCACAGAGAATCTATGGCAAGTGCATCTAAACCTGATAACAAAAAGACAGACACATTATTGCAGCAGCTTAATGCTGAGAAGAAAAAAAGAGAAGTGTTATCAGCGGAGAAGATCAAAGCAGACACAAAGTACAAGGCACTGCAAAAGAAGCTGGAAACTGAGAGAGAAGGAATGGAGCTGACCACAGATGAGCACCGAAAGATGGAAGCTGCATGGAAGGAGAAGTTGGAAATGTCAGAGGCCGAGAAAACTGCACTGAAAGCAGCACTGGAGGCCGAAAAGAAAACCCGACAGATGCTAGAAGAGCAACAGAATGATCAAGTGAGTAAATATTTTGAACCACAGGCTGCATGTTACGTGACTATGAGCAATTCTCAAATCAGGTCCATTTCAATCTCCAAATTTTATTTTGCTGTGTGAGAAATTTAAGTTTAATCTTTTCACCTTGACAACAAAAGTAATGCAATATCGTTGGGTATTGGTATTTAGTTGATCCTCCTACAACCCGATTTCCATGGATGTTGCAGCGATGTTTTATTTAAATTATTCAGTCAACTAATTGTATCGTGGAGACTCTTGAATAATAGAAAAAATTGCTTGCTGCTTAGACATATTTCACATAGGGCCACCAAAGACTAACAAAAGCAAACCAAGACTTTCAGTACATAAAAATGAGCTGAACGTATTCCTTTATTTAAAGCATATCGCAATCTAAAAAAAACTGTTGGTCTCTGCTAGTAAATGCAAATCTAACTGAGGCGGTGGAGATTTTTATCAATTATTACACTATAAAAAATTCAGTGAGCCGCTACACCTCAATAATATTTTCGTCTTCATTGTAGGAGGTCTTAGTTTTTAGAGATGTGGAGGGGGTAGTTGATCTTTGTTTTGGAGACACCTTTAGTTGAACTGTAATATGTGATAATGGCTTCAATGCCAGGTGACACATGGAAATCCAACACGTATTATTTTTTGTTTTCTAGTGGCCATAATTTTTTAAATTTTATTTAGAGGATATGTTATCGTATGTAAGCAGCAACTCTTCCTTATCGCTGTTGGTTTCACAGTTACCAGCAGAAGTGGCCAACTGAGTAAAAAGAGTTAAGAGTAGTGACAGGAAAACATACCCATCGTTGCATGGAAGTCCTTTTTACTAAAGACGAAATGGCAACCTCCAATATGGATGGGAAAAGAAACAAAGACAAACTTGACAAGAAGTGAGTAGACTTAGTCAAATGCAAGCAAATATCTCTGCTTATATTTTTTTGTTTATTTATTTATTTATTTATTTATTTATTTATTTATTTATTTATTTTAAACTGCTATTTTAGAGGGCTTTCACTGAAGTGTCCGGAAACAAGGTACTTGATTGCGTGTTTCAAGAATAAGTGTGGTTTTGAAATTGGGTGATTTAGCAGGGGTGTATTTTCTATCCTTTAAAACATCTGTTCCCCCTCCCCTTACCCCCCAACACTGCTGCCAAATGAGGTCACCCTGTTTGTTTATATGAACTGCTCTAAATTTTTTTCGGACAGAATACATGCATTATCTGACATTATGTATTGCAGGTCTGACGTATACTGTCTTTCCGCCCACTGACAGAAGCCCGTCAGAAAAAGATGTCAGAGAGGTGATTAACTCCAAATGTCGCGACGTTAAGTTTCAGAGTAATCGGAGTAAACCCAAGGCAGGGGATCAGGCCTCCTCTAAGCCCGGTGCTTCGCAAGAGGATTAGCTTCCTGATCCACAAAATGGATTCTCTTTGGCTCAATAATAATAAAACATTTTACGTAACTGGGTTTAAAAAATATTCAGTCAAAAAATACCACTCTTTCTTCGCCAGCACAATTTACACAATTTGATTTCCTCACGCAACATGCACCGGGAAGGATCATTATACTTAGGGACTTAAGGATATTATAAAATTACAAACAACAACTGTATCAGCATATCTGTACTTTAAAAATATACATAATCAAGCCAGGAAATAAAGTTTTTTATTTTTTAACTAAATGTTGGGTTCTTGTCCTTTTTCGTCAGAAATAACAATCGCTAATTACATCAATCTGCATTGTCTACCACCATACAAACATCGTTCTAACACCAAACTTGCGTTCTGGTATCAGTTTTTTGAAGATGCTGACACATAGGCTTTGCATTTCGAAACCCAAGTAATTAGTGTGCCATTTTCACAGGCTACGATTTGTCCGCAAGATTTGTAAATAAAGCAAAAAGCTATTTTAAAAAGAAATAGTGTTTCCTTTTGTGTAACAAGATTGTTCGTGTTGTAAACATGTTTACGACAATTTGCTAGTGTTACTGTGATTGCTATCTGGTTTTGCCAAATGACGCAATCAGCAAATTTGGTTACGACTCACAGAATTTTGCAAAAAAAAGTGTGCATTTTTCGACAAAATATAACTTCAATCCAACTTTAACGGTAACTAAATGATCAAAACTTCCTATTTGTGGTACATTTGCTTCCCTTTGTGTTCGTTTCATGTACTTTTGGTGATAAAGATCATGTGTTCAAGAGTTTGTTTTTCTAGCTCACTGTGTAGACATTGGATTTGAGTTTTTCATGCTCTGTGGGGCCAGACAACATAGGAGAATTTAACAAAGTGAAAGCATTGGCCATATACTTGGTTTCATTCGCAACGTCAGGTACCAGTGACCTATCATTTACCAATGATCAAGCAGCAAGGATCATTGAACTCTGGAATCAGCTTGAAACATATCATTCAGTTAGATATGATTGGGAACATTCCTATATGTTGGGAAATGACAATAATTGTTTACCAGCATATCAAATGTTGTTATATTTTGTTGCAGAGTGAAGATGATGAAGAATTGGCATCTTGGCTTGAGGGACTTGACTTTATTTGAGCAGGTGTGACAACGTTCTTCTAAAAATATGGCCCTCATAGAAGCACTCATGTCCTCCATGTCCACTGAGACAGATACCCTTGTGTTTCCATTATTCAGGGAAGAAATTCTGTCTACAGTATGGCCAGAGCAAAGAAGACACTTGCCGTGCATTCAGGCTCCCCCTGAAATTCAGCTGTACACCAGCACTGGCTACATAATGAAGGGCAGAGTCAAACTTCCAGTCTTGAGATGTGCACGTGGATCGACTTCCCTGGAGAGTTTCCATTTGCACTTGGCAAGATTTATTCCTGGTAAGTACACCGTTCATTAATAATTCTAATGATGAATGGCATTTGTATGCTTAAGGAGGTGTTTTGGTGCATTGTTTTTTGGGGGGCATATTTTAACACCACCTTATGCCAATTTGGTAATCACACTTGTCTACCTCATGCTTTTTTTCATGGAAAAGACTGTTCTCCAACAATGCAATGTGCGTTATCTCATGGCCAGGAAAACAAGTACCTTCATCGGTCAGATTGCCATGTTTTCTTGTTTGTCAGTCACTATTCATGATAGTGGAATGTACAGCTCTAATTCTGCTTTTTGGGATCAAATCCTGGTTTGAAAGACACCGAATTATAATTAGGTGTATGCAGAAACAAATATTTAGGAAACAATGCACAATGTTTTTTTTAACACGATCTGTGAGTTTGATAAGCTACTTGTTTCACTTTATAGAGCAGTGGTTGGCGGAAATTCTGGGCCAGCAACAGCAGTAGATGCCAGCCTACTTGTTAAGGACATTTGTGTAAAGCTGGAGGCAAAGTACCATTCACCATAAAAAGAACAAGGGCAGAGCATTTCCAGATGGAAAATAGTTAACATCAGAAACCTGGTGATGAATCATGGCTGCCTGACAGAAAAATTGAACCTACATCTGAAAAATCTCAACCAAACAACTCTGGTGGGATGGTACATGCAATTAGGCTGTAAATGAAACAAGCAACAATATGGAGAATAATGGATGTAGAACAGAAAACGGAACTTGTTTTCCTACACCTTGTTTGCTATAGTTTCCTCCTTTTTGTTTAGCTGACAATTGTTTATAAGCATTAAGTTTACATAGGTGGTATACATAGGTTGAAGACTTCCCAAAAAACAATGGAGAAAATACTGGCCCAGGCCATACCTACACCTGCTGTCATGGAATCACAGGACCCCCCTCCTCCTGCTAAGAACCTACCGCCAAAGCCACCAGAGTCCAAAAGACCATTTCAGTTCCAAACTGTTACAAACCAGCCAAGTGAACATTGCCGAAAAAGGTCACGCCCTGCCAACACAGAGCAGGAAACAGCCCCACCATGGAACCAGTGCCAAAATCAACTTTTTACCACCAGAAAAAAAGGGCAGAGGCGGCCGCAACTTTCAAGGTACAGAGAAGTGATTGTATGTTTGAAGGCAACCTACAACGTGTGCAAACAAGGTAAGCAGCCGAAAACAGCCGAATACGGGCATGGCCACAAAACAGGAAAATTTGGAACTGGCACTTCTGTCTGGCAGTTGAAGGAAAACAATACCCAAGTAAATAGGCATGGGTAGAAGCTTGAAGGAAAGAAAATCCTGCTAAGAAGAAAAAAGTTTGAAAAGTTAGCAGTAGAGTGAAAGTTAACTGGCTTGAACATCATCATGCCTGGTATAGAGTTTTTACTAAACTAACTTACCTAATTCAAGTGTAAACATTTTTTGGAGGTGGCTAGGTGAAATCTGACCTCCACTTCAGTTAAAATGGAGAAGACAACCAGAAACATAGATTAATCATGTGGCTTCAGTTTTGTAATACGATCCAGTTTTCGATAAGACACTGAATGATACAGTTTCATTGATTGTTTTAATTTGATTTTTCAGATTTTCAGAATTTTTTTCTCCTCTCTTCTTGTTTTTCTGTAAATGTTTTTTTTTTCGTTGTTCTTTCTTGCTGTTATATGGTGGTTTTTCTGTCAGTTTTTATTGTTTCATGAAAGTTTTCCGTTCTTTTTTATTGTTACAGTATAGTTTTGGGTTCTTTTAGTGAATCTACTAAGCTAGCACATATATAAAAGTTTAGTGTCATTGCAGTAGAATATTTGGTCAACAGCTATCATGCCTCCAAAGAGTCCAAAGAAGCCTGTATTTCGCTTTCATTACCTGAAGACAGGAGAATTAACTTTTGTGTCCACTGCTCGAGCTCAAGTCGCTGACATGATGAAGAGACCAAAAGCAGATGGTGCTTACGGCCCAAAACTTTCCAAGGAAGAGGTATTTTGTATGAGAAGAGATGCTGTGAGGTCAGTGAAGTAAACAACAACTGGTGAGGTACTTTCAGGTAAAATTTATTAGTTAACTGGAGTTAAGGTTAAACATACATTTAGAAATAATATATATCATGGCTTATGAATTGTACATGTACAGTTTATACTGAAATCAGGTTACAACAAAATGTCATTGTATAAACCAAGCTCCCACATTTAAAAAAATGCACTTAAAGCTGTGCACGGCATGTACATGTAGTCATTTTGTGAATGTAAATTTCTCTTTAGGTGGAGAAAGAGGCAAAGGAACGAGTCATAGATGCTGGGGGTGACCCAAACAATGCTGAGTGGCTGCTGAGTATAAGCTCACTACAGTTTGGTAAGTATCACGGCAAGAACTTCCTTTGAAGGTGCAGAAGTACAAGGTCATGATCTCAATGAGCCACCTTGGGGAAGTATTGAAGGCAGCCTGCCACTGTCCAGCAGGGTAAGTGTGAAAATGCAAGGTTGAGGGGGTTTAACAAATAGCAGGAATGACTGGATAATATGCCCAAAACGTTCTGAAGATAATACTGCATACATCTTTGGGAAGGAATAATCATGACATTTGAAAAAAGTCAAATTTCGTTCTTTTTGTCACTCCAGTGTATGCTCATTATGCCTTGTAATAGAAAACCTCAACATATTTCTTAACTACCAAAATGTCTTCATCTGATTTACATTTTTAGGAGAGGAGTAGATGGTCTAGGGCACTGTACTCATGTTGGTGGCATACTCTTTGCTATTACATTGGGTTCATACTAGCCAAGTAAGTAGACTTCAAGTATACTTGAGTCCTACTTTGGACGTGAACGGGTCTAATTTCAGCTAAAGTAGGCTACTATGTGACCATGGTAACATATCTTCTTCAAGGAGCCGAAGTATACTTCTAAGTGTAGTTCAAACTATCCTTACTCCTTACGAGCTCGCTTACACACAATCAAAACACATTCCAGAAATTGAATGTCAAACATGTGCGTGCGGTAGAAAAGAGAAAGCACGCTAGCTGCAAACACCCTTTGATTTTGTCTGTTGTTTTCTGTGCTCTTCTCTCTAACGTGAAAATGTACAATCCGTACAGGGCTCATCAAACACTTGATGGTGACGACGACCATTTAAACGTCAACCTTATGAAAGTGTCCATGTTTGCTTTTAAAAGTGAGTTTCAGATGATACATTCACTCTAATTCTTTTCTTTTCTTCAACTGGTTCTTGAATAACAAAGCTAGGTACTCAAAATCAAAGATTACATTGATTTACCAAATAGAGGCAATGATATCAAAATCAAACAATAAGTTGTCAGCTCACAATAAGAAATGGAGCAAGTATAAAAATAAATTAGTATGCAATCCTGCACCATTAGTCGCAAATTAATAATAGCATTGTAAAATAACATTTAAAACAGATAAATGAACTGAGGACTCTGTGTAAACACTGATTAATTTGTAGTATCTGTAGTGTCTGTTATAGTTTTAGTAAAGTAGTTTATAGTGTGGTAATTAAAATATTGTATTATATTTTATTATATTTTTTTGTAGTGTTTGTAGTAGTGTTGTTACTTAAACATTGTATGTATTTTTTTGAAAACTAATAAAAATAATTAAAATACAAAAAAAGGTACTTAAAACATGCATTTACTGATTTGGTGTTCTTTTCCTACAGCAGCAACTTAAATTGGCGTTTTTCAAGGGTAGCTCCTCCTGAACAGCCGACATTAAGCGGGCAGTATTGGTCTTTCCCGACTACCAGCAACACCTTCTATCGGCTGTCGGTGTTCAGAGACTTGCATGAGTCACATCATCCTGATTCTCTGCAGTTACAAACAAGCACGCCATCGCCACTCTTAGTGACAGAGGGTAGTCAGGCTAGTCAGACAATGCAAGCAGTTCAGAAAAAAAGTGAGAACGAAGTCTGCCAACTGGACAGAGGAAATGTTGATGGCAGTGCCAAGTAAAAGGAAAGTGGGGAACACTTCAGCTGACAAGGAAGACAACAAAAGCGCAGAAAAGCAAGAGTAGCCGCAACGGAAAACGGAGGAGGGGAAATGTGGGAACATAGCATGCCGCAGGATAATGAGAGATTCAAGGGTTCGGCTGTTTCGAGAGGCACAGAACAAACAAATGCAACAGATAAACACCATAATAGCAGGATTCAAGGACATTTTTAAAGATCTAGTCTCAAAGTAGCTAGCCATTTGACCAATGAACAACAAATTTATCCAGGAAAAGAACAAGAACTTTATTATTTGTTTTTGCTGAGGAGGTTGGTATTACAAGCTGTGAAATTTTAGTGAAGGATGTCATGTAAAGACTAGAGAGCCCAGAATGATTGTTGAAAATGGTCCCTTATAAAGCTTTTTCAGGTAAGTAGAAAATTTAGATGAAAAAGATTAATGAGAGAGGTTGAATTATTTGGAAATTTTATCACCATACTTAATTATATACTTTTGTATTTTTAGGTTAAAAAAGATGCTGTCAAAACTGTCCAAAAAAGAGAAGGAGACATCAATGATAAAACTGAAGTGCTATCAGAGAACAAGATGCAGTTTGGTGGCTTCTGTGGCAATCATTTAAATGGGTTCTTGAAAATGCACTGGGGTATACAGGATGGCTCGTCGATATCATGCGGAATGAGCCAGCAACGTCATCAGCCCTCAGTCAGAACAAACATGCCTTTAAAGAGTATGCCCAGCTGTTCCCTGAGTGCAGAGAGGTGATTGCTAAAAAGAATGAGGAGGGTGAGTAAGTCTAAGCAACAGAAAACAACAGCAACACCAACCTCTACAGTCATTCAATCCTCTGGAGGACATGCTACCTCAGTTGCAGGTATAAGCAGAAATGTTGGGAGTACTAGTGTCCACACTGCCACTGCTGCAGCTGTTGCCCCGCTAATCCATTGGAATATCAGCCGCAATATCCAGGAGCTTGTAACCAGTTGCAGTGCCACAGTGCAAGATACCATGAAGGTTTTAAGATTTTAATTCCATTTTAAATAACCTACAGATCAATGTGCACCTTACTGAGTAAAATAACTTAAAATTCACAAAGGCCATTTTCTTAAATTTGTGCATTTTAGGGATTTTGAGAGCTGAACAAGCCAGCACCACTAGCAGTGGTACACAGTTTGTAAGTTTTATATATATTAATATATTCTAAGTTATTAGTTTTAAATATATTTTATATTTATTTGAAAGAAGAATATGTTTTTATTTTTGGATTATAAGCTGGAGTTCTCCAATAGTAAACCAATTTGACATGAGTCACAGACTATAGATTACGGCTCTTCTGACTTACCATTATGCAAGTGATGCGAAAGTTATCCATATGTTGCGACAGAGTGGCCTTGGGAACAGTGCAACCCAGGTACAGAAAAACCTGACAGAGCAGCATCATGAAAAATGGCTGGCTAGGACCATCCAGTACTTGAATGATCGCAAGTACTTCATAGAAGCTGCAAACAGTGGTCTGCTCCACCTCATTTTGAAGTACCTCCTGAGTTCTACCATGTACCCACCTACAAGTGGTTCCTGACTGCCTATGTCTAAGATATTCTGCCAAGGATTGATGAGATAAAGGCATCAATCACCTCCACCTTTGGCAGCAAATTCTAGATGGTCTCCACCAAGAAAGTGGTTAGGAAATTGGCTGGGCACAGCATAGGGACAGCAGCTTGGGCAACAAATGTTGCCAGTGAACATGGACAGGTTTTGATGAACATGCTGACAGCCAGTGAGGGAGCTGGTCTAAAACTAATGGCAGAAGGGCTCGTGAAACGATATACTGATGCAGGCGTCTCTCCCCCCAAACTACTATATGTCAACCGAGACTGCTGTGAGGGGGGAGCTGTAAAGACAAAAGATCTTTTTTAAACAGTGGGGTGACCTTTCAACATGCCTAGATATCTAGCACTTTATGAGGTGGATTGCAATAGGCTGTAACACTGAAGCTCACCCCCTGTATGGTGTTTTCCTGGGGTGGCTCTCCCAATGCATCTTTCAGTGGTCAAAAGAAGAACTGGACCTCCTGAAAAAAGGCAAAGAAAAGTGGCATTCTTGGAGACCATCATCCATAGCATCACTAAGAAGGAGCTAGCCACTCATTGCTGTAGGAAAACTAGGAGTTGAAGAGACGACCTCATTGATACAAGACATTCTGGAGACTTTCAGTGGAGACCAGGGGTGTGATACTCCAGGTTGTGCCACTGTTGGACCCAGAATGGATTTGGGAAATCTGGGACTCCCAAAAGAAGCGTGTTGAATGTATTCAAGACCCCAGTTATTAAAGGGAAAATTGAAATTCTAAGGTGAAACCAATTTTTTTTTTAATAAACAACTTAAAAGCATATTTTACATCATTTTATTGTAAGGATTCAGTTGGATCAGATAACATTGGTGGCTTTGACAATGTGGAAGCACTGGTTTCATACTTGGTTTTCCTGGTGCCTACTGACAACACAGCTATCTCCTTAACAAATGACCAGGTTACCAAAATTATAAGCCTTTGAAATCAGTTGGACCAGCACGATAAGAGACCAACCACATTCTCTCCTTGCCACCGTACAAAGGCCTCTGGATGCTTCAAGGCACCAAAAAAAGTCAAAGTATTGTTGTATCAGATGTTGAGAGCACTTAGAGGTAACTACTAAAAAAATGAATAAAGGAAATTTATTACCATAATAAATGAATTTATGCTGCTTGATTCATATCAGTCCCACCTCCCGGTTATCCGGGACATAAGATCTACCGGTACGTACTTAACAAGACAAGGCCCTGTGAAAGGCCTCTTTTGCTTCAAGCGCACATCGAGTGAACAAGCTCTCAACCAGCTACACTAAAGTCGCATGATTTGACCCCCAGAAAAGTTAAGTATAACCATTCCTTTGTCTGTTTTAACATGGAACGGAAAGATTGTCGCGACCTGGCTGAACGTTCTCTCTTGAGATCATTGATACTCGGCCACTCGTTCATACAAAGAATGAAAGTTTTTCTAAAAAATAATGCTGGAAACAGCTCGTTCAACAAGCACTTTGACTTAAAGAACTCTTGCCTAGTCAAGCTGATGGGAACAGTGGCCACAGTTGAAAGACTAATGCGGTACGACCTCAGGGCTACAAGAGCCACAAAACCAGACATTTTAGTCCTGGAAATAGGGTCTAACGATCTATGCGACCCCTCGGCAGACCCTGAGATATTAGGTGAAACAATCACTGCCTTTGTGGATGTGTTGCGACATGAGATCCAGCACAAATTCACGGTTATATGCCAAGTGATCCCATGCCGGAATCCTCCCTTTCCAAAATACAATCAGAGAGTCAAAAAGCTAAACAAGTGCTTGCGGAAAATGTTGGCAGATTCCAGCGCTGTGAAATTTTGGTGCCATCGAGGTGCTCAACAACCCCACAAGGGACATTGATGTGGAATTCACCTTCACAATCAGGAAACACAAGGCTCTCTACCGTAGCTATCAGGGCGCATTGCTTTATGCACTGAAACAGATCCAGCACAACCAGTCGTAATAACAATAATAATGAAAAATAAATAAATAAAGAACAAAAAAGAGGCTATATATGCTTTCCGAAGGGAATTTCTTTGATAAAATTAATGCCGAATGCGTAGTCATTAGTTGGGGTATTTTATCTTGTCCACCCGTTTCTGGGTGTGTTTATGCTATTAGCATTGTGGTCATTGAGGAATGTCAGAGGTATTTTATCAAGCGTTCTGCGGTTATTCCCAGAACATTGTTCTGACACTTTGCTTTTTATCATGGCACAGTTGCATGATCAATGCGGCCAAAGGCTGCCTTTGTGCCAATCATGTTTTTGCCGTTGTGTTTTGTGAAAGAAAACACCTCTCTTGTTTCATACTTTGTATACCTCATGATGTTTGTTACGCATTTTTGCCGGCCCCACCTAATGCCGTTTATACAGTTCACAATTTTCTTTTTGCGGTAGTCCTATATATTTGCACCTGGTGTTGGATCTGTTTTAGTCTATGAATTATTCTGTGCGCATAGAGCGAGATGTGTTATTAATCCAGACCTACCCCCTCCCAGAATGCCGCCAAAAGGAAAGAGGCCAGCAGTCAACAACGCATATCTTACACGGGTTTCTAAACGTAGGCGAGGCGCTGCAGAGACAGCCGAGAACACACAACACCCAGCAACGCTTCGCCAGGTGCCCGCTAGTACCGGCCACGACAGCGCTTCAACCTTGGCAGCAGGAGGTACTGCCAGCCAGCAACAAGCAAGCGTTCTTCAAGGCGCTCTTCAGGGTATTGCCGCTGCCGTAGCCGAAGCGGTTAAGAAGAGTCTTCGCGACACTGGACTGGTTTCCACCCAACCAGTAAACCAACCCCACATACAGTTTGTTCCAGACCCTCCCCAAGAGCCAACTCGTCAACCCAGCGTCCAAGAGGCGGTTCGCACCAACATCCAGACGTTAACTGGCGGGATACTACAAGTGTCTGAACCCACCGTCGATAGCAGTAAGAACTCTTTTATCTCTAGTGCTGTGCCTCTGGCATCTAGGGTACCAGAGCATATTAGAAATAAGATCTGGGCAAACGAGTTTATAGATTTTTCACATTTGCTAATAACGTATAAAGACGACAGCAACTATACTCTTCAGTTACAAAGTAATGAGAATGGGCAACAGGTTCTCTCCATGGTGCCTAACCATAAACGGCCCACCATCCAGACTATAGAGCAGTTGACAACCGCTTTTCAAATTTTCGTTTCCATCTTTACTCAAAGATTCCCCCAGGATTCTCCAGCACTCATGAAATATGGGTCTGTAGTGCGTGATTTAGCTGCCCAGTCCGCCAATTGGCATTTCTATGACGAAAATTTTCGTCAGTTGAGACAAGACCAGCAAATTTCTTGGGATAATATTCAAAGCGAGTTGTGGCTTCGAGCACACTACCAACCACAAGAGCTAAATGGGTCAAACCGGGGAGGCCAAGGCAGATATCGCGGCACTGGGGCTAGATCAAACTTCCCAAAGGGTTTCTGCTGGAAGTTCCATAACGGGACTCATTGCAATGGGTGCGCCTTTAAACACCACTGCTTTAAGTGTGGCAACAACCACCCAATCTTCCGTTGCCAACAGCAGCAAAAGCCTACGGCTGTGCGAAATCCCACAGCAAAGAAGCCACCCATGCCTACAAACAGCGCTTCCCACACCGGTTAACGTAGCCGTCCTTTCACGTGTTTTATTAGGCTATAACTCCCGCATCACTTACCGTTTAATCAAAGGCTTTTCAGAAGGGTTTAAGATTAATTATCAGGGTCCCAGAATTACGACTACTGCTCCAAATTTAGGCTCCGCTTATGAGAATCCTGACGTTGTTGATGACAAATTACAAAAAGAAAGAGAATTGGGTCATATCGCGGGGCCCTTTGATTCCCCCCATTTGAAACTCTCCGAATTTCCCCTCTCGGCATTATTCCCAAGAAAACGCCAGGCGAATTCAGAATGATTCATCATTTATCGTATCTTAAGGGAGCATCGATAAACGATAGTATTCCACCCGAATTTTCAACAGTTAAATATGCTTCTGTTGATGATGCGATAAGCATCATTCAAAGGCAAGGCAAGGGTTGCGCTATGGCCAAAACCGATGTAAAAAACACTTTTCATATCGTGCCAGTACATCCTTCGGATTATCCTTTATTGGGTTTTCAATGGAAAGAAAAATGGTATTATGATAAAACCCTGCCTATAGGGTGTTCAAGTTCATGCCAAATATTTGAAGATCTTAGTACAGCGATGGAATGGGTCGCGAAGAACAAACTGCAAATTCCGGACATCATACACATTTTGGATGACTCGACAAATCACTACATACATGCCACGCAAAATTAAACAGATTTTTACAATTTTGTCATGAACTGGGTGTCCCTTTGGCAGAGGAAAAGACTGTGGGCCCGGCTCACGTCCTCACTTTTGCGGGCATAGAACTAGATTGCTTAAAACACGAGGCCAGGCTTCCTCGAGAAAAGGTTGAGAAATGCAATTTTTGTCACGTAATAAAGTCACGCTTAAAGAGCTGCAGTCGTTGATCGGCTTATTGAACTTTGCTTGCTCCATAATAAAACCAGGCAGAGTTTTTCTACGCAGGTTGATTAATCTTACAATAGGAGTTACCAGGCCTACGTATTTCATCCGCATTACTTTAGAAGTTAAAAAAGACCTCAGGATTTGGCAACAATTTCGAACATCATTTAACTGTCAATCAATTTTTCTCGAGGAGGTTTGGACCTCATCCGGCTCCCTTTCCTTTTACACGGATGCCGCACAATCATGCGGTTTTGGCACTACCTTCGGCACGCATTGGACATATGGCAAGTGGCCTGATAAATGGAAGCAACAAGATATTTCCGTACTCGAACTTTATCCCATTGTGTTGGGCGTACACTTGTGGGCAGCGCGATTAAAAAATAAACGAGTATTGTTTTACTCGGATAACAAAAGCGTCGTACACGTCATTAACAAGCAAACATCTAAACACAAAGGTTTGCTGGCTTTAGTATGGCAGTTGGTTCTCATATGTCTGTCCCAAAACATATATTTTAAGGCTCGACACGTACCGGGGAGGCACAACGTTTTAGCTGATAGTCTCTCTCGCTTGCAGGTGGAGAGGTTTTTGTCTCTCACGAGAGGAATGGATTCGTTGCCCACAACAATCCCCCCACATTTACAACCAGACAACTGGGAAATACACTAGCCAGACTCTTAGAAGGCAGTTTGAACACATCGTCACTCAAAACCTATCAACAGGCTTGGAGGATTTTTCAGCATTTCGAGATAAACGTCTTGAGCAGAACCACTTCACAATTTCTGATTCTGACAGATGCTCTAGTGCTGTTTGTCGCGTACTTAGCGGAAAATAATTACTGTGCGGCGACAACTCTTACGTATCTGCACTAGGTTACGTGCATCGCTTAGGTTCATTGCCCGACCCAACAAAGTCGAAATTGATAAAATGCGCCCTGAAAGGGTATGCCAAAATTAACCCCACTCTAGACAGCAGATTACCTATAACACTACCAATCTTAGAGCAAGTAATTTCTGCATGTGAGCAGACACCTTCTTCGTGCTTTCAAAGAAAACTAATTCGTGCGATGTTCGCTCTCGCGTTTTTCGCAGCTTTAACAGTAGGAGAGATGACAATTACGGCGGGCAAGTCATCTACAAATTTACTATTACTTAGGCAAGTATTCTTTCTAAAAGATAGTGCGGACTCTATCATGGGCATCAAACTGTCCATGCAAAACTATAAACACAACGATACCTCACGCTCTACCAACATTATCGTATACAAAGATAAGCCTGTTTGTGCCGTTATATTGCTTTTGGATTATTTGAATGCACGAGGACGGAACGCGGGTCCGTTGATCTGCTGGCCCAATAACACAGCCATTACTAGGTCGTATTTTACTCAGTGTCTCAGTCAGGCCCTCAGTTTTTTGGGTCTAGATACCAAACTTTATAAGAGCCATAGTTTTCGAATTGGCGCCGCTTCGTGGGCGGCCACAAAAGGCATGTCGGATGCTCAGATTCATATGTTCGGCCAATGAAAATCGACTGCCTTTTTAAGATATACTAGAACACCAACTTTGGCCAACTTGTCTCCTTTTAATTTGTGAGGCCGCTTGCCATATCTCTCTGATGCTTGGGTGCTCGCCAGCAGGACGAGCGTTGATAAACTCAGCATGAGAATATTACTCGGATGCTTACGCATGGGCTAATCATGTAACTAAGTAATTAGCAAAAGTAGGTTAAGTCTGTATACGAGCCTAGGGGCCCATCAGGCCGGAGCTTATCCCGGTTTCTGTAGCATGAAGCGACTAGGAGTATTGCTACTCCCCCCTGGATGGGATGCTAGTCCATCGCAGGGTTACCCCCCAGCAGTAAATTCGCCGGTACCCATTTATACACCTGGGTGGAGAGAGGCATTATGAGAGTAAAGTATCTTGCCCAAGAACACAACGCAAGTGACCCTGCCAGAGCTCGAACCCGGACCGCCCGATCCGGAGTCCAGCGCACTAACCATTAGGCCACCGCGCCTCCCACAGTAATTAGCAAAAGTAACGCCAGTATATTCTGTTAGAATTCGCCGTTTAGTTTTAAGCCTTGAAGGATGAAAGCAGATGTTTAAGCAGGGGCTAAGCATCGCTTTTGTACTTCTATAAGTAAAAAGACATATTGCGTCTCAACAACGGCAGATGCTTGAGCAGGGGCTATTAAGCATTTTCCTCTCGTATATTAAGTAACGTCACACCGGCATAACTGCTTAGATTTCGCCGGCCGGATATAGCCGGAATAATATAGCCGAAATATAAGAATAAACAACAGATGCTTATGCAGGGGCTAAGCATTTTCTTTTAACTTGTAAATTCATGTAAAATCATGTTATTCTGTTTTGATTTTGTCAGCCGAATATATACTGAAACCGTAGAAAAAGTTTCATACAGCGTCAGATGCTTACGCAGGGGCTAAGCATTATCTTTCTTTTATTTAGTAATATGATATAGTTAATTACTTACCGGCAGTGTTTACATTTATCCACGCTTTTAATAGTAAATCCTTCTAGGTAGCGGCTCAGTATTGGTTTTGGGTGGGGCTGCCCGTCCTCGCTCCTCGTCTGGGGCCGTGGCGGGTAATCCCTCACCTTTGCTGGAAACCGATTATTTGGTTACGCTTTTAGTTTATCATTTCGTATAATCGATAAGAGAATAAACGGCCACGCCACAAGCGCGGCCAAATTATCACCAACAAGGTGTCACTTGTTTTCGTTGTTCCCAGCAAACCGAGCTTCGCCAATACTGCGCACTACCGCTGAAATATCCAGCTTATAGAATCAGAGAGCATAAATAAAAATAAATGATGAATGATTATGAAAAATTTCAAAAAAATAGCTAAACAGATTTAATTTCAAATTTAATGGTATATTAAAATGTGATTTTTTTCGCTTTATTTCAACCATTTCCTAAACATTTTAAGATGAATCATATTACTCACTTCACCCACTTACTGAAATTTGATTGTATCGTCCAATTTTCTTGTGTGTTATTTTTCAGAAGATGATTGTAAAATTTAATAAATCCTAATTCATTGTAAGCTTCATATTAAAAACAATTCATTTCTGTAGACAGTAACAATGAAATCATGTATTATAATTTTACAGTGTGAACTTCACTATGCCAAAGAAGGACTTGATCATTAAAAATGGATGGAAAGGCTCCAATCCTATGCCAAAGACCAATATGCATTTAGCCGTGGAAATGTACCTCCATCGACTTCAAAGTGGACAAAGAAGAAGGAAGCAATTGACAATTGTCCAGTGAATAATGCCTGCATTGATGTTTATGGTAACAGAACTCAATACAAATGTGGGTTTCACCCTGAGTATGTAAGTGCATTAATTCATTCATTAATCTGAGCAGCCAAGGCAATGGCTTCCATTTCACCGTTGTTACCAAGGAGGAAATTCCATCAGTAAGCGAGGGGGCTGTTTCCAGGTTTTACCCGAGTTCTATCTAATTTAGGTTGATACACTACCTGATGATAACCATCAGTCATTCAATGCAATGCAATTTCATGCAATTTTAAACCAAATTTATGGAATTAAATTAATTTGAAAAGATTACTGTTTTATCAAGGATATCAAGTCCCAGATTATGCACACTATTTTTTCCCAGAATTTGAAGCATGGAAAGCTACTATTGAAGACTTGCAGTGCTGTAGCTTTCTAAAGACAACTGGTGTGAAAGTTACCAAGGATAGACATATTCAATACTTCAGCTGTAACATATGCAGCAGTTACAGACCTTCAAGAAAATATATTTCTCACCAAAAGCCAAGGCAATCAACTTCAAACGCACCACTCTGTTAAAAAGTAAACATGTGCATCATCTTCTTAATAGCTATATGGACAATTGAGGTGTGACGTAGCAGCAACAGTAATCTTAATTTTCCAGCCAAGACAGGCAGGCACTGACCTAAGAAAGCAAAATTTGTGAGCTGCTCGTCTGAAAGGCACACTGAAATTCATTTGTTCCATCCCTTGTAGTATATGAATGAAAATTTGGTGAAACTTTAATGTCTATCAAATATCCGTAAATCAGTAAATTGTGCATCAAAACATTCTGTATTATCATGTCAAAGTTCCACTCAATTTAACTTGCAGGTACATGTAAACTGAATATGAACCATACAGCTGGTTTGAAAGTGAGCACAGCAAAGATAGTAAGGTCCAGGTGGAGGCATGCCACACTCACCATGGGCATGCAATGCAACTACAACACATACGGCACCAAACGGGGTTGCCAAGAATCTGCCAGCAAAATTCAACAAGGAGTGCCAGCAGACAAGATCCTTGATGACATTTGTCAAGCCATGCCAAACAATCTTCACAGACACCACTTTTTGGACAAAAAGGACATCAACAACATCCAACAAGCCAGTGTTCTAAAGGACATACAGTACCATGCTAATGATCAACGATGTGTTCTGGCATGGATTGAAGAATGGCATACTCTGAGAACTCTTTAAATAATTTGAGAATCAAGAAGAAACGTTGTAAGCTTCTTTGCTGTGGTTAATTTTGATCATTTTAATTTTCTTCGTCCTGTCGCTTTTGTTGACAGGAGAAGGGAATTTAAGATATCCTGTGCAAGAAACAAACTTAATTTGTCAATACAGGGAACATGCCGTTGGATCTCACATCCTCCAGTACTAGAATTCGCTGGCTGCTTGTTTGGGCATCTAATGCCCTTTAGACAAAACTCTCGAGGACAAGATACTCCACCAGTCAGGACTCCGGCAAGAGGCTCGCTGCCAAGCCACAGTCTGCTTTGACTTCAACGCCACCCCTGCCACTAACCACATGTCTGGTGCCGCTGTGGCTCCAACAGCCATGCCCTGTTCACCTGCCCAAGACAGTCCAATAGCAGTCACAAGTAAGGCTTATTCAACGATTACAGCAAAAAATAAAGTGGAACTATGTCCATGTTACCACCAGCCAATGGTTCCTACCCCCATTAATGTATACAAATTAGCTTTCGAATTACTTATTCATCCCAATCGTGATTTTATTACTACTTTAGTTAATGCTATTAGATATGGTACTTGCATTGGTTACACTGGGCCTGAAAAAACTCGGGTGTCACACAATCTCATTTCTGCATCCGAACACCGAACATCCAAATGGGTTGTCTCTGCCAATATATGTAAAGAAATTCACCTGGGTTGCGTTGCTGGACCATTCCCTTTTTACCACTTCCAGATTTTCAATGTCACCCCGTAGGCATGGTTCCTAAAAAACACTCCATTTATCACCTCTCCTACCCAGAAAGGGATAGCATAATTGACTATATCCCCAAGGATCCCTACTCCCTCCAGTATGTTCGCATCAATGATGCTGTCAGCATTCTCCAACAACTGGGTCCAGGGTCATTTATGGTGAATACTGACCTGTGGTCAGCCTTCCGCCTTATGCCCATTCACCCTGACGATTGGGATCTTTTGGGCATTTACTGGCAATGTTGACCTTTACCTTCCTTTGGCCTTCCCTGTGCCCCATACCTTTTTAACCAGATTTCAGATGCCTTGGAATGGATACTCAAACATAATTATGGTTACAGCATGTTATGAACAGCCTTGAATTTTATTCATTGCCAAACGTACTAAACTAGATTGTCTGGGAAGATTTGCCTTTCTTTAAAAACTTTTCATGTCCCTTAAGGTGCCAACAGTTGCCACCAAAAACCTGGGCCCCACACAAGTCATTGAGTTCATGGGGATTGTCCTTGATAGTGTCAACATGTAGGCTCGTTTACCCGACGACAAGCTTGCCAGGATTAAGACCCTATTAGATTCCTTTAAAGGTCGCCCCTCTGCTCGTCACATCAAGCTTCAATCCCTTATTGGCACCTTACAATTCGCATACAAAGTAGTTGTCCAAGGCCAGGCATTCTTACAACACATGATCAATCCTACCCATGGGGTCCCAAGCTGCTTTCACCATGTGCACCTCACCCGTTGGGATGGGCACTCCTTTTTTCTTCATTCATTCCTCACTGCTGCTCCTGACCTGGAGCTTTACACTGATGCAGCCAGTACAGTGGGGTTTGGGGGTTACTTCAATGGCAAATGGTTTCAAAGGAGATGGCCTCATCACATCCTCATTAATAAATTGAAAGGGATTAGTATCGAGTGGCAGGAGCTCTTCCCTATTGTAATTGCTTGTACCTTGTGGCACAAGGAAAACGCCTTCACGCCATAATGAGAGCGTTGGCGCAAGCATTAACTTGGGTCACTCCAAGGCTCTTGGGGTCATGGACCTCATATGACTTTTAATGCTCATCTCCATGAAACACAATTTCCTGGTACCGGCCCGTCTAGCCGCCTTCGATAATCTCCACATCTGATCTGGATTTAGTGATCCAGTGGTAGACCGCCCACTTCTTAAAAAGGTTCTAAGGAGTATTTTATGCTATCAAGATTCCCCCGTACACTACGTCAGTTCAAGGATACTGAGGAGCGTGACTACTCAAATTTAATGTGGTCATCCATGATAAGAACTCCACAACACAGAAACTTCAATGAAGAGGTTGGTATGAGTAGAAATGGAAAACAACAGCAATTCTCTTGACTATTTTGAACTGTGCTTCTCTCATTATGTTTACCAGCTGATTTTCAATGAGACCACGTGGTTTGAACGCCAAAAACGTCATGTTGATCCTAATTCAAGAGGTCATCTCCACAATTTGACTGTTCCAGAACTTAGGGCATGGCTTCGTCTCACCTTAGCAATGGGCTTAGTGAAAAAAAAACAACTTAAAGTCTTACTGGTCAAATAATTCAGTTATCAAGACTCTTGTTTCCAAGCACAATGTGGAGAGATTGCTACATTCAGATTCTGCATTTTCTGCACTTTGTTGACAGCAACAATGCTCCAGACCCTACTGACCCTAATAGAGATAAACTGTGGAAAATCAGGCCATTTTTCAATGCTTTGCTTCCTAGATTTATAACAGTTTATGCACTTTCACAGAATTTGTCTCTTGATGAGACTCTTATCAAGTTCAAGGGACGAGTACAATTTAGGCAGTTTTTGCCTTTTGTTGTTTTCAGCTAAAAGGTTTTGTCGTGGCTGATTCTGCAACTGGTTACGTCTTTGACACTATGATTTACACTGGCAAGGAAGGTCCTGCAGTCAGCAGAGACCTTGCCATGCATGTTGTCTTCAAGCTAATGGAGCCTTATGTCAATAAAGGATACCAGTTGTTTGTTGACAACTAGTATACCTGTGTGTCACTCTTTTTGGAGTTGGAAAGAAGAGGAATACTAGCTTGTGGGACTGTGAGGGGGAGCAGGAAATTCCTGCTAAAGGACATTATTGACAAGAGCAAAGAACAGGTTAAAAGACTAAAGAGAGGAGAATCCCTCTTTCAACAAAAAGACAACTTAGTTTGTGTCATGTGGAAGGACAAGAAGCTTGTCCACCTGCTGTCAACTATTCCTGAGGGTTTAGAAATTGGTCAGGTAGAACTTAGGAAAGTCAGATCCGATGCTCAGAGGCAAAAACAGAACTTTGCACAGCCAAAGGTTATTAAAATGTACAATTCCCATACGGGGGAGGTTGATTTGGGTGATGTACGGATAGCAACCTGCTCCAGGCTTATGAAATGAAATATTTGGTATTACAAAATTTTCTTTCATATGCTTGAAGTAGCTGCACTAAATGCACACATCATGTACAAATGAGCTGGGCATGGAAATTGCACCCTGGCTGCATTCAAAGAGAAACTTGTGGAACAACTTATTGCAGAAAATTCTTTTCGAAGAGACACTGCCAGTAATATGACAGCAAATGCTACCCAGGTACCAGATATCTGCTTCAACCGTGTGCAGTTCCAAATCCTGTGAAAACTGACACTTGCAGAAGGTGTTAAGGTACACATACAATGAGTGGAAACAGTCTACCAGTGTGCAGTTTGCCAAGTGTGTATGTGTTTGGCACCTAGCTTCATTTAAAGAGACCACACTTTGCAAGAACATTTCTTTGACGATCCCAAAAGAAAAAATTTTGCTAAAAGGCTCAGAGATGTCACTTGCAGACCAAGGGCTGGACCAGGCAGACCTCCACAGAGGAGGTGAAGATAAATTATGGCTCCTTGCAGACCTTGATTCAAGTACAGCAAAATAATTTTTTTTAAGTCAGAAAATGGTAAACTGAACTGAACCGTCAACTGGTTTTTAAACTTCTTATGAAATGTAAGTTTACCATCCATATCTACTCAAAAGATTAGCATTATTTGTCTTTGTTCAGTGCTTAAGACATGCCTTTGCAGATATAGCACTAAATATTAAGAAAAATCCATGTACCAACAGTGAGCTATTTCAAAGAAAGGGTCTCAGATATTATGTTGCTTGGACTC
The DNA here is from genome assembly GCA_963693305.1 of Meandrina meandrites. Taxonomy (NCBI): domain Eukaryota; kingdom Metazoa; phylum Cnidaria; class Anthozoa; order Scleractinia; family Meandrinidae; genus Meandrina; species Meandrina meandrites. The sequence continues at coordinate 54,570,156 of OY855903.1, forward strand.
TTGGAGAGCCATACTTGAATAATAATTGGCATTTTTTCTTTGACAATTTCTTCACATCTGCGGATTTGATGCAAGATTTGGAAGCAAGAAATACGTACGCTTGTGGCACCGTTCGCACGAACAGGAAAGACTACCCTTAACGATGTGGAGGGACAAACGTGTTGTTTCTCTACTGCCGACTAACGTTTCGCCTGAGCCAGAAATTCATGCAGTACAACAAGTTGTTCACAGATGTCGGAAGCGAGTTGTCCCAGCTGATGCAATGAAAAAGCCCGTTGTTGTGGTTCTTTACAATGAATGGGGTTGATGTAAATGACCAATATCGTAGTTATTATCCACCAGGGACAACTTCTCGGAAATGGTGGAAGTATTTGCTCTGGTTTTTTGTTAACTTGTCCATGGTGAATGCTTATATTCTGGAGAAACTAGCTGGCAAGAAGAAGCGCCGTCAACTCGACTTTCGCCGAGAATTACCGGTAGCAAAGCAGCTTATTGCCAGCTACAATGGATATAAACGGCCATCAAACTCAGGAAAACGTGCAATAAAAACAGTTACCAAAGTAAAATGCTTAAGTCAAGGATTGAAGTTGATTAGGTAAATCTTTATTATGTAAGAAGTAACTTTGTGAAGTCTCCCTTCATGAGATTGAATAAAATTTATTGAAATCTCCAATTATTTTGGCAGTGGTGTGTGTTTTCATTGAGGCAGCCATTTTCTCTGGAATTTCAAGGGGTGGTGTGGGCTCTGGGGTCTGGAACTCAGTGTAGGTTTGAATTTTTATTGAATATACATGTTGGTGTCATCTGCAAAGTGTCAATAAGATCTGCAGGATAATTCAAATGAATCTGCAGTGTTGGTCGAGGACATCAAACAAAGCACATTATGGTCTAGTATAGCTGCTTTGAAAGTTAAACTCAAGATAAAACTGTTACAGTTAATAACTGATGTTGAGCATTCTGTGTGAATTAGAGAAAGAATTATTGTCTACATAGCAGTTTTTCTTTAACAATGCTTCAGCAGCCAGCCCCAGAAAGATTAGCTCTTTAACAAGACTAGCCTGTGAACAAGAATTTGGACAGGCAGAGATGGTTCTTCTTTTAAACTAAGAACAGTCATAGAATTTATCATGTCCACCAGTCCTGAATGTATTCCTTGTTAACATTGTACATGTATATTTTGAAATGAACAGAATATTTTAACAAGTTCTTTTAATCAAATTTAAATTTAAATTGTAGCCTGACATTCTCGACAGGATATATGATACTGGCATGAACCAGGTCACAATCCCTGGGGTTAATTGTTGTCTTGTTGTTGCTGTAAATAATAAAATACATCTCTGTTTTTCAAATTTAAGAGAAATTTTCAAATATATTTTTTCTCTTTCGGTTATATTATGTATTGGTTCTTTTTAACTGCCCGGGTGTAGTTTGTTTGTGTTCTGTGCAGTTTCATCTTGAACTACTGATTGAGTTGTGTTTTTGTCAACAAGAGCCCCTATTCCAATGCGCACCCCCATTCTAATATATCAGTTCATTTAATTCATCCATCCTTATATCACTTCATTCAAGAGCTGTGTGCTGACAGTTGCAGTGGATGGATCAGAAGACAGTCATTCACTGTTTCAAGGAAAATCAGCGTTGCCATGCAGCCATAAGCAATTCATGTGACAAAGATCCTTTTGACGAGATCTCAGCATCCCACGTTGAACAGGCAGCACCAAATAGCTTGAAAAGACGCAAGTGACACTGAAGTCATCAACATCAAATAGCTAAAATGAACAATTCTTTTAAAAGTAACTAAACTATCAACAATTTGTTACTGTTACAGTTTCTGTTGTTTATAGTTACCATAGATAAACTCATCAACATTCACCATGCCCAACATATATATATTTACTGCTAAAATGAACAATTCTAATAACAGTAACTGAACTTTTAACAATTTGTCACTGTTTAATATTTATTAAAGTTTTGTTTTTAACATTTGGTTGTTTCTCCAAAAATAAGGGCCCTCTCTCAAATAAGCACCTTCCCTTAAGGTGCCAGAAGTAAATAAGTGCCCCTGGTGCTAAATCAAATCATCAAAGTACTCCAATCAGATGCACAAGGAGAAAGAAACTATGTTCAATGGCAAAGGTCAGTGCATTATACAATAATGTTTTAACTTGCATGGTAAAAAATGCCATTGAAAGAAGAGGCAAGATAATGGAGAATATGATAACAGATTTATTTTGTTTTTATTCACGCTATTGTTATCAGCTTCACTCACAACAAAATTGTGTTTTTGGATTAATAAAATACATTTATAGCAATGAACACTTGTAGAAAATTACACATGCAATGGCAATTTAAGTAGTATTTTATTACAATAAGGCAATTTCAGAACTACTACTGAAATGCAAGGAATTCACAATGCTCCTCAAAGACAACAGCAAGTTCGAACACAAAGAAGCTTGGATGGAAGACTGCCAGAAAATGTATTTAAAGCTGAAAATTGACACAGAAGACTATCTGAGGGAAATTGCAATGTCAAAAGAAAAGGAAAATCGGTCGGAAGTCTCAGCCCACACAAAAAAAAACCCTGCCAGCATTTCTGTCATTGTCAGCCCACACAATGAAATCACAGGAACATCTATCAGACAAGGTGAAAAACACCCAGACTCTTAATAACCAGGGAAAAAACTAGGGTTTTCATTAACAAGTTCTCAAGAAAACACCGCTTTTAAGTACAGAATTCTGCCAAAAATGTACAAAGTGCCAATGGGACTACAAAATACACCCCACCGCCTGGCAACGCAAACAACACACAATCAGCTTTCCAGATGGAAAAACTGAAAATGCCGAAGTTTTCAGGTGATGTGAGAGAATCCACAATTTTCAAAGCTGATTTCAAGCATAATGGTCAAGCCAGATAGAGCAGGCATGATGCCATCACCCTTCCGAGGGCAGGCTTACAAGGAAAGCCATTGGAGTTAATTAAAGGAATTGGGCAGGACTACAATGAGGCATGGGAGTACCTGGAATCCATCTATGGAGACCTGTGATTTGTCACTGACACAATCACGCAAGACATAGCGCAATTCAAGCGCAATTCAAGCCTTTAATTAAGACTAGAGACCATAAGTACAATTTAAGAGGAAAAAACATACTTTCATTACCAAAAGTCAATAGTACTAAGCATGGTCTTAATTCATTCAAATATTATGCGGCGAAACAATGGAATATGCTTCCAGACGAGGTTCGCGACAAGGCTGGCACCAAGGAATTTATTAGACTAGTGCGAAATTTAGATTTTTAATTTTTTTTTAATTAATTATTTATTTATTTATTATTATTATCTTTTAATCTAGTTAAAACTATTTTTCAACATGTAGTATTTTAAGCATATTGTTGTAATAGATTGTTGTAAGTAGTTGATTTTTTAATATTTTTAAATATTATTGTAATAGATTCTTGTAAATAGTTGAATTTTTAGTATTTTTTAGAATTTTTAGAACTAGTTTATGTGTTTTCATGGAGAACCTGCAAACTAGCTTCTTAGCTAAGTGTGATCCATGTAAAATAAAGTTATCTTATCTTATCTTATCTTTTACATGATGGAGAAGATGCCTGTATTATATCAATTCATTCAATTCATCCATTCTTATATCAAATCATTTAAGGGCTGTGCACTAACAGTTGCAGTGGATGGATCAGAAGACAGACACATTCACTGCCTCAAGGAAAATCAGCCTTGCTGTGCATGGCTAGAACAGCTTTTGGATTAATAAAAAATACATTTATAGCAATGAACACTTTTACAAAATATACATAGACATGCAATGGCAAACCAACTTCAAATTTTACTTTTCATCTCAAACATCTCAAAATTTTACAATCCAAAATGGATTGCAATTTCATAGTTGGTAACCATGTTAAATCAATAACAAAAGAATCTTATGTGTCTCATAGCATTGTTTTAGTCATTTAAAGTTGAATATCTCATCCTCACTCCACTAGTGCAGAGTTAGCTGCTGGTCAACCCGGTACCAGGACTTCTCTTAAGTAAACCCGCTGACCGGGGACTCACATGCTCGGGCAAACGAGTCAGCCATGTTTGTGTTTCGAACACGGCGAGCGATTTGAAGGACTAAGATAGTTATTCCTCGCCTTATGGACTTCTTGTAAGTGTCCTTGCTTCATTAGCTAAATCTATTTGTATTGTATTGTGATTTTTGCGTTCCTGTTCGATTGTAGATTGATTCCTTCATCGTTGTCATTAAAGTTAATTTTGCACATCGAGAGGGCTATAGCCCACCAAAAATTCAGTCCAGGTTGAAGATCAAACTCAGCAATACTTGGCCCTTGAAAAGGAATCCTCATGAGACAGTCCAATACTTTAACTGACAACCATGAATTTTCCAGTCCAACTTCATTTTCCCCATTATTGAACACCCTCGCTCACAACATGCTATTGACAGTGGTAGAATCAGTGTAATTTCAACCAACATAAGGACATGCGTTGGAGGAGGAATCCAAAATGACGTATTCAATATTGCACCATACCATGTGTGTTTATAGAACCCAGACCTCCCCGTGAGTTCTCTTGATCGATCCTCCAATATGGTTGAGAATGTGAAAATCAGATGTAAATTTGTCTTTTTAAGATGAGTAGCCATTGTTATATTGTTATTCTCATCATTTTCTTAATTTTTTACACACTTTTTTTCACTTAAGCCCTTTAAGCATAAAATTTGCTTTCCACTGAAGTTGGAAATTTGCTTTCCATATCTGGTGAGTATTTTGGTATATTTTCAATTTTTACTTTCCAAGAAGTAAGTTTACTTTCCAGTGGAAATCGGGAAGTGTTAGTGTCAAGCCCTGTGGGATATCATTTAAAGGGACACTGTCACGGGTTGACATGTACAGAAGCGTTCACCCTCGCGGACTCATTTCTTTAGTCGGCGCCATTATGGAATCGTCGGTAAGTGTATACAATTAGCATATACTTTGCATTTAAATTGAATTTATGCAAAGAAACTGATTTAGAAGTGGATACACTATTACTCAGGAACCCATCAGCACTGAGACAGCATTGTTCTGCAAATGTAAAAGCGTGTGTAGTACGAAAAGGAAAGGAAACAGTACACGTGGATGTCCTTGTAAGGGAGAAATGTCTTGTGCAGTGACCAGTGCAAGTGTGGAACCAGCAGCAAACCTTGCAGGAACAGGGTATGAACGGCTTTGAAAAAAAGTAACTTCAAATATTGCGTCTAAAAGTAGGAAAAGGCAGAATACTGATTCATGTTTCCTGCTTCTTTAGGATTCACAGGGGCAGCCATCAGTTGCTGTCAAAACCCGAAGAGTAAGACCGAGGCAAGAAACTGGGTTTCGCCTTGCTTCAGGCTCCGCGGATGTGCCCACAGAAGAAGACGAATGAATAAAAGAAAACAGCAACGTAAAGTATTTTCATTATTTCCTTTGCCCTTTATTTTTTCTGGTGATCTTGCCCGTGTCCTAATGAAAATTGTACACTTTGTTTACATAACCTACCTTGAGATGTATTCTAGCTCAACAATCATGATACGAGCTTGAATTATTTTTCAGAATTACCTGTACACGAACTTTGCAGATTGAACTTTTCTTGATCTCCTTTGCATTTATTTACTTGTTAGCATGCATGCTGATAGTTGTTGACTTGTTTCAAAATCTTTTGTTTTTCCCCATGTGGATTTGACATGATTTGTTTTTGGAGTATATATGGCCACTATGTGAAACTGATTTGGAATGTTTGCTTGACTTTTATAACCTGACAAAAACTTCTTGAATTACTGTAGGAGTTAATCAGTACTTTGAAGCAATGGTCAGGAAATTAGCAATAAGAGGCTTACGAAGGGGTCTTGGTAGCATCGATTCTATCCATTCGCTACTCATAATGGAGGATGACCTTGACGAAAATGAATTTGAACCTTCAAGTCCTTCAACTACACCCTGTACCCCAATGACAGCTGAGATGTCTTTGGCAGGTTCAACTACTAGCCCTGACCCAGAGCCATCCTGAATCATTCCCTCTGTTGACTGGTGCTTCTGTGGTATGTGCAGGCCAATGCCACAGGCGATCGAAAACAAGTGTTGTCAACAAAGGAGATGCACCAGATGTTATTGAACTTTGCGTAAAAAACGCAGCTGACATAAGGAATGACCGTGACGACAAAAGCACCAGAGCGTTTAGGAAAGCTGCATACTGTCAATTTATATTGGCTAGGCATGGTCGTCTTGTGAAAGGAAACAGACGTGTGTGCCCTGTATGTGTTGTCTCAAAAATCAGGGAACGTTTTCCTTCTGTCACTGGGGTGTACATGGGGTTTCAAGAGCGCTAATTTTACCATTATCAGGACTTGCATAAATCAGTCAGAGTGAAAATGGTTGTGGCACTTGGCTCCAGTTTCCAGGGTGGCCATTTCGCTGTTTATAATTTTCACAAACATTTTGAAGTTTTCAAAAGAAATTGCAATCATTTTCTCACTGTTTGTTTATTTGTTACAAAATGTGATCCTTCCACATGTACTTCTTGTTACATGGAGTGAAAAATGGTTGTGGATCTAATTTCCAGTCCCTGTGTCCAAACATGAGACCCTTGCACCTGAACTTCTTATAGTGGCCTGTAACATTTATTTACTAGTTGTACATGTACTATTCACCATTTCCACATCTCCCATTATACACCTTGTTTGTCCCCCAAAATTTTGCATAAGCTTTGTTTTAAGTTTCTCTTGGGATGAACTGAATTGTTTCACATCAATAAGGTTTCAATGATGATGTGTGCCTGCCAAAAATCAAGAATGCAATGTGCTCTACCTTTGCTAAAGCAGTTTTTTTGCTTACCCATGTATTTTGATGCCACCTCTAAATAATGGCCAGTCCCAAAGGTAAATAACAAGAACTTCAAGGTATCAAATTACAAGACCAGAAGCCAACTGTACCTCTTTTGGTGCATTCAAATATCTACACACATACATCAGTCTACAGAAATAGTTTCTTGCACTTCTTTCCTATAGTAATTCTCTGACGAAACAGAGTGTAACTCGAAATTCTCCCCACTTAGGTAGCATTTTATTGATCCTTTAGACTAAGACATACAGGACAGCCCCTAGTAAGATAAATGCTCCCAAACATAGTTGCACAATAAGTCTATCCCTGATAGACTCCCTGACAGTGTCGATATGGAACTTGTAAAAAGTCAGGTTTGGTGCAATTCCTGCAGTTCTTCAGCAATTTCCATGAGTGGCACAGCCATAAAAGGAAATTAAAACAAGTATAATTAATCCCTAATTGTTTCCAGAAAAAAAGACCAATTTCCTTAAAATAATAATGCTATCATGAATACACGTCGCTTTCGGAAGGGAAATTTAGTTTTTTTGCGGCCGCAGTTTGCTTGTACAGCGGCGACCACCAATAGGCTCATCTCCCATAGCAACAAACGGCCTCGCCATTGTTTATGGTTCAAAGGGGAGAAAGGCTACTGTTTTAGAACCAATGAAAATGAAGAACAAAGCAGCCTTTGCCGCCCATGACAGTAAAAAACATGGCGGAAAAGACTGAAGAAGCTACGCAACGCAAAAAACCCGATGAAAATCGATGGAATTCTTGAATTTTTCGCCTGGAAAACCTGACCCGCAATTTCGCCGTCCTTCACGCAGCATTCTGGTCGCCTGAAAAGATTTGAAAATGTGAACTGCTCTGAGTTTTCTGCAACAGATGGCACACAAATTTACAAAGAGTGATACTGGAACAACTCAACTGCGTGGTAAGTTTTTTATGAGTAATTCTTTTTTCTGTGTGATTAAGGATCAAAGTTAGGGCTTTTCCGCGTGTTTCGACGCCATCTTTAAATTCCTTCCCCAAGCGAAGGAGATAGGCAAGTTCTTTTAAGTGAAATTTAGGATTTTTTCGCTTTGAAGGCAATGAAATGTATTTATTCCATCAAAAACTTACAATTTATCACTTTACATCCAATAAATTCCTTAGTTGAATTGTGTGTTGCGATTTACACTTATGATAATTTTTAATAAACAGCTTTATCAACGGTGAATTTTCACACTTGAATTATACACAGTTTCCATACAAAATACAAGCTTACGTGTGCTATGCAATATAACTAAGTTTTGTGTGCTTAAGCCCCCCAAAAAATAAAATGCTATAAGCCATATTATTTTACTGTATTTTGTTCATTTATTCTTTCTGTGGTTGTTTCCTTTTTAGGTTTCTGGCCTGCATCACAGGAATAACTTGTCTGTTTTGTGGATGTATGATTACAAAATGCTCCTGCATTATTTGCTTTAGCCGAGCCGTGTCTGGTTTTACTCTGCAGAATGTGGAGGCAAGTTGAACGAATTCATGGTGAATTGATTCTCCTCCCTGCTCGCCAAAAAAAACCTAGTGGGAAGTGCCATCTTCTAATGAAGTCCACAACATGTTCCTCCAGCATGTGCAACTTTGGAGGGAAGGTCATGTCTTGAAACTTCTCCCTTATGTATTGCATTGAGTTGTTTGATGTCATCCTCTGAAAATAAGACCAATAAGTACATGTACTGTCAACAAACATCAACAATATGCCCTTGGTTGGGTTCTGAGCTCATGCCTTCATGGAACGTTCTAAAATTAGGTAGTTGCTTAAACTAACAATATTAATTTGCCACCCACTGGTTTCTACATTACATGTACTTGGATAAAAAAGGAGTGGAAGAAATCTCTGTGAATAGTGATATGCTCACTGCATTTCCTTACAGTAGTAAACATTGTTTTTGAAAATAATAAAGGAATAAAATTAAGTTGAAAGAATTTCAAACAAAACAAAAAGCAGCCATTCCATCACAGTGTCACAAAGATCTTCTTCCACTTCTCCTTGTAATCAATATTTTAAGTAATCACTAATTGTAGCTGGTACACAACAGCTTTTAATCTACAAGTTCGCATCTACAGGAAACTATTTGAGTGTGGTGAATTTTATTGCCCATTCAATAGTGCATAGTGTTGTATGCTTATAGCTTTGTGTTTTTGTAATTCTAGTTTATATTTACCCAAGACGTTTATTCCTGGCTCTTTCATAGGCTTGCTTGAGTTGATTTTAAAATGGCACTTTGCAAACAGTGAGAAAAGGTTGTAGTATTTTGTCTTGATGTCTTGGGCAATGACAAGCAATTCTGGGCAGGTCTCTCTGGTCACATTGATGACAGCATTGCACAGTTTTTCAATATTATTTTCCTGTAATGAGTCAAGTAGACAGCAACATCAACAATTAACAATATGAACAAATGCATTTTTTAACTTAAAAGTGTGACCAGTAAATTTGTGTACCTGAAGGCAAATGTCAATATGATTTCCCACAAAGCTGTGGCTGTGATAGGCCTGCCATTTCACATTGATGGACTGAAGAGTGCTTTCAAGTTTTTGTAGGATCTTTCCATTCTCTCATGCAAACTTTGTAGTTGCTCTGATTTTGGAAGCAGCAGTCTCCTAGTAATCCAAGCAAAATAGTAAAATAGTGTGAGACATCATACATTTTGGGGGAGAGGGGGTTGAAGCAGGGGGGTGTCAGTTTTGTTCACTTTACCTCTTGTTGGGCCTGTGCCTGCAATAGTTTTACAGTCTCCATAAGTTGAACAATAGTTGGATGTGCCTGAGCATCATCCATTTCCATTCCTGAAGCAGCAATCAGATACATCATATACTCCTGGGAAAGTGTTGCTTGCTCCAAGTACTGCTTGGCTTGAATCTCATGTTTATGTGCTTGCCTTCAAGATTCCAAATGTGTGTCAATGTTTAAATCATTAGGAACTGCTTCACTTTCAGCAAGCTTAGCTATGATCCTTTCATACATTTCACTGCATGCATTCTCAAACAGCACATAAAATTTGAGAAACAAGCCAAGGCTTATGTGAAGTCCAGGTATGCAAATCTGGAAAGGTTAAGCAAAATAACCAAAATTAGGGGAAATAATGTATGTAATAAATGGTAAGCATCTATGCCAAGAAAAAGTTTGCAAGTGTAAAGTCATCAGTATGTCATCTTTACTTGCTCTATGGGGATGTTGAAGTGGGGAGCATGAATGACATTGTAGAAGTCTTTGGCCCTTTTCAGGTCACCTCCAGCTGCCTGAAACTTCTGCAACATTTCACTCAGATACATGTTGAAGTGTTCGAAGAGCAACTGGTCCTCTCTGATCCTTTGGCAGTTTCATTTTGATGGCTAGGACAGTACACCAAAGACATGGATATTGTCCTTTAAGATGGAAAGAAGTAATTAAGTTATTATCATAACTAAATTTCCTTATACCTTATGTGTATGAAGCACTTACTCATTGTCAATGATAAGAGAAACTTACCACTTGCTCCTGATATTCCAATGACCTTGCAAAGAAATTCATAATCCCCAAACAAAAACAGGCGGATAGTTTTGTTTCTGTTGAATATAGATTGTTGATATCAAATGAGATTAAAAAAAAAAACAGAAAAACCACTTGTTTAGTATTAGATCATCAAGCTGCTGTTTGTAGGGCAAGGTCACTGTAAGCATGTTGTTTCTCGTATCCTTGGCGTCAAACAGGCAGAAGACTACATTTTTCTTGCTTAAATTCGGCTTCTCAACATTGGCTATTTGGAAGCCATACTTCATTGATCCCTGCCCATGATCACCACCAATTTTAACATATATCTCGTCGTCTGGGATGTTACCATCATGCCAGGTTAGAAGCTCAGCCCTAGTAACATGATAATATATGTAAAATAGTAATATTATAGCAAAACTCTAATAATATTGTTATATTCAAAAAGTTTATTTAAACAAGTAAGATATTTACTTTGCATTGCTGTCAATGAAGCTTGTAATCTTTTCGTTAATGTCAGCCACATAGGCGCAGGGGGTTTCCTTGATAATGGTCACCTGCTTGTTGTCCTTTTTCTCTGTGTGTTCAAGAGGTAGCATGTCACAGTCAAGGTTTTCGCCAATTTGTTCAGCCTTTTGCTTTCGTTGGGCTCTTTCACTGTCAATCTTGACACCCCACCTCTTAAACCACCTACATATTGGAACAAAGGTATCATAAAATGCATTCTACTTCGTTTTTTAATATTTTTATAAACTATTACATACTGTACATATCAATTTTAAGATAAAAAGTACCTGCGTAGTTTATTCAATCGAAACCATGGTAGTCCAATGTCAGCCTTCATCGCTAGGGCCTCGCCCTCTGGAACTTCCAGAACCAAGGCCTTCCCCAGTGCCTCCTTAAGAAGCTGCTGGCACTCCTTCTTCTGGCTTCGCACTTGCTGAATGAGATGGAGGGTGGACTTTCCCTTACTCACAACTGTGCCCATGTCCTGAAGGGTCTTTGTCCAGTTTCTAACATGGCGCTGGCTTACCTCATCACTGGCCTTTTGTGGTTGTGGCACTGCAACTACCCTTATAGGCTTTTCGAAATAATGGTGAAAGTTAGAATTAGCACCATTATTTGTAAATTAAAAAGTTATTTACACTAATATAATGATGAAAACAATTATTCAGATTTTTACCTTTCCACCTGTTGTAAGCATGGCTGTTTTTCCATCTGCTGATGACTTCATTTTGGATTTAAGAAACAAAGTTCCAATCTGCTCCATTTCTTGAGTGATCTCCCCCCGACGAAGCTGTTCAATAGCTTGCCCCAAAGTAACCGAAGGGGGATCAGCTGCTGTAGTTGAAGTGGAAGGAACTGCAATATCAGCTTGGCCAGCTATTGCCCTGCACAAATGGTTTCTGTGGTCTTCATAGGTTAATTCACAGAGACAATCGTTACATTTGACTTTAAGTTCTGCTATAAGCCTCAGTACCATTCATGAGGGCTTTTTTATGTGGTCAACTGAGTTCAGTTCAGTCCTGCATACAGGGCAGTCTAGGGGAAAACCAGACTTCTGAAGGGCCTGTTTAAAACATTCCCCACGGAAATAATGTTCACAGAATGTTTCCAATGGCTTAAGAAGGATATCCTTGCAAATTGGGCATTTGAAGTCTTCTTTGACTTCTTGTGTGAATTGAAATTTCTGGTCCTGTTCCATCCGATAGGTAAGCGGACTTCCCATTTCCAACTTTCCAACTTTTCTTGTCACAGTGTGTGCAGTATCTTGGATGTGTTTTGATGTTTCGCCTGTTTCTTCCATAGATTTAAAATTTTTCTTTCCCCGTTTAAGTTTTTTAGCCTGCCTCCTTTCTTTTTTTCTCGATGTAACTGCATTTACAGTCACTATCTGTGTGAATGTGCCAAAAGACAGGTCCTTGTATTCGGGTTGGGGAGAGGTAACAGATGTGGCAAAATCGAGCGGGATGTATTTCAGGGTCTTCCTTTGCAACATTGATTCCATAATTTTGTAAAAGGAGCTCCATTTTTTTGGTACACGAATGACTGGTATCATAAGAATCGTTAAATTTAGTTAGAAAACCTGCACATTTACGGCAAAGTCTTTCTAAAGTTTGATTATGTTCCACTTGGCCAGGAGTTGCAGTAGCCATATTGAAATCGAACAGATTACGAAGCGATATTAAAAGTGGCAGTAACTCGCGTAAACGAATTTCTCATAAAAATGTAAGCTCGACGTGATGTTAACTAAATGTTATCCCACTTATACAAATGGTTCTTTATTACTAGAAAACTCAGAGGAGTCAGGAATGTCGTGGTGAACTTCCTTTATTTGACAAACGCGCATCCGCCATGCCCGTGATATTACGCAAAAATAACGACATACGTGTAGCTCAAATTATCAAACAATAACCCCGTTCTTCTTAAAACTAAGACTTTGTAACCAAAACATCTTAAAAATGCCTAATGCGCATATACAGTATATCTTCATCACCTTCTACTACGCATCACGTTTAAGTTCCAAAGCTCGTGAGGTAAGTAAATGTCCGCTTATCCTGTTAAGTATTAACAGGAGTTCTAATGACTGACTACACACGAAGTTAATAATGTGCGGTCACCAAGCTAATTTCCTCTCAGAGCCCTCTGAAAGCGACATCAATAGGAGCTTCTTGATCAAGAAAATTTTCATGTTTACACAAGTTAAAATGTGCCAGGTTTCCTTGGCTTCGAAAGTCAATGAAGGTGAGCTTTTTAGTGAAAACACTACTTAAAATCTTATCTTAATGCCTTCTTGTTCCTTCATTTTTATTCCAGGTTAAATTTGTTGATTACTACGTCATTAGTCATCATCGTTTTTGGATCAGTCCCTGACAATTTATCAGAAACAAAGCCGTGATTAAAGCAGACTGGAAATGAGTGCAGCCACAATATATGGTGCAAAACTTCGAGTGATACAATTTATTTTAAATTGTTCAGCTAGCAATACAATTTGGAGTAAATTGTTCTGCAGTCAACCAATCAGATGCGAGTATTTACAGGATGCAAGTATTATCATCACAGGAATTGCACCAATCCGTTTTTGCAAGTGAAGAAAAAGGTTAAGAAGTACTACTGATATAACTTAATGTTAGAAGGTATATCACTGAAATACGACACTTTCTTGGACATGGTTTCATACCTCTTGCGTGTAAAATTCCCAAATGATCAAAGCTAAAACAACCCGATCGAGATGCAACGATAAGATTCAGAAAAGGCATTTTATATACGATTGATCGGATGATTATTGTCCTTTCACTACTTTATATCGATAACATATCAGTATTTTATTAAATAGTAACTGTTAAAGAAAAACCGCGATTGAAATTTATCTTCCAATCGCGGTGAAAATACTAATAACGACCTTGTAGATCGATGTGCTCAGGATTGCAGCACGCGTGTTTCCTATGTCTGTTACTTGAAAAGGTTTTGATTTAATTTGACGACTTTAAAGAAACATTAACGCAAAATGGGAAAAAATATTCACTCTAAGATGGAAGTTAATTGAGAGCGGGAAAAACGACGAAGCCAGTGCTTCTTGTTGGGATGCATGATGTTTCAATCTTTCCAGTTCGCGAAAGAAAGCATTTGCCTTCTGTGCGTGTAATAAACAGAATTGTTTAGAAACGTAATGGAATGCAAGTACCTGTAGCGTGTGCTTTTGCCATAGAGATGAAAACGGCAAACTCCTTTTTGCCTGAAATCCCCGATGCGATGGGCGATCGTGCGATGTCTCTCGATCGAATCTGGATCATGTTACGATCATGCCGCTGACCAGAAATATCAAGAACTTCGAATAGTCCCCATTCGTCACGCAAACCGTCACGTAATCAACCCAATCATGAATGAAATGGTTTTCGCACGACTTCGCTTGTACATAGCCTCAATCTCGTTCCCAGAATCCACGGGCTCCACGGTCAGCGGATGGTCGCCCAGGCGACTAAACCGCTGACCGTGGAGCCTGTGGACTCTGTGAACGAGATTGACATAGCCTGCGAACGCAGACGTATTTCCGGCTGTCGCTTGTCTCCGCCGAAAACTGGCTACTTGTACACGGCAAACACTATTTCATTCATTTCATGTTTCTACCGCAGTTCTCATATATGTCTTTTATATATTCGATTTCTGCCTGTCATTGAAAACAATACACCCTCGATTCCCGGAGACACAAGGTGGCATTCTCGAAGTTTACGAAAATAAGGGAAGATACTCGATTTGAAAACGTTCGTTGCCGATCTAAAACCATTTAATACCAGCCTGGTTACGGGCTAGTTCAGGGCTCTATTTGTGACTCATTTTTATCCGGGATTTTTACACTGTAATAATTACAGTGAACTAACTATAAAAAGAACTGATTGTCAAGCCGAGATGGGCCAATAAACCAATCATAAAATTCCTGTAAAAAATCTTGTACATCCATCACCTGCATGTAATGATGATCACTGAGTAACCTTAGTATAATAATAAATTTTTACATAACTTAGAATATTCTTATCCATGGCCCATTCAATGATCTAATTTAATTTTTAAATATCACAAATTATAACCCACCATTGCACAAAACAAATCACGTGACACAGAATCAGACAACAGGTATCAGCCAATATACCAGGTCTGATTTGATATCCATTGCCCGATTTTGTAGGCAAGTGCAAAACAAAAGGTCAAAGTCACCTTTCGGGTCTAACGTTTTTATTAAGGTGGCTTACTTAGAGCTTAGTTTTGAGGGGGTAAATGACCCCAGCTTTTAACTCTTTTGTAAAATGTCCAGAAAAGTTTTAGCTTTCACTTGTTACTGTCTGTTGCATCCTACAACCAATATATGCCACATTTGACCAATACAGATCCCAATAAACAGCTAGCCTGCGTAGCTTGGCGGTTTTTATTTCGCTGCTCGTTGTCGCGGCTTAGCCGCTTGTTTATGCCCATTTCGCCACAGTAAAGCCGCCAAGCTACGCAGCCTTAAAAACAGCAAAAATTAATATCTGAGTGCTTTAGAGGAGATTGGGCACTAGTAGTTTCAATAGCATCTTTCTCAAAATCTTCCAAAATCTCTCTAAAAATTAATTGTGAAAGTTTCATTATGGGTTTTACGGTAGGTTTTTGAGAAATTTTGAGGTGAACTCGGGCATTTACGACCTTGGACAAGAATTGAATTGCGCATGCCCTTTTAATTCAACGCACACTCCTATGACGTCACACATGTGCGATGGAAAAAAGCAAATAAGAACTCCTCTGTCGGTTGTTTGCCTATACCTATTGCTAGAAGTTTTCGTCCTATGACATGTCTAAAAGCATTCTTAAATTTTCGCTAAAGTTTTGGGCGCGAGAGAAATTTGACAATTTGAGATTAATTTGACATCAGGCAGCCGAATTGTAGCGTGCGCTCTTGCCTCGTAAAACTGTAGTAGGCCACCTTAAAAACAATTACATAAGCCAATCACCTTACAATTATTTTAACTGCAATAACGCCATGATTACCACTGTATGTATTATCCTTTTCACCGCCATAATATGCATATTTGAAGAAATTAATCAAAGGCTTAAAAATTAAATAAACCCCTTTCCGGCTTGCTGATACATTGGAGTCTAATGTCCGAGACTGAAAGATTGTCCTCAAAATTTCAAAATTGCCCCGAAGCCTCACTTCTCAGTCAACTGCTCATTTTTCCAACAATCTTTCAGCCTCAGGCATTATCCTGCAATATATATGTACCAGCTGCCTGAAGGGGTTTATTTACCACATAATTTTTTATACTTCTTTGATTTACAATTGTAAAAATTATAATAATAATAATAATAATAATATTGAAAATATTAATAATGATATCCTCCCATCTAAGGTCTGAAATGATGTTCATCATAACCATCACAATTTCCTCAAGTGTGATTGGTGCCTTAACTGCTTTTATTTTTCACTAATTATTCTGCAGAGTTGTAATTGGATAACTGCATTCGGACAGTTACATCAGCCAATCATATTAGGTGTACTTAGCTTGATCTGCCAATCACAAAATTGATTACAATAACGATAGCAACAACCACTTACAAACTGGAGAATTTCCAATATGGAGGAATTTTTACTGCTTGTAATGCCTATGTTTTGGATAATTGGCATTCATTAAAAGCCCTTTCTCAAATAGATGTATTAGTTTTATCCAATTTGGTCTGTAATCATACTCGTGATTAGCAAATCAGACAGCCGCTTCTCGGTCGTCCCATTTTGTAATCACTCATATGATTACAGACTGAATTGAACTCCGCTCAGGCCAAAATAAAACGAAGAAACGGTAAGGCCGCGCTAACCCGTCATGGAACTCTCTATGCTATCAAGTATCTATGATTAAGGAACTTGCGGTAGTTTCATTAACACCCAAAAGGAAGTGAAAATAGTATGTTTACATCAACTTTAATTAAGTACTAGTTTAGTTTTTACCAGAGATCTGTACTAGACACTGTAATTTACCACTCACCCATTACCTGATTTTATGATTATCGCGATCAAGGAAGTTAAGAAACCTCGCCATAGAAGTAAGTTTATGAACATCGTTTTCATCACTTCAGTTTTGTTGAATTATATATATTTTGTAAGTTTTGAGATTAACTGCATGGCATGATGTATGTTAAAAACCGTTACGTGTTATTCCTGCTTCACTCGTTTTTGCTGTTTCGTTTGTACTATTTCTTAATTTAGTTAAGTGGATTACATTGTAGGGTCTGTCGATTTCATGAGTTCTAGTTAGAAATTTCGAGTTCGAGTTAGAATTTCGAGTTCGCGTTAAAATATCGAGTTGCTTGCGGTTAGCTCCACTCTGGTTTGCTTGCGGTTAGTTCCACTCTGGTTTGCTTGCAGTTAGTTCCACTCCTATTTGCTTGCGGTTAGCTTTCATTTGTTGACATGGGCGACGCTATGCGTGACCAACTGCGAAAATGTCACGCCATGTTGTGGGCTTTTCGTTTTCGTTTTATTTCTTTCTTTTTTCTTTTTTTCGTCTTCCATCACGAAATCAGTAACTTTTCAGGCCCTTCCTTTTAACTAGAACTCGAAATTTTAACTCAAAATCGAAATTCTAATTCTAACTCGAACTCGAAATCTCTAACTCGAACTCATAAATTTAATACACTCTACATTGTACATCTGATTTAAAAAAAAGTATCAGTTCTACGATTGCGAGTATTCTTCGGTATTGGATCTTCTTCGTTTTCTTGCGAAACATCATTCTATTACTGGCGAGCCAAGGTTTGTAAAGAATTAAGATGATAAACAATGGCTGAAGCATTGGAAAACGCTAAAACGAAGAAACGGTAAGGCCGCGCTAACCCGTCATGGAACTCTCTATGCTATCAAGTATCTGGTAATGGGCCAGCACAAGAAGTTTGAAAAGCATTGGAAAATTACGAAAAGGCCTTTTCAGAATTACTATTGAAACACGTGGAAATCACAATGCTCCTCAAAGATGACAGTGAGTTCGAACAAAAAGAAGCTTGGATGGAACACTGCCAGGAAACCTATTTAAAACACAGAAGACTATCTGAGACAAATTGCAATTTCAAAAGAAAAGCAAAAATCGGTCAGAAGTCTCAGCCCACACGAAAAAAAACACTGCTGGCATTTCTCTCATTTTTAGCCCACACAATGAAATCACACGAACATGTATCAGCCAAGACGAAAAACACTTGAAAACTGCAGCTAACCAAGGAAAAAAATTAGCATTTTTGTTAACAAGTTCTGAAAAAACGCTGCTGAAGTACAGGATGGGACTACACAATACACTTGGTCAACTGCCAATGCAAAAACACGCAATAAGCTTTCCGGATGGAAAACCAAAAATGCCAAAGTTTTGAAGTGGCGTGAGAGAATTCACAATTTTCTGCTTGGAACGGCTCCATTTTGAATTATTTCGACAAGATTTCATTTTAAAAATAAAGACACTTTGGCTCTGTTAATTATTGAACGCCGCCGCAACCAAACTCGTGAATTCAAAGAGCAAGAACTTGAACGGGAGGAAAAGCGAAACAAAAAAATCGAAGTACAAAACAGCAAACATTGTGAGGAAATAAACAAGTTGTTGCACACCTTCGGAAGAACATGAACCAAAGACAGTGAAATAACGTTATTTCCTTCACTCAGCATTCCATCATGCGATGGAGACCCAACTAAATGGATACACGATACACGATACACGATTTGAAAAAGCTAGAAGACCAATTGCAAATGC
Source organism: Meandrina meandrites (assembly GCA_963693305.1). Lineage (NCBI taxonomy): Eukaryota > Metazoa > Cnidaria > Anthozoa > Scleractinia > Meandrinidae > Meandrina > Meandrina meandrites. Next base: position 54,588,777 of record OY855903.1, read on the forward strand.
AGTATTTGGTATGGGTCGCACTTGGCAAAGTTTTGCCAGAATTTGTTTACTTTGCGGTAGAAATCTGTCATCGGGCTTCTTTGCCTAGTGCGACCCTAAATTTTCCGGTCGGCAAAAACTTTGCAAATCGGCCAAAACATCAAACACGCCATCGACGAACACCTTGCAGGCAATGCCGCAGTTATGGATGGCAAACACTCAACAAGTGAGCGCTTCATAAGTGAGTGTTTCACAAGCGAGCGCTTCACATGCGGGCTCTTCACTAGCCTCACAAACGCGAAGTTCGCCATCGTCTCCTGAGCTGCAGACCAACCTGGAAAACGAGCCTATGACCGATGGTCGAATGATGAAGAGAAAATGCTGATCAACCTATGGGCCGAGAATCTAGACCGCATTAACAGCAGTCAAGCTTGTAAAGCATGGGACGAAATTGGCAAACAAATGAATTTGAAGTTTGGCACAAAGAGAGCCACCGAAAAATACCAGAAGAAAATAAAATACCTTGTCGATGCGTACAAAATTATAAAAGACTGGAACAGTAAGCAAACCGGTGGGCATTTGAGACATTCAGCTCACTTTGAAGAAATTGATGCGGTTATGGGTTGTTGCGAGATCGTGACTCTAGGTAACGTAAAAGGAGCTGGGAGCGCTGTGTCAGAGCGTGAAGAGGCTACCAGCGAAGAAGGTGACTGCATCGAAAAGAAAGAGGCGAGAACGTCGAGAAAAAAGACCAAAAAGAGGGAGAGAGAGGAGGAGAATGAGAATGAAGACAGGAAGATGTTTAAGGCCGCCTTTACTGGACTGGAGACACAGCGGAACGATATGAACAATTTCGTAAACAATTTTACGCGAATACAAGAACAACAGCTCACCACAATGAATGCTTTGGTGGGGCATTAAGCAAGTTTTTGGAAAAGCAGTAAGACTGCATGGACAGCCTTCTCCTTTAGGAACGTTTTGTATTTGAACATTTCTCGATGTTCTGTGTTCCTGTTTTGTTTGATGATTACATTTGATTTATATGCGATTTCATTCCTTTTTATAAAAAAATATTGCTTCAAAAAATTGTATTCTGAAGTGCTTTATTTCTTGCTGATTTTTAGGTTATTAGAAAATGATTTTTGTGATATTTTTGTGTATGTTTATTACATAAATCTCTCAATATTTTTACTGCAAATTATACATTATTTTAAATTATATACCATTGGCTGTTTCATGAAAAGATGACCAAGTGAACTTAATTTTGTTTCTCACAAGTAACTCAAAATATTTATTTTTGCTGATTATTATTTCTTAATATTAATGTAACCAATACAAACTTATTGTTCTTGAATTTTAAAATAGATATTTTGACCACATTATTGCAATCAGGGCGGTATTAAAAATATATATAAAATTCAATCACAAATGTAGTCTTTTAGAATCTCCCTCATATTATCTCCATCCCGAATAACATTGGGACCTACATTAGGAGGACAGGGGTTGTCGTCATCGTTATCTTCTTCCTCCCAGTCGTCCCCCCATAGGATGCAGAGGTTATGAAGAACTGCCCAAGTGATTGCATTTTTAACAGCAAACTCGATGCTACTATCAAAACGTTTCTGCAATACCCTCCATCGACTCTTAAGTAAGCCAAATGCACATTCGACTTTTACTCTCGCAGAAGAAAGTTCCTTGTTGAATTTAATTTCATCGCGATCTCTGGTACCTTCCAGGTATGGTTTCATCAACCATGGACTAAGTGGATACGCACTATCCCCAACGAGGTACGGGCGTAGTTTGTGACGACCATTGATATGAACAGTTGGTGCAGAAAGGATTTCTCCCTGCTCTCCTTTCCTAAAAAATTGCGCTGTGCCGCAAAATGCGAGCGTCGTGCATGCTTCCGGGGAAGCCACATGCAAAATCTAAGAACAGCTTTCTGCCATTAACTACTGCCTGAATTATAAAGTCATACTGTTGGTATCCAAAAAAAATAATCCCCTGCACTGTCCCTTGGAGCTATTATTCTTACATGCGAGCCATCAATCGCACCAACAATGTTCGGAAGCTCTGAGAGTTCTTCAAACGTTTCTGTAGCCGCAAGAGTTTCTGCCTCAGTTTCCGGAAATTTGATGTACTCATTTCGCAATTCGTAGAAGACTTCCACCACATCTTGCACTGCCTCGATTACTGTTGATTTGCCAACATTAAAAGATGGCCCAATGCTCACATATGAATTCCCATGACCCAAGCGATAGAGTCCTAATGCTAGTATTTTTTCTGGTGGCAGTGGGTCTCTAAAGCGTGATTGCTGTCGTACTAAACGGTGTCCCAACATATATATTTAAAATGCGGTTGAATGTATTTCTTGTCATCCGAAGCTGCTGGCGAAAAAAATCTTGCAGTATTTTTGCGTTGTAGTAGTGGAGATCAAACCACGACTCTACAGGACGGGGAACTGACCAGGCATAGGGTGATCGGGCTATTCTTCTTCGTTGTCGATTACTTCTTATAATGGCCGCAGTTAAAATCGTTAAACATTTGTTAGCCCATCGCTCGTACATCATTCGAAAGATAACAAACTACTGCTGGTTTAGTTGAATTAAAAGAAGAAGAATCACTGCAACAGTTATGAGGACTGCTTCAACCGGACGCACGTGTTTTTTTTCGCTTCACTCGACCGAGATATCCTGTCTTCTAAAAACACGTGGCTAAAGAAAACACTGATGTATCTGGTATCTGGTCAACTTCATTTCTCAATGTGTCAAACACCGACATTTACCTCCCACTAGTGCGACCCTACTCGGTTTCACTAAAAGTTTTCCTTTCTGGTCGCAGTTTTGGATTTTTAGCCTGCAAAGATGAAAACTTTTCCCAAGTGCGACCCAGACCTTTGCTTAAATCTCTCACCACCAAAAAGGCCAGAGATGCTTTAGAAGGAATTGATGCAGAAGCCGAAGCATACCCAGAAGCTGTGGCAGCCCCAAAAAAACCGTTTTGACAGAATTCAATCTGTCTAAGCCTTTTGATGTTCTCCTTGGTGTAGATGTGTACCATGATATCCTTAAACCAGAGACCAAAGGGAACACCAGCAGCCCAAGAAACCATGTTTGGATGGGTCTTGTTTGGGAACACTAACACTCATCAATTGTCAGCTCAAGTCCCAACACTACATGCGCCGACTTCGTTTCCAAGTTGAGAAGAAACTCTCCATAAATTTTGCATTCTAGACGAGCCACCTAAACCAAGGTTGCCTCTATCATCAACTGACAAACTACTTGTGCAGGACTGTGACCGAGGCACAAAAGTGAGGAAACTAGTCGCTTTGTAGTCAGACTCCCATTCAAGCCACAGTGGCTTCTTTAGGTCAATCATGAACTCTGGCCTTGCAACCTTTCCCTTGAACGTGTTCTTCAAAGTTTCGACAACTAGCAAGTTAGCAAGTACTTCACATTGGGCCATGCTGAAAGAGTCACATTCATTCTACATGTACTTAGCCCATCATGCCATGTACAAGGATTCAGCCTCAATCCCATTGCGCGTGGTATTTGATGGATCAATGAAAACCACAACTGGCGTCTTCCTCAATGATCAGCTCCTAGTAAGACCAATTGTTCAACTACCCCTCAATGATATTCTCATTCATTTCGGACAACACCCTTATTTTCTCACCACTGATCTTTCAAGGATCTATTGTCCTGTTGCCTTGGCACCAGAAGACAGAGATTTTCACCGGTTCTTATGGAGAGAGAAGGTTACTGATACAGTTGTTGGCTATCAAATGACAAGAGTCAACATTGGAATTGCAAGTGCTCCATTCTTAGTGACAAACTCTGTTCCGCACCTTGCAGAGCAAAATGAATCAGAGATACCCCTAGCTGGAAAGGCTGTAAAAGAGTCCTTCGATGTTGATGATGGTCTTCCATCAGTCGAAACCAAGCAAGAAGCCATTTTACTTCATCATCAACTTCAAGACCTCTTTAACAGAGGAGGGTTTAAACTTCACAAATGGGACTCAAACTAGAGTGAAGTTTTGAATTTAATCTCCGCAGAGATGAGAAGCTCAAAGAGCACTTCTAACCTTGGAAACTCTCACAACTTTGACAAAACTCTTGGAATGGAATACAACTCAAGTCAACATCACTTCAGATTCTCTTCCACTGATCTATCTGATCTATCTACACTGCCAATGCAACGACTTCTGCTAGTTTCATCAGCTACAAGCAGCAAACAGCCATTACTCCCTATCATGAGCCTGGAAATCCTGGGATCAGAAAAATCAAACAAGGAGACGTGCTCCTGGACTCTGGTGCTCAGGTCAGCTTCATCAGGCTGGCCGAACAGCTTGGTATGAAGGGAAAGGACGTCACCATCACCTTAGCGAAAGTTGGAGGGGAGGAAGAAGAATTGACAACGAAGCTGCTCCGTGTCCACATCAGATCACTGGCAAACTGACGCAATATCCATGCAGTGACGGAAGTGGGCATCCCATGTGTAAGCAGTGACACCACGGAAAGGAAGCTCAGTCACCTCACTGGGTTCTTTGGCCTTTGGGAAGAGGAAATTCGAGGAACAAATGGCCCAGTTGACTTCCTCATTGATATTGATCACCCTAAACTGCATACAGGTGAAACCAGAGAAGCTGCTAACCTTATTGCGTGACAATTTCCAATTGGCTGGGCCATTTTTAAAGCCACACCATGAAAACATGTACAAGTGAGCCACATCTTTAACGTAAAGGTCTTCACACCGGTAGATATGACTGACTTTTGGACGGCAGAAAAAATGGGAGTTGCTGCAGGGCCATGTCGATGTAAGCCTGAGAAATCAAGCTTTTTAGAATGTTGAGAAGCAAAAATTATTGAAGAGTCCTGTCAAAAGATCGCTAACCAGTGGCTCATACCGTATCCATGGAGACAAGATCGAAAGGAACTGCCTAACAACGAGGTACAAGCCAAAAAGAAGCTTGTAAAAACTGACCGTCGCCTGTCAAAAACACTGGAACATGGAGCCGCCTATGACAGACAGATAATGGAAGTGGCAGAGAGGCAGTTTTCATGTAAACTAACAAAACAGGAATTAGGGACATACAAGGGACCAGTCCACTACATTTCCCACCAAAAGGTAGTAAGACCTGAAAAGACCACAGTCATTCGCTCACTCGTCCACTTTGTTTCAAGGTCACAGACTAAATGACTACTGGATTTTTAGTTTTAGTTTTTAGATTTTTAACTTTTATAACTTCATTTTGTGCATGTATTGATATTTTTATTAATTTAGTTAGGTATTTTAAGATTTTATTTGATATTCTAGCGTAGTGATTGTAAAGCGCTATGAAAGATTAGCTAAATAGCGCTATATATATATATAAAATATAATAATCTCGTACTGGCAGGAGCTAAACACTACTGTCCCAAAACAAAAAGAAGTTGTGCTCAACCAAATCATTTCGAATATATAATAGATTTATCAAGATTAGTAACGCTTCCGTGTTTTTTTCAGAACTGGTATCGTGCTGGCATCCAACACCTCTCTTCTCTATTAAATGAATCCAAGAATAATTTTCTCACGTTCAACAGCTTTCGGCTCAAATACAATGTAAAATACAACTTTGTACAGTACTATGGTCTTTTGTCTGCAATACCCCGTCAGTGGAAACATGTTTTAAAAGTGTTTGAACTGCAGAAGACCCAAGAATTACCACTTAATATAATTAAGAAGTCGATGTGTTAAGTAATTTACAATTCGCTAATCATTTAAAAAAACCTTCTCCCCCCACAGCTGACAAAAGAGGCATTATCTATTCTCTACCTTGTCACGTTACTAAGGAAATTAAACTTGCAATTTTCCAATATAAAATCATTCACAATATACTTTGCACTAATAGCCATTTGAACAAAATGATTTGCCAGATTGTCTCTTTTGTATCAATACTGATCATACTATTCTGCACCTTTTTGATAATTGCCCCCAGGCCAGCTCTTTCTCTTTGTTGTAAGAAAAAGCCTACGTTGACAAAAAGTGAAATTATATAATGGTGTTCTTCATGACTTTTCATCGAAAATCACTTCTTGGACTAACACCATACAGCTGTAGTATGGGTCAGGGTCCATCTTGTAAAACCTTTTTCCAAATTCCAGATCTAAAGGTTGTGTACGTGCGCTTCATTCTGGCTGATTCAGAAGGCTGCTCAGATGCAGACACGAGTAAGGCAAGAAAGAGAAAGGCAATCGATGCACAGTCCTCGATTTCAACAGCTTTTCGTCCTCCGCCATCCAAAGCCAGATCAAGCCCCAGCAAAATACTAGCACAGTCAAAACAGCCATTGCCCGCATGGGCAAAAAGTACTTATGTTCCTCGAAGTTTATCAATTTCAGACATGATCAAGCTGGGCAAGATCAACACCAAAACCCCAACCACGATTGTGGAAATTTTCGGATTTGACATGGAAGTATTGTCTTGGTCCTAAGTTCCAACCACTGTCGAGTTTCGCCAGGAGAAAGAGCCAATCAGAACCGGTGGATTCTGAAAAGCATTCAAAGCAACCTCCAAGCATGCAGAATTTGTTGGTACAACATGGGTGATAAAACACTACCTCCAAAGTGCTCTGGATTGCATTTCAGAAACGCGTCAAACTGTTGAACAATACAACAGAAAAGTTGTGCAGATGCATCTCCTAGCTAGGAACTTGAACTGTCTTACTTTCTTGTGCATGCCTCTATAGCCCAATAGTTTTCCTGGGCCTTCCAATTCCTTTTTGACCGCCTCTTTAACATCTTCAACCGACACAGTGTCGTCCTTGTAATAAATTCCGAAATGGCGTAAATGCCTGTCGAGTGTTCATATACTCCAGGTGTATTGAGGAAAGTCTCTTCGCAAATAATCGATCGCTTCTTCGCATTTCAGGCCTTGTTTGACGTATGTTTTCATCGCTCCGTTGAGAAGATCATCTTCTTTCCACGATGGAAACCTATTATCTGCCATCTTCTAGAGAAAGAGTCTCCATCTTGAACATAAACACAACCTTGGTCAAACTCCCGCCATTTTTAAATGTTTGCTATGTACGCAAGGCATGCTGGTACTCGCAGCTCTCGGCTGGGAGAAAATTAATTTTGATTTCATTTCACTTTACTTTGGTTTCGTTTCATTTTTATTTGAATTTCAACTGATTTTACTTTAACTTGTCTTTAATTTAGATTTAAAAATAAAAATTATTTGGAAAAAATAAAAATGATTACAAATCAAAATGAAAAAAAATGTAAAAAAATAAACCAAAAACCCGGAATTTTCGATTGGCAGTTCTCGGCCACCATACTGTAGTCTCAAATTATCACATTACCGCTAAATTTTTTCTATTTCTTTTGTTTATGGTCCTTACTTTTTTGCGCTACTTATTGTAATGTGCATATGCTTGTTATAAAGTAATGTTAGTATTGTCAGTAATTTTAGCAGTGCAAGTAATGTTAGGATTGTATGTAATGTTTATATTGTAAGTTATGTTGATATTGTAAGTAATGTTGGTATATCTTGTAATATGTTAAGTAATGGCAAATACAAAAAACGAGTAAACGCAGTGAAAGTACTGACCATTCCCCACCTGGAGCTACAAGCAGCGGTACTGGCCACCAGGCTATGCCAGTCCATAGCAAAGGAATCGCAACTTCAGTTTAAGAAAGTCACTCTTCTCAAATAGTAATATCGTATTGTCATGGATTCCCAGTCAAACAAGAGAGTTCAAGTCAGCTCGAGTCGCAGAGATTCAGCAATTCTGACCCCTCTCAATGGAGACACATGCCTGGAGAGCTAAATGTGGCTGATGATGTATCTCGTGGCATACCAGCACAACAGCTCACTGGCAGATGGAAGCGGGGACCAGAAGTCTTATGGCTACCAACGAGGAATGGCCTTAAGAAGCCTCAGCTGCTAACTGGCTCCCTTGAAGTTATCGACTGCAAGAAGTTTTCAGGTTGGAGAAATTTTGTCAGAGTAACCACCTATGTATTGAGATTCAGCTGGAACGTACAAACGTGATGCCAAACAAAGAGATTACCTGAAAACTGCGCAGAGCTGATTCAATTGAGCGGTGGACCGCTCGCGCCTCAAGAACTGGAGAATGCCGAAAAGTTCCGGATTAAAGAAAGCCAGAAAGCCCTTAATGATCGCCTGAAGAGAGGAGATTTGAAAAGTTTAAGTCCGTTTACAGATGATAGTGGAATCATCAGAGTTGGTGGTCGAGTAAATAAAGTTTTTGTCTCCTTTGAAATAAAACACTCTGCTGTGCTCCCCCAGACCATTGGATATCTCTTCTAATAACTCAACACTCATCAGATCGGACACGTGACAGTAGCAACCACAGTGGCAAAGATCAGATAGAAGTTTTGGGTCATAAGAGCTCGTGATTTGGCCAAGTCTGTGAAATTCCCATGTGTGCTCTGCCAATGCTCTTTGAATTTTACATGTGCTTACTGGAAGTGGCTAACCTCATGAACCAACGCCCTATTGGAAGAATTCCTAACACCCTGATGATGGCTCATATCTGTGTCCCAACAATATGCTTCTTGGACAAGTTTCTCCAACAGCGCCGCAAGGACCGTTCTGAGAAACCAAGAACCCCCGACATAGATTAGAGTTTGTAAAGAAGATTGTGGACACCTTCTGGAGACATTGGTCCCAAAAAAGGTGGAATGCTAAAAAGTGCACATTGAAAGTGGACGACGTGGTCATAATGGAGGATTCCAACTCTATTATTGGAAGATGGACCATTGGAAGATTCATCAATGTCTACCCAGGGAAGGATGGCATAGTCTGGAACGTGAAGGTTACGACGCCATCCTCAGAGTACCAGAGGCCTATTACAAAGAGTGTGGTCATATATTCCACAGAAGGATATGAGGACTGATTAGTTCTAGTGGGTTCTGGCTTTTACTGGGACATTGTGATTGGAGACACATTGTGTCTAGAGATGGTCCAACAGCAATCAGCAGCAAGTTCAGGTACCTTTAAAGGGGCAAAAACTGACAATTACATCACTTCAAATCTTATTTGAGAGAAACAGATGAAGTTACAGAAATAATGCGATAATTTTAGGAAACAGAAAGCACTGGAATCCAAGACACCTCCAAACATCAACAAGCCATCAATCTCAAAGACAACTTTTAGACATTTTGTTTAATAGTGACTTTTTATGACAACGGGCAGACGATCAGCAAATGTGTGAAACACCACAAATTAGAAGTGGAGCCTGCACTATTAAGCGAGTATCTCAACATCATTTAAGAGCAAGAAAGAAAAGGAATAATTGAAATGGCTGATAAAGCCCTTGCCGATGACAGCAATAACAAAGGACATTGGAATGGAGGTTTCATCAACATTACATCTGAAGGAGAGGAAAGCCTTGTATCAGAACCATACGACATGAACGACGAGATTGAGTTCGCGCAACTAGAATTTAACAGTACAAATAATGATAACAGTGGAGAAGATGCAGGACCGTATTCTAGCGAACCTTTTGCAGACGACGAATGGCTGAGAGAACATTATCGAGAAAGAGAAATTATCAAAGAAAACAAACGGCAGTTACAGAATCGACTGACATTTGTGGAATGAACACATGGTAAGTTCTTTACATTCTCCGCCAGGTCGCCACGGCAGGCTCAAGCGTTCGTTGTTATTTTTAGTTCATTGTTATTGTCATTATTAAGCTTACATTTACCATATTTTCAGGTGCAAATGCCGTAAATGTAAACTTCAATTTTTGCAAAACTGTAAGGAGTGCAAGCGCCGCCAAGAAATTGAGAAATGCAAGGATTTGCTCGGGAGTGAGATCTTGAGGTTGACGCCAGGCCGGATTGCATCACAAATCATCCCGGATTCAGCACAGTGTGCCTAAACAGGTGGTCTTTACAGTCTGCTGCTGCCAAATACAAGGCTCAAGACGGTTCAAGGTACAGGCAAACGGAAACAGAAACTGAGTAAGTTTTCAAAATGTATGTTTGGCCTTTTGTGGACACAGTTCTTGTTCAGTTGCCCCACACCACCACCTCCACCCCCACCCCCACCTCCCTTCACAGAATAAAGCTTATAACAAATCTTATCACTTGCTTGTAGACTGCTTGTAACTTAAATGTGACGTTGTCTGTTTTTCTTTTTTTTTTTTACATATCCCACTCTGATCACAGTAGATATTCTGTTCTTTTACACCAGGACTTTCATTTAAACAGTGAATTACTAAAACAATCCAATATTTTGTCAATATTTCTTTTCTCCTTAGCAACAAAATGTAATTCCACCAACGATACAAGCCCACAACAGCCAACAGTGGAGACTTTTAATGGATTTAATGTTTTGGATAATTGGTATTAAAAGCCCTTTCTCAAATCGATGTATTAGTTTTTCTCAGAAATTGTAATTGTTTTAATTTATTGGTAACAGGACTTTGTGTCATCCAATTAGATCTGTAGTTATACTTGTGATTAACAAATCGGCAATAGTAGTGGAGCATTTTCTCTGTCTGTCTATCTGTCTATTTAATTGTCATTTTTTTTTTTTTAAATTCTGTCAAAGTATGATTTATTTTCATAAAATGCAAACACTGATAAATCCAACCAGCCAACTTAATGATTGTATGTTTTCCTGGACTACACAAAAGATATGCCAACTGGCAGAAACATCAAGTGGGTGGCATTATAGAGATAGCGATAAACCTCAGAAGCCCCACAGGGAGAGCTAGGGCCTTACAAGATGGCAAAAATGAGAAAAAAATGTTCTTCAGAGATAGGCTAATTAGAGAGAGGAACAGAGAGGGGAGACTTTCAAGAGGGTTTTCAGTAAATATTGTAATTGTTTTGGTTGAGAATCCAGCTACTTTGACTCATTGCTGGCATACTTCAAATAAATTTGTGTTTGTTTTATAAGGCTGTATTATTAATGAAAGGTGCCCCAATTTTTTTCTGGGGATGGAGAAGGGAGATTACTTTAGAATGGTACTAATCCAAGCAAATTATACAGTACCAGTGCCTCTTCAGTCCAGAAAGAACTTTGGTATGTATGGATCATTGACACTGAATACCATGGTGATTGCATGGTGTTTTTTCCCCTTTCTTGTAGAAAGCCTTGGAGGATCTACCAAAATTGTATAGCACTCCAAAGAATGCCTTGAAGGTGCTTCTTTCAAAACTCTTTACAGAGGAAGAGCTCGTCTCCTGCTCCATCAAAGGCACAAATTGTAACCTTCAGAACAGATGGTGGAAGTAATGGAAGGATCAGGGGTATACTGGTACTCCTACCAGTGAGCATATTGCTCGGCATTCAAGAGCTGGCTAAGCTATGCTGCAACTGATATGTTTCTTTTTTAACAAGGACACCCTTGCTGCCTGTTGTACAATGAAAAATGTACAACAAATGTACAATGGAAATGAAATAAAAAAAGAAAAAAGCAATGGCCATCAGCCATTGAATCCAGTCGTCACCCAGGCACAAATTGGTAAGCTGCATTGAATTGTACCTTTATAAGTCTTTGAAAAGAAAAAGTCCATACAGACAAATACAATATCAGATTGTAACACACTTCATGCTTTGTAACTTATTGACAATCATACGATTGTCAAATGGACATGTTATTATTAAACATGTCCAGTTAACACAGATAATTATGTCCAAGATTGTCCACTAGGGAGATGCCAGCTCTTTATGATAAGCGTCACAGTGTCCTCATTGATGTAGAATAAGTTCATTTTTATTCAGGTAAAGTTTGTTTCAAGTGTCCCAAAGAAGGACCAACACCAAGCCAGGTTGTCCACAAAATAAACATGAGGTGTGTGGAGGCCAGAAGGCCACCCAGAAGCTATCATACCACAACAAACAATAATTAATATTACTATTTTTTAATCTAAATGTTACAGTTCCATTATACATGGCGGCTGTAGTGGGCGACCGAGTACCATCTTTTAGAGGTTACCGAGACTCAGTGCTGAAAATTGAGCAATATACGATGCAAAACTCATATTTACCGCAAATATTGAACCATACTCCGTGAGTGCAAATTTTTTCTCTCACTCGATGGCAAAATGGCCAGAGATTGAGTTTCCTGATATTGTGAATTACTTGCTGTTTTCCACAAGCAAGTTTACAAAAGAGCAAGTGAAAGCCTACAAAAGCCTGCAGGCCTATCAATACTTCGTTGCTGGCTGGGTAAAAAACATCTACGTTGGAAAAGCTATGCCAGACATGACAATTTTAATCAGAAAGGTAACACAAACCCACCAGTTAGATACTTGTATGTTGCATAGTTGGAAGTGATCTCATGTAGAAATTTTTGTAGAGCTCTACGCTTCTACACATGCCATTCATGCCTTTCGTGGTCCACAAGCTAACTTGCAATGGTCCCCATTCGTCTCTCTGTCTCTTAAGAAAGCGGGAGTTGATAATGCAATAAGAGACTACTGGGGACAAGTCAGGTCTATGAGCGTGTAGCTATGGTACCGGATACAACCTTATATTGGTGTAGAAATTTATGTAGAGCTGTATGCTTCTTCTCATGCCATTCTTTCCGTAAACAGTCCATAGGCAGCAGCTTCGGAACTGCGTAACATTATACCCATTGGGCAATCACGTTTTCTCCATTCATGTACCCCCACCCCCATACTCTTTAACTACAATGTTATATCTCTACTTTAAAGTGTTATAGCCTATGCATTTCGGAAATTTAAGGTGGCTCTGAAACCACCCTGGAGAATTTTTTTTAACTTTGCAAAAAGTTGCATCTTAACATGCCAATCATTATTCAATAATAAAAAATGGGGGTCACCAGACTCGTTTTTGAGTTATAAGCGCTTAAAGGGAAAATTAAGGGTGTTTTTAACAGGTAAAACTGTTGCTATAGTAACCAGTGACATCATGAAAATGACCACAACTTGTTCAGCAATGATTGGGAAATTGTGTTATATCATTATTGTAGCAGCAACTGATAAAGATTTGTAGTACTGACCCGTAGTACTGATCCAATAAAGTTTAAGAGCTGGAAAGTGCTGGAAACCGTTGCGAGCCTCCTTAAGCGTCAAGAACTTTTCTGGAAGTGCTTTACTTGGCACAACTCCTGATACTACTATTTCAGAAAGTGACACTGCCATTCAAGAGGTAAAGGGGAAAGATTTCCTTTCAGATTGAGAAATGACTGAAACAATGCCTGAATTCAAGTTTGTAGACAAACTGAATATTTTTACATCATGTCAAATCAAAGCATGTAACAAAAAGATGCCTTATGTTTTAAATTGTAAGGTCACTACTTGCCCAACTTGTGGTACATCCCAGAGATTTGCATCTGCAAAATCAGGAATCACAGCACGATTGTGTGCAGGGATAGATGGAAAAGATGTATGTTTCACAGCTTTCAACGATGTCATGTAAAAATTGCTTCTCAAAGTCAATTTAACAATGCAAGCAAAATCTCAAGAAATCACGGAAGCTCTTCTTGGTCTGGAGAATATCTCTCTTTGCTATGATACAAAGTCACATTTTATCAAAGACATTATCAATTAGTACAACCCTCAATGTCTATTCCATCTCGCAACAAACATGGCCGCCCGCACTTCCTAACCATTGGTTACTGCTAGTTCATTAGATGTGATCATGTAATTATTGTTAAGTACCACTGTGTTTTAGATTAACATTTAAATTTATTTTGCTAATAATTTCCTGAATTTTTTTCATGGCTTTTCCAGGCACTCAGATGATTTATGTGGCTCTTTCATGATAGAACATTCATAAAATCCTCAACGAAGCTTTACAATCAGATCCTGAAACACCACAGTGAGGTGCATGTACAGACGGTTTCGAGGTTATTGCAGGCTAAAGATACATTTCATACACAAGCACAACAAGGAATGTTTAGCCTCAAAATGACTCAACAAAATGCATCGACATTGTATTGTCCTGAAGGCTCGATGCAGTTCACAAGGCTCCAGTTCCTGGAAGCCCCTCTTGGTAGTCTTTACTTTAGTTAATATACATCATAGATTTCTTAACGTTTGTGTCCCATAAATAAGGTGCAACTGCTAGTACTTGCTTGAAGGAATTGTGTTGGAATGAAGTTCACACATCAGCTGCAGCGCACTGTCAGACGTGAAGTAAATAGGCTGACTATGAAGGTCTATAGCACTGAGTTTTAAAGACTGCTACCATGATCCAGGCAGCTTCTCAGATGGGTGTCCATATTGCTATAACTACTTATTTATTTATGACTCATCACCAGAAACAGATTATCAAAAACACCCTGTCTATCAATACATTTAATGTCTCTCCAAGATTTCATACAACAAAGATTCGTGAAGGTCATTCCCCAGTATTGTATTGCACATCCCTACTATGCATAATTTCATGCATGATTAATGTGTGTGCATTAAGAACCAGTCGTCGGAAATGTGAATTTAGCAAGCAGTTGTGACTATACAGTAATCGTGTTGCTCCTAAACAAGCATGGGGACCCTTCACTTTTATTTCAAAATTTTAGTTCCTATAATATAGACAATCAATTTATAGACGTTTGACAAAAATCTCAGTGCAGGTTCTATTTCAGTGGAATAACTTTAAACAAAGCAGCACCAGGGTATCAAAAAGCCATTAACAACAACCTACAAGCCCTGATAGAAAGAATTGCCACAGAGATATAATATCATGGTACAACAATCCATACAGCAAGAATGTTGCCACCAATGTCAAACAGACTTCTCTAAAAATCTCAGATGAACAATGTCCAAACAGCCACCATCACACCAGATCTTTAACCGTAGCACAGGGAAATTTAGCTCTAGCTGCATCAGACTCACCATAAGGAATACCTCACGAAGAGCCACAATAAATCAACCCTACACAAGATGAATGTGGCACTTACAACAATGCAACTGCAAAAAAAAACCAACTGACTGCCCTATGGCTATTAAGGGGGGTCCTTCTTAACTACTAAGTTGTTGCTAAGGAAGGTATCTAACCGCCATATTTTGGAAATTTGACCTGCTACAGATAAGCTTTTTTCGCAACTTTGTTCAATTGAAGAGTCCTTCAAGAGTTTCAAATCACGGCCATATTTGACAAGTGGCGTGGCCAGAATAGAAAAAATCCTAAAACTGAAAGGGCATATAAAACTGAAAGTTAAAATCAGTGCCAATAGATAAACAATGTCCACATGCTTAATGCTTCGTATGGGTTTTACAAAATTTGCATTATTGTAAAAGTTATGACATAATAAACACCCGTATTTTCAGACTTTCTTCAGTAGCGTTTTTTTCTTTCTTGTAAACGGTAATCCCATACGTAGGATTATAAAGAAGGCTATGTTATCTCCGATTCTTTAAAAAATTCAGAACTCTTCCTTTTTTCCTCTAAGTTTTAGGGATTTTAAATTCTAACGCGCGGTTTAGGACTGGCACTAGTTATGCAGGCGCAATGTCAATATTTCAAGCAGGTATTTCCTGTGCCACAAAATTTATCATTTAGCGTTACAAAACGGTCCAAAATGGCTTGCCACTAAAACTGGTCTTCAGGAATTCCCTAGCAACTGCTCTAGATCTGTAGTTAAGAAGGACCCCCCTTAAGCAATAGGAACAACCAAAGAAACAAGCCTGACCAACCCCACCTTGAAAGATCATACCCTTGACAGATGTTAAAGCAAGCTACAATTTACTCTTGTTCAAGACTACATTTGCACTAAAATAGACTTTTAAAATAACCTGACAGATCTTAAAGCAAGCTACAATGTACTCTATACAACCCACTTCCAATCAATATGATTTATACCTAGATGTATGGCAGAAGTATCTTATAATTTGCAGGCCTGATTTAGCAAACAAATTTTCCTCAAAATGTTCAAAGCTTCCACTGTCAAGCAATATAACAATTGTTGTTATCTTATAATACATAGATTTAGCCAAGATTAAAAGCGGAGCTCCATATATACATTGAATACACCTGGCATACATGTATGCAACTATGCCAGAAAGATTCCATAGCCAAAATCGCCACCTCCAATAACAGAAATTTCACTGACAAAATCCTTCCCTTAACCATAGGCAGCTATTAGTCGAGAATATGTAGGTTTGCTTAGGAATATGCTAATTTGAAGAGTAGAAGTCACCTACCATCAATATTTCCCTGGAGTAAGAAAAAGAATGAGTAGCTAGTAGCGGATGACAAAAAGAAAGTGGTGCCTAAGGGAGAGCTTTATGAAGTTTTAAGGACGTTCGCGCTAATTGTTTATGCGCATCCTTACTGCGCACGTAATTTCTGTCGCAACGCTACGCCACGTCATGCATCAAGCGCGCGTGCTGAGGAAACTTTCCAACCACATATAGGGTGAGTAGCCGTTGCGACAACTTCGCTTGCAGTTTGCCAGCTTAAATGGTCGGTGACCCCTACTTTTTTCTTAACAGATCACTTTTGTTAACGATTATCTACGTTTTGTGAGAAAATGAAAAAAATCTATCGATTAAAAGGTTGATTTTTTTTGCCCCACGCACGTTCGAATTCCACTTTTTGATCTTTTCGTTTTGCCGTACTACGGGTTCAAATGCCTCTTCCAGGGCTAAATTTTGCATAAAAGATGGCAACACTTAAAATTATTTACGCAACAGACGCACTTCTTCAAAATATCACCAAGATCGTTTGCCTCTGTTTTCTCATTATCGATAATTTAACCTACAAACCTAGAAAGCCGTGCGAAATTACGTGCGCCAATTTTTCAAAATCAGGGTAGTTTTCTACAGACTTAATCTCTGAAATGAAGTCGGTGACCCCCACTTTTTTTTGTATTTCTGACACAAGTAACTCATTATCCGTCCTCAGTAAAAATTTTAGAAAAATCTATCGACTAGAAAATTTTCGCGCGAACATCCTCAAGAGGGAGTCTCTCTAATTTTCGACCGGTCGGCTCCGGATCGAAAAATCAAATCGCCTGATTTTTTGTGAGGTGAAAGGCCTTCATGCCAAAGTAACAAAACCACAATCTTTTTGGTTCTTGGCTTAAGGTTTTTTCCGCTAGAGCTAAAAATAATTTTGACTGAATTTTGCTCGAGCGCGACCGAAAATCAAGACGATTGTTTACCTTTTTTAAGCGATCGGTGCAAAGCAAGGACAAACTGTACCGCCATAATTTTTACATAGCAAGAAAGATCTACTTCTATTTTATGAGCTGTAGGAGTTTCAAGCAACTTTAAGGTAATCTATTGGCATTCTATGATATTACTCACCCCTACGTTAGGAGGCTCGAGGGACAACCCGAAAATTGGTCATTTTGTGGACCTCTTTTCTCAGCTGGCGGATAAAATCAAAACATGGCAGTTACATCAATGTAAAGTCTTAACCTTCTCCTACACGAATATGTAAAAAAATATTGTCTATGACGCCTTTGCTGTAAATGTCGAGGGGATAATTTTTCCTATTTTTGAGAAATTATCAAAAACAACACCAAATCGCTAATTGTTTAAAATTTGAATACCTTGGACCAATAGCGGTCTTACATCAAGAAAACTAAAGCAAAGCAAACTAAAACATTAGGGAATAGAAATAAAAAGCCATATTCAATAGTGTTTTTAATTTTTAGTTCGCCGTTTCATTTTATTGGGAGGAGAGTGATCATCGGCTCATTAAATATTCACTGAACAGTGAAATTCGATCCAAACCAGAACTGTCAAATTTCATATCGCACTGGCCGTCTTAATTTCATTGAATCTCGTTTCAAATCACATTTGTACACAAAACGAATATCCTGAAAATGCTATTTTGTTGTTGTGTTTAAGTTTAAGCCAAATCTGAGCTTTGAATACGCACTTAGAATACAAACGGAGTTCACTCACGATTTACTCGACCACTGTCAACACTGAATCGAAATTCATTTTCTCTGATTGTTGGACTATAAATTGACTTAGTTTACCTGAGTTCCAAAAGGCTTTTCCCCTTTTTCTTTTGACTTTTTCTGTTGGTGATGCATTTAAATGACCGGTGCAATTTGGAGCTTTGATTCAATCAACGAGCTGCCAGTCCGGTTCTGGTCCTATCTGTCACGCAACGCTAAGGGGTGAAACAAGACCACTCTTGCAATTGAAGCACATTGAGAATATCAGTTTTCATCATCGTTTAAAATGTTGCCTCGAATCCCTAGAACAAAGCTGTCTAGAAAATATTGTTGAAGTGCACAGGACAGAAAAACACTATTTTTTGCTTGTTTTATTTGGAATTATTTGGTGTTGTCAGAGCTAAGAAAGTACTGCGGAAATTTGGATGTAGTGTGCATTTTGGAACAAGGATTGCATATTATAAGGGACAAATATAAAGAGGGTATAGAAAGTTTGAGAAGTCTGAAGAGATGAGTGGTGGTGGAGTGTGCTTGTAGTGTAGTATGTTGCAAGTTTTGTGAGATAGATATTCAACACCTTTTTGGGTTTAATTCAGAATAGCCAGCCATATTTGCAAGAGATGAAAATGTTGCTTATACAGTCTTGAAGTCATAATAAGGTTATCCAAAAAGTAAATAACCATTAGCACTGCCAAAGCAAGAAATGTAATGCTGGGCAATGAAGCTTTTTCATACCTTTGCTCTATCCGTTGGTTGATGTTATGTGTAATGTGTACACTATGACTGACATAACTATCATTTTAACTGTGTTTAAGGGACCGGTCATTATTTATCGTCTGGAGCGGCCGCGGGGAGGGGGGTTGGGTGCGGGGGATTTTGTTGCTACACCGTAGCATTCACCTGATCTCCCCATAAAGTATATAGCATTTGAATGATCCCCCCTCATTCGTGGTGGAAGCTTTCATGATCCCCGCCCCCTCCTTTCCAAGCCACCACAAAATATCAAGTTCATTGCAACTGCAGATGGCAGTAAACTGTCAAGGACGCCTTGAATTGCGCAGCCGATTTGTTATCATTCACCGACAGCAATCGAAAGGTTCTATATCATGATGTAGAGAACACCATACCAAAAAACTGTTCGCAAGTGATGAGCTGAAATATTTTCAGAAAGCTCAAGAGCGAGTAATGGTGCTCTATGAAGAACTGCAGAGAGCCTCAAATACAACATCTCTAATGAATTGAACCTGAAGAGGAAGTTTCTATTTCGCATGGAGAAAGATCAACAATCGTGATTGTTGCTGTTGTTGTTGTTTTCAATAATATCGCACCGTTCGGCCGCGTTGAACAAACCTTTCCATTGGCTCTTATTAAAATGCCTCTTTAAAAAATTTGACACATGGAACTTTAACATTTGAAATACAGAACTTAAACCATTTCAAGCCATTGTACAACGATTATTTATGTGATGAGATCGTGCCTGGATAAGAGATAAGATAATTGGCACGGTTCACGATTCAGACTTTTTTCTGGTCCCCCCCCCCCCCCCCCCCCAACCTCTTAATGCCTGTCAATTACGGCTGATCCCCCCTTCGTTCTTCAGAAAACTATGTGGTCCCCTCCAACATCCTCCAGTTTTCGTCTGGACTATTCAATAAGAATTTATTTTGACCTACTCAGTGCGGGATCCAAACTTGGGTACAATTAAGGTGGTGGTATTGAAAAAATAACCGCTGTCATAAAATAGCACTGCCTTGGTCCTTCGATCATCAAAAAACCGGTTATTTCATCTACTTATTTGCGTACAAGCTGGTGGCCAAAAATTTAAAAGTCACCTTACTGAAAGATTAAATCCCCTCCTAGCCTGCGTAGCTTGCGGGATTTCGCGAGTGCTTTTTTTAGCGGCCGCATGCTTTGGTCTTGGCCGCCAAGCAGCGAGGGGTTTGGTGAGGAGTCAAGTTGAGATCACTCGCGGCTCGGCCGCTCAGCGACGCGGGCTTCACCCGCACGAGAAAAATTCACTTGTGCCCACTAATCCCACCAGCTGCGCAGGCTAATCGCCTCCCTCACTATCCCCTCCATGGGATCCGCCAATGCTACCAATTGGCTGCAACTTTAAATCAGGCAGGATCGCCCGGGATAAAGCAACAGCTGTTAAATATCGCTTTGTTTTAAAACAAGTCCCACCAAATAGGAACTTTCAAAAATAACCCAATATCTGTACAAATACAAATGCTATCGGTGAGGTATAGATACGCGATTCCATTCCTATTTGCAGGAGTGACCAAGGATACTTACTTGTTTATTTAATTAGTTTCATCAGTACTTGTCCAGTGGATAGGATTATCCACTGTTTGAAAAACTAGGCCCAGACTTATAAGATATATTTACTGGGGGAGCGGATCTCCCTATAGTCACTACAGTAAAGTACGCTCTATTTTATAAGAATCGTTTTTAAAAGAACGTCGAGGCTGAAATGCTTAGAATGTACCCAAGGCTGAAATTTGGCTACGAACAAATTTTATACTTTCCTATTCGTTGTAAGTGACAAATATGTGTGTATATACTAAATGAAGAATCAAGTCGTGAATCTTTAATCAAATAAGACCTAGAACAAATGTTGGATTCACCCATGAACGTGACGTGAACATGTACATATCAGTTTAAATAAAACTATTTTCACAAGAGCGGATCTAGGGGAGGGTGCAAGCGGTGTGGGGAGGCTTTCTAATACAACTGGCATTCTGCAAACAAAAAAAATATCTGCACCCCTCCTTAGAAAAATCCTGGGTCTGCTCCTGTTTAAGAACATTTTAGGCTTAGATCATCGAAAACGTTCGGACAAAAGTGAGAAGTTCTCTCCCAGAAGGGATACCTTTTTCAGGCTGCAGCTTTATAGAAAGGTAATGATTTCTTATGAGTTGAAGTAGACAAAAGGATAAAATTTAGGTATTTGAAAGGACCTTTCAAAAATATCTCGAACACACCCACCGAAAGGGTGAACGTGAATTTAAGTGACATTTTAAGAGGTCCAAAGAAGGGATAGAAGATAGAAGAAGTTGATCCCAACGTAAGAGCACCTGCTGTACCCCTGTTTTAAGTATTTTAAGGGGATTGGATCTCATGTGCAAGAAAATTATGAGTACTCCCTAACCCTTGGCAATTTCACCGGTGAGTGTTGCGTGACAGATCGGGCCAGAACCGGACTGGTAGTTCGTTCATTGAATCAAAGCTCCAAATTGCACCGGTCATTTAAATGCATCACCAACAGAAAAAGTCAAAAGAAAAAGGGGAAAAGCCTTTTGGAACTCAGGTAAACTAAGTCAATTTATAGTCCAACAATCAGAGAAAATGAATTTCGATTCAGTGTTGACAGTGGTCGAGTAAATCGTGAGTGAACTCCATTTGTATTCTAAGTGCGTATTCAAAGCTCAGATTTGGCTTAAACTTAAACACAACAACAAAATAGCATTTTCAGGATATTCGTTTTGTGTACAAATGTGATTTGAAACGAGATTCAATGAAATTAAGACGGCCAGTGCGATATGAAATTTGACAGTTCTGGTTTGGATCGAATTTCACTGTTCGGTGAATATTTAATGAGCCGATGATCACTCTCCTCCCAATAAAATGAAACGGCGAACTAAAAATTAAAAACACTATTGAATATGGCTTTTTATTTCTATTCCCTAATGTTTTATTTTGCTTTGCTTTAGTTTTCTTGATGTAAGACCGCTATTGGTCCAAGGTATTCAAATTTTAAACAATTAGCGATTTGGTGCTGTTTTTGATAATTTCTCAAAAATAGGAAAAATTATCCCCTCGACATTTACAGCAAAGGCGTCATAGACAATATTTTTTTACATATTCGTGTAGGAGAAGGTTAAGACTTTACATTGATGTAACTGCCATGTTTTGATTTTATCCGCCAGCTGAGAAAAGAGGTCCACAAAATGACCAATTTTCGGGTTGTCCCTCGAGCCTCCTAACGTAGGGGTGAGTAATATCATAGAATGCCAATAGATTACTTTAAAATTGCTTGAAACTCCTACAGCTCGTGAAATAGAAGTAGATCTTTCTTGCTATGTAAAAATTATGGCGGTACAGTTTGTCCTTGCTTTGCACCGATCGCTTAAAAAAGGTAAACAATCGTCTTGATTTTCGGTCGCGCTCGAGCAAAATTCGGTCAAAATTATTTTTAGCTCTAGCGGAAAAAACTTTAAGCCAAGAACCAAAAAGATTGTGGTTTTGTTACTTTGCCATGAAGGCCTTTCACCTCACAAAAAATCAGGCGATTTGATTTTTCGATCCGGAGCCGACCGGTCGAAAATTAGAGAGGCTCCCTCTTAAGTCTTGCACACAGACAGATAAATCATTGAGAAAGAAATGAGAAATGACTCAATTTCAAATAATCTTTTCACTTGGGTTTAAATCGCAAAATTTTCAGCTCCTTTCTCTTGTCTATGACCATACCACAGGGAAGCACCGGTTCTCTGCTTTGCTACTATAAGTTACTTGTCTCTGTCTTTGGAAGCTTTTTGCTTTCAATTCATCGCTGAAGTCAAAAAGCAAAATCTATTGTGATCTATTGTATTTTGAGGGCCGACTGATGTGTCTACTGGCGATCTTAAATCCGGCATAAAAAGCGATCTCAGTGCAAATGCCGTAATTGTGGTCTAAGAACTACAGTCTGGAGAGTATCTGGTGGAACTTTCAACTAAAGAACAAGCTGAGCAACTAGTGAGCAATAGCTTTGATTGAAAGATTCTCATAACCACAACCAAGCCCGCCCACTGGTGCATTCACTAACGTGTCCATCATGGGCCTTCGTGCGTACATTGACGATGATGAGGTCTTGATGGAACTGGAGAAGTACGGGGAGATAAAATCCGATGTTATCCAGCTAAAATACAAGACTGGCCACGAACTTGCCGGCATTGAGAACAGCAACCACCTAGTGAGGATGGTTCTGACAAAACCTTCTATCAAATACTCTCTAAAAATAGATGACGAGTGATGCGAATCATCCATTCGCTTCAGAAAACGATATGCAACATCCATTTTGAAGAGGGCCACAGGCGGGTGGTTTGCCCTTCTGTGTCCTGTTTTAAACGTGGTGAGAAGGGCCACATGAAACCTTCTTGCCCTAAAGAAGAAGAAATTCCTGAGGAAAATCCTGACAACAACATACCAAATGTAGACGACATGCACCGACCGGTAATGACCGACACGACACAAGACGAGGAAAGAGCCGCACATTTGGCTGCAATAGAAAAAGAAGAGAAAGAGAACTCCACCTGGATGGACAAAATGGATGACAATGACAATGGCGAATTCACCAGATGCATGATAGATGGCTACGGCTCCTCTAAAGAACCTCCCGGAACCACCATGAAACACCTCAGATACACAGCAAAAGACCTCGTGGCAACTGTCCCAAATGATACTGACATGAAAGCACAATTGGCAGTGGAAAGAAAAGGGAGCATGCTAACAGCTCCTCTGATGAGAATCACCATGAGCGAAGGAACAGACTTGAACCCGAGCCCAATCTTGCAAAGGCAAGGAAAGCCAAGACTGGTCAAACCCCACAATCAGAGAACAAAACACTTTAACTTAATCTTAACATTCATAGCTATCTGTAGAGGTTTGTTTATTTTTCTTTTCTTATTAGACCTACCGGGGGTATTTACATTCATTTTTGCCAGCATTAACGTTTAAGGCCTTCATTCCCCTGAACGGCAAAGTGCTGCTTTTAATTGTTTTATTACAAGAAACTCAATGGACAGACGGATAAATCATTGAGGGAGACAGATACACTGTAACAAGCAAGTGGATCAACAACAAGTACAGTGAGGTCAACATTAAAGTGGTTAACTTGTTTGTTGCTTTATGTCGTTTTCATGCTGAACAACAATCTACCATGAGCCGTGTAAAAGAGGTGGAAAAACCTTTTCACTCTCCTGATTTTCTTTCCCTTTTGGAGATTGATTTAATGGATTTCAGAAACTGTCCATGCAAATGTATTGAACAACACACATGGGCGATTAACATCATAGATCATCACACCAAATATGTTTACATTTCACCACTTATCAACAACACTGCTGATGAGGTACTGAGAGTGTTGCTGCAAGAACATGGCTTTCCACGTACTCCAACAACCCAGGGCCTTGTGAAATTTCAAACAGGTCTTGGAAAGAGGACATGAGAGCACTAATAATTTCAACAAATAATGAAACAAACAGATGGTGTAGTCTACCATGCAACCACAAGAAATATTTCCTACCACTGTACTATCAAGCAGAGTCCTTATGAGACAGTATATGGCATTAAGCCACACAGGGAGCAGCTTACCCCTTCACTGTCACTTGAAAAGGAAACTGATGTTGAAGTGCTAAATGCTACTCACAACAACACAGATGAAACTACCAAATCATCTTAAAGTGATGAACGGTCAAAGAAGCGCAAATCAATCAGTGAAAATCAGAAACATTGTAACAACAAAATGATCAAACCAACAGGGCAGAGTTCCAGAAGCAAATCTTTCAAAGTTGATGACGTGGTTTCTAGAAAGATTGATAAAGTGGACAAGACAACACCCTTCCATCCACATTTGCTGCTGGCAAAAATTACTACCACAGAAAATGGTTATCCTCAAGTTGTTACTCAATTTGGAAAAATTAAGGGCTATAATATACATGTAGCCACATCCAGATTAGAAGCATGTACAGCCGGAGAGAGCATGCGCGGGGTTAGCATGCGGAAGCACATTTTGTGAGAGAGCAGTTCCTTCCCCCAAAACCTAATTTTTGAGCAACTTTGATCACCTTTATTTAAAATAACTACATGTCCGGTAAAGAAAAGCTCACGGGGAAACATAAAAGAGGCGAACGCGGGTCGGTGGAGGAAGAGCAACAAACCAACAAATGTGCAAACATGGCGGACGTCGAAGTTCAATCGAGTGGCAAGGAAAACGAAGCACTGCCCGGCACCAGCAGCGAAGAGGCTCGGTCAGGAACAAGCCCCGAGGAAACTAGTCTTTTAGAACTGAAAGAAATGTTAGTTGATATTCAGATAACCGTGTCGAATATTCTTCGCGAAAACTCTAAACTTACAAACGAGATGGCTGAGGTACGAAATGCAATCCATCAGCAGAAATCTGAACTCGCAGACGTCAAAACAGCACTTGCCATTACGAAGAAACAACATGAGGAAATGGAAACCGAGCTGACCGCCGCGAGAAAAAAAATCAACGATCAAGAAGAAGAAATTGCTGAGCTTTATGATCTTCAAGACGAACTTGAGCAGTATACCAGAAAGAGCTCCTTAGAAATCCACGGCGTGCCCGAATCAGCCTACACGTCAACGGAGGAGGTGGTGCTAAAGCTTGCAGACGCTTTAAATGTGGACGTTAAATCAGAGGATGTTGAAATTTCTCACAAACTTAACAGAAAAGGAGTAAAACCTATCATCGTTAAATTTCAAAGTCACAAAGTGAAATCAAGCTTGTACAAAGAGAGAGCAAAGCTGAAGCATGTCCGCGTGTCAGACCTTTTTCCGTATTCATCTGCAGCAACTCGGGTGGAATCAGAACGTATCTATCTGAACGAAAATTTAACATCTTACAGACGTGGGATTTTGAAAGAAGCAAACCAAAAGCGTAAAGATGGCTTGGTACTAAGTGCGTGGTCGATGGACGGGAAAATATTTGTGAAAACATCCCCTGATGGTCGACCGATTAGAATTTATGACAAATCTGACCTGGAAAATTCTTTAAGGTAATCATTTACTACAACAAACTTTTAATTTGTAGCTGGGGGTAGGAACTACGTGTCTGAAACTAGAGGAAGGGAATCTCATAAATTAGTTTTGTTTGTTTGTTTGTTTGTTTTTGTGTGTGTGTGCTCGTTTTATTTAATTATTGAATATAACCTTGAGTTTTCTGCATGCCAAAAAAATCAACCTATGATGTAACATCGCTAAACGTAAGAGGAATTAGAGAACAGAGCAAACGGAGGAGCATTTTTTCGTATCTCAAAGACAAGAAATCCAAATTTTACTTCTTACAAGAAACGTACTCTGAACTGAATGATGAAATTATTTGGAGAAATGAATGGGGAGGCGAAATATTTTTTTCACATGGTACTAAACACAGCAAAGCTGTTTGCATTCTAATTCATCCATCGGTGCAAGATAAGGTCGACTATTCTTTCAGTGACAAGTATGGAAGAATTGTGTTAATTACTATTGTTATGAATTCTATACATTTATCGCTCTGTAACATTTACGCCCCGAACAATCAAAATGAACAGCTGGAATTCTTGCAAGAACTGAATAATTGTCTTATAGACAAATCAGAACTGACAACATTGATCATAGGCGGCGACTGGAATTGCACTCTATCAAAGAACGATAAAATTGGCGGCAAACCATGGAAAGCAACAAATTATAGAAACCTTCTTCTGACTACTATGGATATTCTTGATCTCGTGGACATTCAAAGGGTTAGACATCCAAAGCAGCGCAAGTACTCTTACGAATCAAAGGCACTAAAAGTGAAATCAAGAATTGACTTTTTCTTGGTAGCCAAAAATTTGACACAATTTATAAAGAAAAGTGAAATTTATCCTTCTATAGCACCCGACCACAAAGCAATTTTCATCTCATTGTCTTGGCATAATTTGACACCTAGAGGACCCGGACTCTGGAAGTTTAACAATTCTCTGTTAAACGATGAACACTATGTCAACAAAATACGTGAAACGTACGACCAAGCATGTCTCTATTATTCTGATTTAGTGGACAAGCGGCTTTTTTGGGAGATGCTAAAAATGGAAATTAGAACAGCTACCATCTCTTTTAGCAGAAAACTTGCCAAGACGACAAATAGTCGGGCGATGGAAATACAACGCCAAATTGACGTGTTAGATGATGTAATCTGCAACAACTTTCATTCCCCTGATATTGATCAGGTCTTAAAGGAATTTGATGATCTCAAAACAGAACTTCAAACAATATATTCCAAGAAGGGAGAAGCAGCAATGTTTAGGTCAAAATGTAGATGGGTAGAAAAAGGCGAGCGTCCAACAAAATATTTCTTCAACCTAGAGAAAAGAAATTACAATAAAAAGACTGTATCTGAACTCCGAGGGGAGGACGAAACAATCATTAAAAATGAGACCCAGATCTTAGACGCTATCGGAAATTATTATAACAACTTATACACATCAGCCGGTAGCGCAACACAAGATGAATTTGATGAATATATTCAGGAATTACATCTTCCTAAGCTTTCTGACTAAGAGCGAGATAAAATCGAAGGTCTCCTTACGCTCGAAGAATGCCAAAAGGTTTTAGAAACTTTTCAGAACGATACAATGTAAGTCCCCGGGCGAGGACGGCTTTACAGTGGAATTCTATAAATTTTTTTTCGAACTGCTAGGACACAACCTTGTCGAAAGCTATAATGAGGCCTATGAGAAAAATGAGCTTTCCATATCTCAAAGACGAGGTATCATTACTCTAATACCAAAGGAGGATGGCTCCTTGTTGGATTTATCGAATTGGCGACCAATAACCTTGCTCAATGTTGACAGCAAGATAGCAACTAAAGCCATAGCAAAACGACTAGAAGCATCGCTACCAAAGTTAGTCAACCCTGACCAAACGGGTTTTATAAAAGGGAGATATATTGGTGAAAATATCCGACTTATAATTGACACTATGGAATTTACTAAGACGCACAACATCCCAGGTATCCTGGTATCCCTTGACTTTAGGAAAGCTTTCGACTCCCTGGCCTTTTATAATGAGAACACTGGACGCCTTCAATTTCGGAACGAGCATTAAAAAATGGGTTTCTACCTTTTACACGAATGTCGAGAGCACTGAACTAAACAATGGTTTCTTGACAAACTGGTTTAGACCGTCTAGAGGAGTGCGTCAGGGATGTCCTCTATCGCCGTACCTTTTCATTCTTTCAGCAGAGATAATGTCAAACAAAATCCGACATGACCCAAATATTAAAGGCATTAAAATATTAGGAAACGAACTGAAATTAAGCCAATACGCAGATGACACGAACCTGTTTTGCGCTGACTTGGCTTCTGTCGAAACTGCCTTAGAAACAGTGGACAATTTTGGCATGCTAGCTGGCTTAAGGGGGGTCCTTCTTAACTACAGATCCATAGCAGTTGCTAAGGGATTGCTGAAGACGAATTTTGGTGGCAAGCCATTTTGCAGCGTTTCGTATTGCTAAATGGCGAATCTTTTAGAGGGGAACACCTGCTTTGAAAAAATTGACACTGCTCGCGCGTACCTAGTGCCAGTCCCAAACCGCGCGTTAGAATTTAAAATTCCTAAAACTTGGAGGAAAGAAGGTAGAGTTCCATACTTTTTTAAGAATCAGAAATAACTGAGCCTTCTTTA
Source organism: Meandrina meandrites (assembly GCA_963693305.1). Lineage (NCBI taxonomy): Eukaryota > Metazoa > Cnidaria > Anthozoa > Scleractinia > Meandrinidae > Meandrina > Meandrina meandrites. The sequence continues at coordinate 54,617,029 of OY855903.1, forward strand.
CAATCCTACGTAAGGATTTACCATTTACACATAAAAAAGTAACGCTACTGAAGAAAGTCTGGAAATACGGGTGTCTTTTACGTCATAACTTTTATAATAATGCGAATTTCATAAAATCCATACGAAGCATTGAGCATGTGGACGTTCTTTATTTATTGGCACTGATTTTAATTTTCAGATCTATATGCCCTTTCAGTTTTAGGGTTTTTTCTATTCTGGTCACGTGGCTTGTCAAATATGGACGTGTTTTGAAACTCTTGAAGGACTCTTCAATTGAACAAAGTTGTGCAAAAATCATATCCATAGGAAGTCTGGTTTCCAAAATACGATGGTTAGATGACCTACCATAGCAACAAATTGGTAGTTAAGAAGGACCCCCCTTAAGACTGAACCGGAAGAAAACAAAAGCGATCTGGTTGGGTAAGTGGGGAAAAAATAAAAGCAATCCTTTACATCTGAAATGGTTACATAGCCCGGTAAAAATCTTAGGAATCCATGTCTCATACGACGAAAAGGGAAATAACCAAATGAATTTCAACCACAAACTCCAAAAATTACAAACCAATCTAGACATGTGGAGGGCTCGGGACCTTACACTATTTGGGAGAGTCCTAATAATAAAATCTCTAGGCCTGCCACAACTCATCTATTCTGTCTCAAATCTCGATGTTCCTCAAGAAATAATATCGACAATTAAGACAAAGCTGTTTAACTTTCTATGGAAAAATAAAAGAGACGCTGCGGTTAGCTTGGATTCCACGACTTTTGACTCCGGGAAGGAAAAACTGGAAAACGGTTCCAGACTATTACCTAGGAAAATATGGCGGTTTGAGATTTCTCCTAAGGTGCAACTATGACATAAAATATATAGAAGGTTTGCCAATGTTTTACAAGGACATTCTGAAATACTTTAACGATCTGAAAACTCTCTATTGCTATGAAAAGGGACAGGATATGGTAATATTCAATAACAAAGAGATTCTTGTTGGAGGAAAACCCGTTTTTATCAGTGAATGGTTTAACAGTAATATTTTGTTAATCCAGGATTTACTGAACAACAACGGTCAGTTTCTGACTTACCAAGAATTTAGAAGTAAATATCCCTGCAAAACGAACTTTCTACAATTTTATCAGGTTATCACTGCAATACCGAAGCATCTAGTAACAAAAGCGAAAAACACAGAGACACCGGAAGGCGAACTATACACTGGAGATAACCTCCTTTTCGAACTAGACGACTCGACACAAATACATCTAGAAAAGACCAAAACCAGTGTCTTCTATCGTCTACTTAACAATAAAATTCACATGGAGAACCAAACTGGCCCAACGAGATGGAACAACACAATAAAGCTGGATGGGGACACTTGGAAAAAAATATTTGCCTCTTTGAAAAACATCTGCAAGGAAACAAAATTGAAGGAATTCCAGTTTAAATTTATCCACAGAATTATAGTTACCAAAAAGGAGCTTTGTAAATATGGTATTAAAACGGATGACGAATGTCTTTATTGTGGTGAGCACAATTCGATTGATCATACATTTTATGAATGCCAATTTGTAAGGACGTTTGTAAAAAACGTCATCCACTGGTTCAATGTTACTAATAATTCACAATTTAGTCCAACAATTGAAGAAAAACTATTTGGTATCTTATCTGGCCCATATGAAAAAGAAACATTAAGAAAATTCAACTATACCACCCTTTTTATGAGATATTACATCTACACTAGCAAAATGCATAATAAAGCTATTCGCCTTTCTAATTTCGTTGATAAAGCACTATTTAAATACAGAATAGAAAATTTTTGTCATTAATTAGTGCAAAAAATGCTCTTCCTAAAAGCATTATAAGAGATAGACAATATACAAGTAAGTGAAATGTTAAATGTGCCAAGCAAGATGGTGTTGCAATACAAAGGAACAAATGTAAATAGATTTATTATAAGAAGCAATTTTCAAGTAAGTGAAATGTAAATGTGCCAAGCTAGATAGTTGCAATACAAAGGAACAAATGTAAATAGATTTATGTAATGTATAATGTAATGTTCATTTGAAAAGAGTATTGTAATTTGTTAACGACATGCAGGAAACAAATAAAGATATTATGAAAAAAAAAAATGTTATGAAAAAGAAATTTCTTTCTCTGCTGCTTCCAAAGAGGCCCATAATTTGAAGTGACAATGAAACTTGATTATTATGTAATGAAGAAGCAATAAAACCACTACCTAAGATATGATTGCATTGGTTTTGTTTAATTAATTCATAGCAACATCCTGATTACACGCTTGTACAGCAGTGTCTGACATTTACAGAATGCAGAACCAGTTTGCTTGTGGTTAGCTTCACCCGACTTTGCTTGCAGTTGGTAAGGGCAGCATGTAGTATTGCCCTAACCAACAAATAAAAGCCAACTGAAAGCAAGTAGGGATGAAGCTGACTGCAAGTAAGCTGGAGTGAAAGCTAACCGCAAGCAAACCTGGGTGAAGCTAACCACAAGCAAACTGATTCTGCAGTCTGCATTCTGCATTCTACTTTCTACATAATTAAGTTAGACACAGCTTGTAAAGTACTGGTGTGAAATTAAATAATGAGAATGGAAAAAGGAGCCAATTCCAATTGAGTATTGACAACTTATTTATTATGAACACATGTGACATAGTATAGATTATTGTACCGAGAGCTTAATACTTTCTTTGATCCTCCAAAAACTCACCATCTTATTTCGCCAAGCAGGTGGGATTTCACGGACAGCATTCTCTCTTACAACAAACTAGACAGCAAACATTCCCGCTTTCTTTCCATAGCTGGAGCAAACAAACAATCCAAAGAAAGAAGGATGTTATCTCATCTTATATATAAGTTATTTTATTTTCTTCTCTTTTCTTTCTCAAACAATACTAGACACACACAAAAGACACCAGTTTAAGGAGTGTTGCACAAGCATTTTAACATGACTGGAAATAGTTATCTGTTGTTTTCAAGTTTAAATTCAAATAGTGCTGGACAGGAGAGAAATCACTGAAACCAATTAATTAAATACACTTTGTCTGTGGCGATCGGTAGACTTAATTTCACGAACGCAATTTTTACTCTGATGAAGGTGGACAGAGGCCACCGAAAATTTAGTGTTAAAAACCTAGATCGGATGAATCATTCTGGTGCAATTAATTAAACTTGTGTTTTAAATGTACTTAATGGGTACATTTAGACGACTAATGGGTCAAAATTTTCCACATCAAGACAAAGCAAAGTTATACCTAAATGCCAAAACAGACGCCTACGAAGGCGGCTCAAGTGTGATAAACGCGGCAAGTGGTAGTACATACTCCCGGGTACATACTATAAGTTCGCATGCATGAACGAGGTGCTGTGCGTTCTGTGCCGCTGAATTCAGTCTCCGTGCTTTGTTTAGCCCATTTTAACCAAGGTGGAAAAAGGAAATAACATAACAAAATTATTGCAAACCTGTAACTTCCGTAAATGTCCCTCTTCCAGGTTTTTGACGACAACAATTACACAACGAACGCCGGCGACCGTGCCGTCACGTTAAAACTATCCGCCATCTTGGATATCGCGAGAGATTGAGGATGAACATTAGCTCTCAGACCTCTCTCCCAAAAGAAAGGCGGTTATTTTAAAAAATGTTTACAGCGAAAACGTAAACTTCTGTGTTTTCACCTGCCATTGGGTGATTTATTCATCCCTGGTGGCACAGCATTTAAATTTTATGGAAATTCGCAATTTATATTCGTGGTACGCCTTTGTGGCTGTGTGTTCTCCACGGGGGGGTACTCCCATAAATTTCGGATAGGGGTGTGCCGCGAAGGTTCTTAAACCCTGACCCTATTTAAGGATAAAGAAAACGAAAATTGATACCCTTTTTAAGGCCCAAACCCGAAAAATTACACCCTATTCAAGGAGAGGAGAAACGTTGGGTGACGATCCAAATAACGGCTAACCGCACACGGCAAAACACAAATCTTAACAAAATCGCTTTGCTACTAGTTGAACGGATAGTTTATAGTTTAAACATGAAACAGACGATTGTTACGTTTAGTTGGGCATTTATTTTAGCTGATAGAATTTAGGTACCCTATCTAAGGATAACACCGGGAACACAATGCCAAAAGGGGCAAAAATGAGACCCTATTTAAGGACCGAGAACCTCAAAAACCATACCCTATCCCGCGGCACATACCTATATAGCCCATATATGGGAGTACCCCCCCCCCCCCCGGGGTGTTCTCCTACAGAATTCAAGTCTTATAACAAAAATATTTTTTTCGTTAGAATAACAAGCCAATTTTCTTTGTTTTACAACGTTTGTCTTCAGCCCCTAACACCAAACAGCTCAAGGTTCAAAACGAAATCATACCTTGAATGGCTTATATGGCATTCATTACTCATGCGTGTGATGTGCCATTAATCAAGCAGAGTAGAATTAATACCACAAGTGGGCCGCATGGTGTTGAGAAGCAAATATATATGCTACGTTACCTGTACTCTAGACGTGCTCGCTTAACGGCGGCACATATACTAAAATTGGAACGATACAGAGAAGATTAGCATGGCCCCTGCGCAAGGATGACACGCAAATTCGTGAAGCGTTCCAAATTTTTTCTACTTCCAGTCCATGCATAATTCTAGCTCTAACACAGAGGGCACGTAGTTGAAGTGTACAGCATAGGGTACGGGCCGGGGGGGCTGGGGGGGGGGGCTGCAGCCTCCCCAAATGTTGGGCAACTCAGATTTTTTGGGCAGCAAAAGAAATTTGGGCAAAGCCAGTTTTAAAAGAAGTTTCCATGTTTTTGCTTTTTGAAAAGATAGTTATTTTCTATTTTAACCTGAAGTCGGCGTGGTAAAGCCAGTTAAATTCACACGAGACAGTGGTTGCCCAGGACGTGATGAGTTTCTGGTTATCAATGTAGTACATATCCTTCCAGTGATACCTGCTACATCGTGTTCAGCAGAACGATCATTCAGTGCGTTGCGCAGATTGAAAACTTACCTGCGCAGCACCATGGGGTAACAACGTGTCAGTAATGTTCATCGCACTTATTAACATTGAAAGGGCATATGCCAACTCTGTAGTCAACAATGACATGGATCGTATCATTGATATCTTTGGCCGTCGAAATGGCCGAGACAGCTATTTCTTTTAACGTGTTTTATGAGCTCATATGATAGATTCATTTGTAAGAATATTTTCACTTCATAAGTAGGCCTATGTTAGAGCATCGTATATGACCCTCGCTTCTATTCGACTTTTTCGTAAAAATTTGGGCAACTTGCGAGAATTTTTTGGGCAAATGGTTCAACGCCCCCCTCCCTCCCCCCCCCCCCCCCCCCCCCCTGGTAAAAAATTGCCCGTACGCCTATGGTGTACAGTATTTCTTCGGGTTGATAATGTACAGAAAAATATGCAAAACATCGTTGACAAGTGTCTGAGGCCTGCAGTTCTTGTTTTCTTGTTGTTATCAGTTGTCACTTTATATCATCCGTCACCATTTCGCTTGGAAAGATAATTTGCTGGCCGCTTAATGGCGGTAAAAAACCATATAAATAATACACTTGCGACAGCAAAAAGGCGGCCGCGGCCGCTTAATAGAGGTGGCCGTTGAATAGAGGTATCAAATACAGCAGTTTACTGACAAATAAATCGGGACTTTGGAAAGTGGCCGCTTAATGGAGGGTGGCCGCTTAATAGGTGGCTGCTTAATAGAGGTCGGACTGTAGTCATAAAAATGATAAGAACCTGCACTATCCAAATTTTTGACAGTTTGATGAACGGTACATGTAATACATAAATTATGTATGGGTTTCAGATGGTATACAGATCTAGACACAAAACACTTTTAATTGATACCCCAATACATTCTAAAACGGAGAAGTCATAAGCTATAAACTAAGAATATTTACAAGAACATTTTCAGCCTAAAATCGGCAGAAAAATACGAATCAGTATTCAGTCTGGGCTGGAAAACAATATTCTTATAAAAAAGAGTGTAAGTTATTGTGATGTTAATCATATAGGAATGAATTTGTACAAGAGAGATTTGGACTCTCAAATCAGAGTTAGTAGAGGAAGTCTCCTTCTGGACTAATGCGCCATTAAATAACATATGGCGCTCGTTGTTCGTCTACTGCTGAGTCTTAAAACGCTGTCACTTAATACAACGAAGACAGCAGACAATGTAGGTTCAATGACTGGCACAACCTATTTTTTTTTTAGTGGATATCGAATCACCATAGTAAACTGACTCCGAATTTGCCATGTTTTTGTTTGGACCCCAAAATGGGTTTCTAGACTTTTAAAAAAGCTAAGTATACGTTTTAACAAACGTCCTTCTCTGTGCCACCATAATAGCTCCTGTCTCTCCTGAATCGTTCACTTCAATTAAAGTGGCAGAAAGCTCTGAATAACCTAAGCATCTGACATGCATACATACATAAGCCTTATTTAAGCATCTGCAAAACATTTAGACTTTGAAAGCTACTTGGAGAAAACAGCTTGTTAAAACCTACCTTTCTGCATTAGTGTAAATGGCAGGTTTTCGTAGAGCCGATTTGGGCTTTGGTCAGAATCTGGAATAGTTGGGGATTTACATTGCATAATCTATTTAAGAATTCATCACCTGATGACGCCAAGATTTCGCAATAAAATGCGGACACCTTACCATTAATGACACAGCCAAGTGATTCTTCTTATTTCAAAACATAAGCCTCTCGACAAAATTGTTCAGAAAAGGCTAGCAGCTTCCACAAGCTAAAAGTATGGTCTAAACCATCCTTGAAAAGAAAAATACTTGGCCAGCCACTCGTAGCATGTCACTAAAAACACAACGAAAAATTTGAAATTTCTAGTGTTAGCATGATTTTTGATGATTTTCTGGCATTTACTAAAAATGTGTTGTAGGTAGTATTCTTAAAATGAGTTTTAAACGACAACTTGATGAATTTCCATTTAATTGTGAAGTTTAAAAAGTGAAAGTGGAAACGAAACGGGAATAATTATCAATCAAATAGACGGTCTGAATCAACTCTTAGAGGAACTTTTCACTGGAAAAAACTCTCTACTCCTGTGTCTGTTTGCCAAATAATACGGAGGCTTTCTTCAACGGGCGGTCAGTGATAAGTAACTTCTTCCTGTCAGTACCATAACGGTCATTTAATAATCTGAAGCGGTTACAGAGATAAACCTTTTCAATGTTTTCGCCGTGGCTTGCGAAAATTTCATCCCTGTTTTTTTAATAACTGTTTGATGAAAGCTTTTCTTTAAAAGTAACACTTTGTCTAAGTGGTAATGCGTAGATGTATAAATGTCACTTGATAAATTGATGTGGACGTGAGCCATTATTGCTGACTTGAGGGTTATTTTTCCCCTACCATACTCAACGTTGTGACCAATTACTTGTTCCTATTCAACGTACACTTCAGGATCAACGCTTTCAAGAAGCTTGCGATTAGGCGGAGTAGCGATTGCCATGTGACAGTAAATCGTGGATGCAAGAGAATGGAGCAGAGCGTCTTTCATGACCGCGAGCAAAACAATATGAGAGAGACATAAGAGAGACAAATGACCTGAACCTTTTTAAAAAGAGAATTTTTTAAACATATTTTAAATTTGTAAATAATCTTTTATAAATGTAATGTACATAGTTTTTTATTTCGAATATTATTTCAACCTTCCCCCTTTTTCCGATTTCTTTTTTTTCTTCTTTATTGTAAATAATTTAATCTTTTATCTTTTTAATTTCCGTATGGCGGAAGAGCCCCCAAGGGGGAGCTATACAATAAAATATGTATGTATGTATGTATGTATGTATGTAATATGTAATGTTCATTTAAGATCGGGAGAACAAAGATAATTATGACACGAATAAAGGAAAACACATCGTGCAAAGGTCAACTATTAAGGAGGTTTTATCAAAGTCTAATTGAGACAAAGCATTTGCTGGGCTGGGTCGGTAAAATACGTCTGCGCGCAGACGACTTTGTTGAATCAAGCAAGTTTTCGAGCCGGCCGGCATCAGATGTTATGCTTCGTATTTTCGTTTTGAAAAATGGGAACTGTAAACAAACTCAATTAACAAATATTCTGGTTGTGAGTCTATGGAAGACAAAGAGGGAGACATACTGTGAGCTGATAATTAAAGAGCATCAGAAAAAATTTTTTGTGAAGGCCAGCTTGTTTAATGGCGGTTGCTCTGCTTTATCTTTTTTTCTGAGTACAGTTAATGGACGGTTTAGTTATATTTTTATTGCAAACCAAATCATGTATATTTCGTAATCTGTTAATGAGTATATCACGCGTATCGCGGCATTAAAGATGTAAAGACCTTACCATTAAGCAGTGTAAGTACATAATAGTTCAAAAAAGGTGTTAAAGTTGAAGCGACAACGTGTCTATTTACTGTCTAGTGTTTGCACTTCAAGCTATCATATTCACGACCAAAATGTAATAAAAAGGAGCGCCTTCATTTCTAGATTCGCAAAAGAAATTTTCGGGCGCAGGTCAGTAGCTCGGTGGATCAATTCGAACACGATGAGGATGAAGGGAACATGCGCATTGGTAGCCATTGGTGCATTTCTTCTTTTAACAACGTTGGTTGCCGAGAGTGAGAGTTTTGGAAACTTGGTTAATGGCGGAAAAAGGCAACTGGATAGAAAGGTTTGTGTTCTTGAAACATCAGAACTGTACACCACTAAAACTGTTCAGCCTTACATGTTCTTCGTTCGTGCATGCCAAGTGTATAAAGGCAACAACAATTCGAGAAAAAGGCATAACATGTTGTGAGATTTACTCCTTGAATGTACACCATTGCCAAAGAACCAAGTTGGTAGAAAAGAGTAAGAAAGCCGAATTCGAATACGCCAGATACACCTTATTGCAATAACGTTGCCATATTAAAAAGAACTCAGAGTCTCAAAGGATAGTGCAGAATAAAAAGGGGTCGATTAATTAAAAGTATGGTGTTTTATTTTTTGTTGTTTGCCTTATTTCACTGTCTGTAAAACGTTGAAACACCAGACGCTATACTTACATTTTTCTTGACAACCGTAACACGATACTTTTGTTCGTTTGTAACATGGTGCTTTTGTTTTTCTCTTCAGTGTATGTAACGTGATACTTTTGTTTTTTCCTTCCTGTTCAGGAGTGTCACATTTTGGCCAATCAGCGCAATCCGTAATGAGTCGTCTAATTTTATCACGACTGATTTTAAACACGAAATATCATATTAAAACACTCCGTCACGGAAGCTGTTTCTCGAATAGTAATTAACTGATTAGCGCAGTGCACCTGGAAAATTTGTTTCCTGGTTGTGCCAAAAAGTACCGTTTCAAATTTTTACATATTAAATTACAAGCGCTTTTTGTAATATTTACCGCAGCTATGCGATGATGGAAAGCTGTCGTTGATGTCAAAGGAATGTTTTTTTCAGTTTATGCAGTGTGCCATATCAATATTTATTTCACATAAATCACTGTGACTGTTTAAAGTCTAATTTTATTACTTTGCGCTTTTAACTTGGCACCGTACAGCAGAGAAAAGCACGCTTCATCCTGCGTTCAAGCACGTACTATAGATTTATCTTCTGTGCATGCGTTTATCGCAAAGTTTCCTGCTCCAGGAAGAATGGTAACACAAGGAGAGCGTCGAGTCTTCCGAAACAAGTATATAGTCCTTGCGGTCTTCACGTTTCATCCAGTGCACACAGTCAGGTACTCCCCACCCGTTACCCCCTTCACAAGAATAATTAATTAATTGAGTTTAAAGTTTACGCGTTAGCGCTTTGGCAGCTTGGCCTGTGTAGTCACCCGCTCTTCTCAAGAAAATATTGGAGGAGAGCGGGCGGCTGCGGACGGCAGCCCCACACAACCATCGCAAAAGTACATTCTGCGCTGAAAATGAAAAAAAGGCAAATAGGAATTAATTAGCACAGATCATTGCTGGCCTCATTTGCAGGAAACCCACGCGTTTTAAGGGACTATCTAAAACATAAAATTCGACACGAAACGATTGTGTATAGTAAAAGAAAAGTAAGAGGTAGAAGGGAAAAACAAACGAATCTAGAGGAAAGACTAAAAGAATATTATTGCTTAAACAAATGTGATAAATATCCAACAGCTGATAACTTGAATCACCTTGAAATTCTTCAAGCAAAAAATATGATCGGAATAGGAAATTTTAGAAAAAAAGCTTCCACGAGTAAAGAAAAACAAAACGCCAGGAATTGACGAGTTGATTACCGAATTTTACCTAGCTTATTGGCATCTGTTGGAGAAACATCTTGTAGAATCTCTGTAATTTTCTCATGTTCACGGCCAATTGTCCACTCCTCGAAAAGAAGCATTGATAATTCTTTTCGAAAAGAAGGATAAACATACACGTTTTATGGAAAATTGGCATCCTATCTTGTTAATTAATTTTGATGTGAAAATCGCATCAAAAGCTATCGCTAAGAGACTAGAACCGCTTCTTTCCCACATTTTTCACTATAATAAAAACAGCTTCGGCTTTTAATAGAATGCGGACACTTGATGGCATTTTGTTATGTTCCCCGAGCCATAATTTCCTCGGGCAAAGGCCTCGCTTGCTCCGCAGGTTAAGAGAAATAGGCTGCCTTGGGGATGGAAATGGGCAAATAGAACATAATTGTGCAAAAAGTAACAATATGGCCTCTACTTGAAAGCGAGGCTTAGATTGAAAATCTGATGACAGAGATCAGAAACCAGGTAACATAGAAACAGAATAATTGTTTATTAAAACATGACACTGTATCATAAGAAAGCCAACTTTAGCCTCGCTTTCGCTTTAAGCCTGGAACTTAATCACACGACTAGCGTTTGATTTGCGCCGCCATGTCTGAACGAACTTTTACTTACTGAGTCAGCACATTAACGTTGTCTTATTTTGCGTTACAGTTTGCAAAGTATGCAAGATCCCTATCTCGAGGTTTCGAGCACCCGGACAAGGATCGCACCGGTTTATATGAAGATATAAATGAACAAAAGAGGATAACAAAGGACTATATAAAAAACAAAATGTAAACGTTAGTGTATGTTTTTCTTCCTCGGACCATAGATGCACCTGTAATGAAGACTATTAAATGATAAAATAAAGATGGTAACGCATCAAGACTGACGTATTCGAATGACTGATTACATAGAAATGACGAAGGTCAGAATACTAAGCTCGTTACTGTTTACCATAAAAAATATTTCTTGAAATGTCAGACATGTCACAGTACGAGAATCTTGTTGTACATCATCTGAACTCAAGAATGCTTCAGTCATTACTGAAATGGTGTTGATAAATTCCTATCTTTTTGGAATACAGTGATGCTTTCAAAAAACGTTTTTACTCTAGTTTAAAACTCAGTTGCGAGATTCATAACCCCAAAAACGTAAAAACAGTACTACCGAACACTGAATACGGGTTCTTACTTTAATTTTCCCCAACTAACCACATGGCACTTTCCGCTGCAACTCCAAACTCAGCGGGCATTTTACACTGATGAAGAGACAGTAGTCTCGAAACGTCCGTAAACTGTTTTCGTATTTAGTTATAGAAAACACTCGCGAAAGTTTGGGAAACTAGAAAAAGCTGTGAAAACATCCGCCTATACGCTCGTGTTCCCACAGCAGTTCTCGTTCTCCAAAACTTCCACTCATGTTTTTATAACTCGAAAATGCGACACCCTACCATTAAGGACGTTCGCCCGAAAATTTTCTAGTCGATAGATTTTTTCTAAAATTTTTACTGAGGACAGATAATGAGTTACTTGTGTCAGGAATACAAAAAAGTGGGATCACCGACTTCGTTTCAGAGAAAAAACCTGTAGAAAACTACCCTGATTTTGTAAAATCGGCGCACGTAATTTAGCATGGTTTACAGTGCTTGTAGTTTAAAATATCGATGATGAGTAAACAGAAGCAAACGATCTTGGTCATATTTCAAAGAAGTGCGTCTGTTGCGTAAATAATTCCTAGTGTTGCCATCCTTTTTACAAAACGTATCCCTGGAAGAGGCATTTGAACCCGTCGTACGACAAAGCGAAAAGATCAAAAAGCAGGACCAATAAATCAAACTTTTAATCGATAGATTTTTTTTCATTTTTTTCACAAAACGTAGATAATCGTTAACAAAAGTGATCTATTGAAAGTTGGGGTCACCGATCATTTAAACTAGCAAAGTGCAAGCGAAGTTAATGCAATGGCTACTCACCCTATAGGTGGTTGGAAAGTTTCCTCAGCACGCGCGCTAGATGCGTGACGTGGCGTAGCGTTGCGACAGGAATAAAGTGATTCATTTATTTAGAAACATAAGTTTCTTGACAAAATTGTTTGAAAACGGCTGGCAGGCCGGAAGTACATTCGCGTTCATGTAAGCAACAAATCCCCCTAAATATATAACCTTATTCGATATTTTAACATATGATACGTGCCGATATTTTGCGAGTTGCGTAGTATTTTTTCGGAGCTCCGAAGGGGGGAGGAAAAATTCGAGCAATGAGCAAAATGTCCGCTCGTATTATATGTTAAACCATCGAATAAGGGATTTGTTATTCCACTAAAAATTAAAGTTTGGTTCGGCCATTTTTTCGCTCCGCGTTCAATCCATATTTTTGCCCTGTTCTACAGTGTAATAACGTGGCATGTTTTGCCCTAATATGGTGAATTGGCGCAATAGTGGAATAATAAAAGGTAGTTGAAGCACTATGCTCTTTTTATTATAAAATCACGGGATGATTTTTGTATCTTGTTTTCTTGTGTTTTCTTTAACTGCCACGGACTCACAAACAGAATCTTAGTTGAACTCATTTGTTTGCCGTTTTCAGTTTCATGACGAAAATAAGAAGCATTACACGCCTGATGTCGGCCGGTTCACAAAACGTGCTCGATTCAGGAAGTAGTCCGCGTGTAGACGTATTTTACTGAGGCAGCCCGGAAAATGCGACGTCTGCACGTAGGCGACAGCAAGGTGGCCATCGGCTATCTCGATTAGATTTCAATAAAACCTACGTAATGGTTATCATTTGATGACACCTTTGCGTAGTTGCAGAGTAAAATTTCTCTCAAGTAAGCACTTGGATCAAGTGTACTTCAATTTCTCAAGTAACATTTTGGAAAACTACTATTACCACTTGGGTTAAGAGTATTCAGTTACTCAAAAATTAACTTTCATCGAACAGTAAGTGGAAAACACGGAGGTAATTTTTGCAAGCCACGGCGAAAACATTGGAAAGTTTTAACTCTGCAAACGGTTCAGATAATTTTGATAAAACTAAAATAAAAAATAGCATTTATCGCACTGATAGGCAGGAGTTACTGCACACCCGTCGAAGAAATATATGTTATTTGCCGGCTGGGAGGTCCGTATGGTGAAAACTGTGACCTTGAAAATAGTGTCCGAGGCCGCAGGCCGAAGACAGCATTGTCAAGACCAAGGTCACAGTTTTTCACTATACGGACCGACCCTAAGCTGGTAAATAACTTATTTTTTTCCTACTTAAATTTGTTTGGTTAAAAAAAACTAAAAGGATTGTTGCAAAATCTGTTGCATTTAAGGCGCGCATCCATGAATGGTGAGTCGATCGCTAGCCAACGAAAAGACTGAAGAGTGATCCGTTTGTTGTAAGGGTATCCGGTCATTTCGTTCCATGGTCAGATCGTTCCAAGTCACTTCGTTCCAAAGAAAAGTTATTTCGTTCCACAAAAAGTCATTTCGTTCCACGATATGGTTAGATCGTTCCACAAAGTGTTAAAGTAGAAAAACATTAAACATAGTTACCTCATCTTATTACCTGCACATTCTATACGTGTAATTTTAATCATCAAAATGGCGAAAGGAACAGCTTTTCAACACTGCGATCTCCCCAATTTCCCTGCACGCGCTTTAAATATGACTTCTTCCAGTGGAAAGCCAACGCAAAAGACTCTGTTAAAACGTGCGTGCTTTGAAACAGAGAAAACAAAAACTAAAACCAAAAGTCTTTCCTTTATTTACAGAATGAATACTTGAAGTAAAAGAAAACTTTAAGTTAACGCGCGTGCTTTAATTAGCATTGAAGCAATACTGAAACAGAGAAAACAATAGAACGAAAAACGTCTCGCCTTCATCAGAATCGAAAACACCGAGTCAACGCAGAACGAGTAAACTAAATTCGCTAAGATGAACAGTAATACTCATGGAAAAGTTCATCAGAAAAAAAGAGAAAAGTATCTGAAATAATAAAAAAAACACATATGTAGCACCAAAACTGAGAGCATAAAAATCCGTCACGAAACACTTTTAACTCCGTTTCGGCTAGTGAGTCCTTTAGGTTATTTAAGCCTACTTCTCGGACTGAAAAGCAGTTACAAGACTTATAACAGATATTTTCTAGCTATTTACATCTGTAATTAACGAATTAACGATAGTATTTTCATAAAGCGTTTGCAATTGGTTGCCTGCACACAGATTCAGATTGAGAATTTTTATTATTTTACACTATTTACAGAAATAATATACTATTATAGTATTTACAGAAAAAAGCAATAATTGAAAGTAAGAAAATATAACAATAGCGAATCAAATTGAAATATGCTCAGTGGCCAAAGTAGCTTACAGACAACAAACAAGAAAAATCCATTACAAGAAACGATTTGATAAAAGTACGAAATTAATTTCAAAAATATATATACAATAAACGTGTTAAAGGATGATAAATCGTAGGAAGGCTATATGCAGAATATAAACAGATTATGCAGACGAGTAGGATTGGGTATTTAAAAAGTATAGTTTTATTATATTACTTGTAAAAGGAAGTGTAAGGCAGTTTCTTTTAGATCTGTTGGAATAGTTTCCTAATGTTTGGATAAACAAAGGGAAACGTAGAGGTCGCATAGCTATTATTTGCTCTTGGCCTATGAAAATTCAAGTTAGAAGCACACGGCACAATATTGCGAGAATTAATTTGATTTTTTTTATTCAAGCATCTCATTTTCTTGAATGGTGGTAAATAGTGTCCTGCTTTGGAAAAAAGTGGCAAAGAACCAAGGCGTTTTAATGGATAAATTGAGTCTGTAAATCGCCGCAATGGCGTGAAAATCAGTCCGCATGCACAGACAACGATCGACAAAGTACGGCCGTTATACTATAACTTCATTTTGCCCATAACGGAAGAGAATGAATCCTCGTCTTTTGAAGAACTTCAAGGCCTTTAAGACCTTTAATTCCACTGCTAATTTTTCCTTTCGCATTTACAACGCTTGGTGAGCAACCACATCGAATAAGCCTAATTTTATATTGAGAGAATTATACTTCATTTTTGAAGTTGTGTCGGTTTTCGGCAGATCTTCCCGTAAATATTTATCAAACGTGTTCATGTTTGTACATTTTATACAGACATTGTTTATTAAATATTTCGTTTAGACGACCTGTTTTCTGTTTTAGTTAGTGGAGTTAACTGTGATGTTCATTATTGGATTTTTAAAAACAAGTTATTAACATCAAAATCACGATTTCGGCTCGCTTGCATTTGTTTTGTTTCTCTTATCACTGCTTATGAGTGAGTGTGCTGAAATATCTTAGATGCGTAAATGAATATTTCGCCGGTTTCGTTGCGAGTTACCTGCATGTGCTTGGCTGAATTCAGGCTTCACCTCATATTTACTTACCAGAAATAAAGAAAATTGATTCAGTTCTCTACATAAAATTCTCTTAGCAACGTGTACGATAAACAATCATGCAACCAAACCACAACGAAAGGAAGACGGTTCAAAACAGTCAAAACAACATTATTTTAAGTTTATTCTTAAGTTAGCGTGCACCACTTCCCAAATCACAAACTGCCACAATTCTTACACAAAATCTTCCTTAAAGTGACTTACATAACCGGCACCATCAATTTGCATCAATTTCTCAGTTTGCCGTGGCGTGAGTTCATTTTGTTTACTGTGTTTAGCTTCAAGTTCACTTTGTTTTCTGTTTTTTGCCTTGAGTTGATTTTCTTGCCCTGATAGTTTTGCAGTAATCAAAACAAGGTCAAGATTCTTTTTACATTGAATAACTCATAAAGGTCCTAGAGGTGTATTAATTCATAGTGTACAGCAAACATTGTAAAATTTTTTACAAAGATTTGTTTTGCGCCTACGTGCGTACGTCAGGAACCCAATAAAGTGCACTCGTCAATTTCAATCTTAGAACCTGTCACGGGCAAGAAAATTTCGTCAACAAAACCACGAGAGGTATTTAAGATATTAAGTTCAACCATGAGCGATTAAAATTTATTTTATACCTATATGGGCCACCGTATAAAGCTTAGAAATATAGTGTGTACTTATTTAGCAACACTGTAATTAACTCAAGCAAACAAATTAATAAATGGGAGCTCCGCTTTTAGGCCTGCCTAAATCTATATATTAAAATTTCCCAGCATTTACTAAGAAAGAACACATTACTCCCACCCTCACGTTTGTTGCCTCATTATTGAAGGAGGCTTGTATATTCTGAAGGGCAAAGCTTTCAAACCAGCCTAATAATATCGCAGACGAACACGGCAATTTCGTTGTAAGCTTTCTCCAACACCACCGACATATACATTATATGAATTTTCAACGACGATCAATTTCTCTCTTTCCATCTGTGTAGCCTTTAACAGTCTTTCATCCTTCACTTCAGTGAACTTGATCGGCTTTGAGTTCACTTTTATTTGAGCTAAATTCAGTGATTTTCAGCCTTGCTCAGCCGCAGGTCGAACCGTGGACATCGCTCTTTTGACTTGTAGTCCGCTATATCATGTTCAGGTTCGCCATTACTTCGGTCTTCCCGTTATAAGGTTGTCCTAAATGATTTGGAATAAGTTTCCATGATGTAGATGGGTAAATAGAGCGAGATATATCCACGAAGATCTATGTTCTTCAGCAGCTTTCTTCGCGTGTTTTAAACGTGACTTCGCAGTAAAATGTAGAGACCTTACCATTAAGCAGTGTAAGTACATGAATGGCACAGTTAAGTGATTCTTTTCATGTTCAAACATAAGCCTCTCGACAAAAGTGTTTCAAAAAGGTGAAGCGACGACTGTCTAATACTTTTGTCTATTTGTACTTCAAGCGATCAATTTCATGATCAACATTTCATGTAAAAAAAAGGATCGCTTTATCATTTCTGGATTAACTCTCGGACGCAATTCAGCAGCTCAATAAATCAGGCCAAACACGCCGTTGATGATGAAGGGAACAAACGTACTGGTTGCCATTGCCATTGGCGCATTTCTTTTTTTAACAACGCTGGTTGCCGAGAGTAAGAGTGTGGGAATTTTGATTCCACCAGGGAAACGACAGCTGGATGACAAGGTTTGTATTCATGAAACAGCGGAACTATTTAACAATTATTCGCCGAAGCCAAAGTGAAACTCGGCGAATATTCCCTGAGAAGAAGTAATTGTTTTAGTATAATTTTCAGAGGTAAATGACAAGAACTGGAAAACCATGAAACAAAACGAGGAAAAAGCAAGCATAAGTGATTAATACGGCAGGTCTGTACATCGACTGCAAATCGATTCAAATACAAGCTAGACAATGAAACGGAACAAAAGCAACGCTAGGAACAAGCAGCTATCTCAGAACGAAGTAGTGTTTGGTTTTCAGATCGCAGATGGATAAGAATGACAAGGAACTTTCTAATTTCCCTTTTCCAGGGTTGGAAATTAGCGCTCGCCCACTCGCCCAGGCGAGTGTCAAAACTGTCAGGCGAGTACCGATCACCAATCACTCGCCCGGTTTGGCGAGTAGGATTTTCAGCTTTTTACTTTCCACTTTGAAATAATTTACACTGTTTACCATTTTGAAATTTCCCACAAACCTGACGCTTTGTCGCAAACTAATTTCTGGTTCGCAAACATACAAAAATAGCTTCACTTGGTATTCGTCAAATGATGAAGAGACACTATATATTTGAACTCAGTGTTAAAATGTGGAGTTTTCTTCCTGGGGTCTCTAAAATATCCGCTAGCAAGAAAATACCGCTTCTGATAACAGCACGTCAACAACGGTCCGTGAATCTCTCGATGTTGATGTTCGTGGGCGGAAAAGAGGGCGGGAAGGGGTGTTAATGTTTTCTGTGTTTGTGTGTTGCTAGGAGACTGGGCGAGTGAAAAATTATCTGGGCGAGTGAAGCTCAAAGGTCACTCGCCAAAATGGCGAGCACTCCAAAATTTTAGTTTCCAACCCTGATTATTTTCTTGCCCTTTTTCGTCAGCGGCGCAGGCTAGCCCAACCTTGCCAGCAAACACGACACACGCGAAGGCATCTTGTCTTTTTTTGCGCTGGCAAGCGCTCTCATAGGTGGGAATTCTCTTCTTTCTCAGAACATAGCTAGAATGTTTACTTAAAAATTAAACACGAAAAAGCTCACTTTACATTTTTCGTCTATACATCGCTTAAATCGAACTTAAAAGCATTGCAGTTGTCAGATATTTCTATTTGTGATGAATCTCATAACTTTTGGTCTTGCTGACGGTTATCTTTCCGATATTTGAAGAACATATTTTTACGAGGTTGTCTGCCTTAACTGTAGTACAACGTGTTGACATTGTGGTTACGAGCGTACTTCTGATTGGATAGTAGCCCACACTCTGTGAATAGTTCACAGATTCGAAAACAATACCGCATCGTTTCTCAGGAAACGAAACAAAAAGAACAATCGCCTGGTATCTTTGTTTGACCGTTGGTAACTTATGGAAAATTGCGCTTATCATCTTGAAATGACTAGCCCTGGTCTGAAGAGAATATATTTTTTGGTCACTCGATCTGACACGGTTTGTCATGGCCGCGTGATCCACGAAACCGCTGTGCTTACGATCTCTAAATGCCTCGAACACCATTTCTTGAAGATCTTTTTTGGCCGAAATTAAAGGTCTTGGCAATCATTTTCCAAAATTCCCAGTGTACTAGATATTAAGAATTGGAATTGGAGTGATTTCATTCGAATGAACGGAAATTTCATTAATTGATTGATTGATTCATTCATTCGCCATGTTTACTTGCCTAGCGTGCCTTAAGCCTGGTTCACACTAGCGACATAACGACATAACGGCAAGGTCACGCAAATGCAAAAAACACCTTATGTTGATGTTTTATGTCACCAGTGTGAGCAACTTAACATAACGACATAGTAGGAACATAATGACATAAGCATAACGACATAAGGAAAGAACTGAACTTTTCTTTATGTCGTTATGCTCATGTCGTTATGTCGTTATGTCGCTAGTGTGAACCAGGCTTTAGTAAGCAAGCCTTGAAACGATATAATGACTTCTCGCGGGGTCATTATAGCGCCATAAGCTGAGCTTCTGGACCAATCAGAATGTTCCATTGTTATATTCATTTCTACAATAATTATACTAAACACTATTCTCATTCATTACTAGGACGCGATATTCCGCAGTGCGTGGATTACATTACCCTGTTTGTTGATGATAGTTGTGTGATGTAATGCTTAATTACCACGTGCAATATCTCCTTGTTTAAATATCCCTTTGCTTTGATTCGGCACATTTCGAAAGAGATACGCAAACCGGGAAGTCTGGAGACATTTTCGACCCTCCCACCTCCCCTTCGGCGACGTGTTCACAGCCACAGTGCTTTCGCATCCAGCTGCTCATTGCCTCGGCCACAATCTTTTCCCATAACTTATCCACGCAATACAACTGATTAGCGGCATATTAATGAGTGAGAATGGAATACTATTAAAACTGCTTAGCCTTATATTTTCTTCCTTCGTGCATGCCAAGTGTATAAAGGCGGCAACAACTCGAGAAAGAGGCGTAACAGATTGTGAGTTTTACTCCTTGAATGTACACCATTGCCTGATACAAGTTGGGAGAAAAGAGTAAAAAAGCCTACCAGACAAGACTGCTTAATTTACTTGTAAACCTTAAGCAGCTGTGGTGACTTAGAAACAATAAAGACCCAGCGACCAATAATAACGAATCTGTCGACTTTAACAAAGTAAAGGAATTCGGGGTCCTCCTATTACATAAAATTTAATATTTTATCTGGTTTTTTGGTGCTTCTCTTTTTCATTTTTTGAGTCTAATGGGCATGCGCTTTAGACTCTATGTAGTGGAAAAAAAGCTGTTAGCAATCCCCTGGGAATGGTTCGGGATCGATAATCGTTCGGTGTAATTGTGCATAAACAATAGCCCGCCTCATTGCGGGCTTGGTGCGGTGATCGTAATCCAATCAGGAAGCAAGGATGTTGTTAACGAAGCAACGGTCGAACGGAGCTCGAGGACGACACGCACTTGTAAAAGAAATTGTCATGTATGTAATTGGAATAAATATTTTACACTGCAAACTAATATGAATCCACGTTTTCAAATGTGAAGCCACTTAAGATGTTCTCCTTCCAGGTGCATGTTTTTTTTACATTCCCTGGGAACGCAACGTGAAATCGACATCTTTCGATGAAAAAAAATCAGGAACTGAAATTTGTGTTCATAAGCAAAAAATAACTTTGAAAAAAAAAATGGAAAATTAAATAAGATTGTAGTCAGCAATTGATTGTTCAATTCAACTGAAGTAGGATTTCATTCACAGAATGCAACTTTCATTAAAAAGAGTTTTGTTTTCACCATTCAAAGATTCAATCTTGAGCTTGAAAACAAGACAGTGTAATCAAATTACATTTCGCGCGAAATTTGCATAATCATCGAAACTTGCCAAAAAGTAGTTAAGACAGAATGAAAACTCGCTTTAATAGTTATTGAATTCAAATCTGATTGTTATTTCCATGTATTGACTATTTGAAAGCTGTTCTCAGTCATGAAAACAAAACTCTTTCATTCAACTGCTTGCAGTGTTTAATAGACGTGAAAATATTTCGCTTAATTAAATTACATTCTGCACGCAATGTTTTCTTTGCTCTCCTGTGTCGAAACGTTTAAGGAAATTGAAATCTTTGTTGAGCAGTATTGCATAAATTGCAAAGAAATTGAAAAAATATATATTTTGGCTTATTTTGATGGGATTTAGGATATTAAGAATACTGAATAAGCGGCTGTATCTTGTCTATCTATGGGGCGGACCATTATTCTTTTGGAAGATGGGGGATGAAAATTTTTCCAAGACAGACAATTTTTTTTCTGTATCGTCGTCTGTGAAAACATTTTTTTTTCCGGTATCATCTTCCTGCAGACAATTTTTTACATGCCTGCAAAAAATTTAGTTGGGCTTTTTTTGCTTTTGCAAACAAATTTTTCAGGATTCCCCACCCCCCCCCCCCCCCCCTCCTCTAAATCTGTACGATCTTCCTATGGTCTACAATGCACTAATCTTTTAACAGGAATCGATGAACTCAAACCCTAAGTAACATGTTTTTCCTATTTCAAATACATACATACATACATACATACATACATACATACATACATACATACATACATACATACATACATACATACATAGACTTTATTTTCTCTCGAATTTTAGAGTAGCTTGTAATATAAATATTAGTAGCTAATATCTTCGAGAAATATAATCGTAATAATAATGTAACATAATAATGTAACATTTCGTCAACTTTCTAAATATATATACTTAAGAGAACAAATATTATCGACTTCTTCTGAACCACTCTTACTACCAAGCCTGTTTTTACCTACTGTAGTCTAATTACACTAAGCTATTCAGATACACGCAGGCAACTGATTCGCAAAATCGAACATCGTGGCCTAAGCTGCATATCTTCAGGACTGGAAAACAAGACTGACATCCGTATTCCATCAGTTGACAGTTATTTGAAAAGAAAAGTCAGTCTCTGTGTTTTTGATTGTCTACTTGGAAATGCGTGTACTCCTTTTAAGAACTATTTTAAAAGAGTTAATCACAATTTCAATACTAGGAACAGATTTTCCTGAATGAAGCTAGAGTTTGGCCGTCGAAGTTTTTCGTTTTTAGCAGCCTCCGTTTTTAACGGTTTACCGTCGGACATGAGATATCTGAACTCTAGGCTTCTATTTAAACAAAAAGTCAAAGAACATTTTTATTTGTAATTTTTATTCATAAGCTTTTATATGCTTTTGTCCATTGTAGTTTTAACATTTTTAAACTTTCAACTTTTTGTATTTTTACCTTTTTAAATTTTTAAATTTTACAGGACCCCTAAGATAACAGTACTTTCAAGTACTGATGGGTTAATCCTGTTAAAATATTCGTTTATTATTATTATTATTATTATTATTATTATTATTATTATTATTAAGCCTCTATTACACCTCTTGCTCTATGCCGTAAATACCGAAACTACTTCAACATATTTCAACCGCACTAACAGTCCATGACGCATTAGACTCATGTACCCACTGGATACTATTTTTTATTCATTTTTTCGATCCATGACTTCTAGCTTCCAATGATCAATAGCATTCTGGTCCCGCCCCCACCCCCCTCCCAGAGCCCGGGCCTTTGCACAAAGAAACTTTAACCCTGTGGACACATGATTTGATTGGCTAGACTTTAAGAAATCTAGTCAATCATATCAATCGTTTCAAAATCCCTTCGTTGTGTCGCAAGAGCCACGCTTTCCTCGTGCAAAGGCCCCGCCGACTAAGAGGAATAGGTCTGTGGACGGAAGTGGGCTATTGGATCATCCTTCTGTGAAAAGTAATAAGGGCCTCTATTTGAAAGCGAGGCTTAGATTGATAGAGATTAGAGACCAGGCCCCGGTTGT
The DNA here is from genome assembly GCA_963693305.1 of Meandrina meandrites. NCBI lineage: Eukaryota > Metazoa > Cnidaria > Anthozoa > Scleractinia > Meandrinidae > Meandrina > Meandrina meandrites. Next base: position 54,639,749 of record OY855903.1, read on the forward strand.
TCAAAGGATGGATAATGCTATCCAGCGGATAAATCGCTATCCAGTGGATAAGTGTTGGTGAAAGAAACTACGCTATCCACCGGATAGTGATTTATCCGGTGGATAGCGTTATCCAACTGGGGCCAGGTCACATAGTAACCGAATAGTTGTTAGATTTAAAAGTCATGACATTTTGTATCACAGCCGTAGCCTCGCCTTCGATTAGAGGCCTGGAACGTAAACATGTTACCGGAGTTTGCTTTGCAATCGCCACCACTAATCGAACTTTTACTAAGTGTACCTATTCATTTTGTTCTTCTGCATTACAGTTTGCAAAGTATGAAGGATACCCCTTAAGAGGGTTTGAGCCCCCGGTGAAGGACCGCACCGGTTTATATGAAGATTTTGGTGAACAAGAGGGGAAGATAAAGGACTTTTGTGGAAAAGAAAAGTAGACATTGATGTATGTTTTGGTTCCTCGAACCATAGATGCATGTGTAATGACGAATATTCAATGACAAAATAAAGACGGTAACGCATGGAGACTGACGTATTGATATGATTGATTACCTAGACACGAAGCTCGAAAAATAAGCTTCGTTACTGTTTAACATACTATTTTTGAACCGTTTGTGGGAGAATCATGTTTCATATCAACTGAAGTCAAATCAGTTTGGATAGAGGTTTCAGTTATTGAAGATCGATTTGGTGCTGTAAAGATAAATGTCTGTCGTTTTTTTGGAATAATAGGTTCCAACTTACCGTTTTAAACACGCTCATCCACGATTCCTTCGGATCTTCTTCCAGCCTTTAAGCATTTATCTGCTGTCAAGACCAGTCAAGGAACTTTCTACATTAGTTTTGTATGTTTATCAGGACATAGTTTTACCAGACAAAAGAGACTTCTCTCTGTTTCACAGCTCTTTACCCCTGAAATGATAAACTTATATTTTGAGTAACAGCAAAACTTAGCTTACGAGAATCATATCCCCAAAAATCGCAAAAATTGTACTGACGAACACTATACACGGTTCGAACTTACTTTTCACTCAACCTTAAGTGCCAAACAGTTGTTAATTTCTTTCTTGGGAGAACGCGCGTGGTTATCGAACGAAAGGTCTGGTCGAATGTGTCAAAACAGAGAGTAAGACCGCGAAGAGACGGGATTTAAGAGAAAAATAAACGCGCATGCATGTCTCAGTTTTCACTTGACGTGAAATCTAATATCCTTCCGTTTTCGTGGCAAAATATTCAGAAAGAATCGGCTTTTACAATGTGGAGGAGTTTAGAGCAGCCGTCTGCCCAGAGACTCAAATGTTCTCCCAAAGCCCTCGAGATAACTGCATAAAAAATAACCAGTGTCACTTTGGAAATTTGCACGTAATATTTAATTACAACAACAACAACAACAAAAACAACAACAGCATTAGAGTGGTTGTAGGAAGAAAAAACATCATCCCTTGATGCGGTTTCTATACGGGTTCTCTGAGGCCAATCAAATAAATATTAATAAATGCCGAATTTCAAAAAAGGAAAAAACCTGATGACAGGGGGGGGAACGAAGTAAGGCGAGGCTTGTTATGTTTAAGTTTTTAAAGGAGCAGTCTCACTAAGATTTAGCGCTACTTCGAAATCCAGTGGAGGTGTTGGTATCGTTTGGAAATCCACTAATAGTTGCCTAACATTGCTAAAATGCACTGTAATGGTCACGGAAGTTGTTTAAAACTGATGTGGATACGAAAGCGTAGGGAAGACGTGGCCTAAAACTTGAAAATGTTGGGGCGACGTTTCCAATTTGAGAGCGCTGCTTGGAGGAAAAACACTAAAAAAAATCGATTATTGTTTGTTCGCATCTTAGAGAGTGAATTTGTGCCTTTTTGTCATTTAAAGGTTACCATTGAGTACACCCTTTATAATTCTAGCATAATTTACACAAAAACTTAGAAGACCCGGCTTGTGATACTGCCCCTTTAAAAACTTATATCTATCAGCGATTCAAAGTCAGAAAAAAGTGGACGATGAAAATTTCTTGAATTTCAAACAACCTTCCTCCAATTCACTGAAAGGAACAGTGTCGACATTCCCAAATCTACAAACAATTCATGTTTGTAACTTATTGTTTATTTATTCATTATAGTTATAATACATCTTCAGGGATGTTTGCGTTATAATTATTATTAATATTAGTCTTCCGAGTATACAAGGCTATTATTGTTGCTCGTTGGGATCGTCAGAGGCGGTCTTCTCCATTCTCTCGCATCCAAGACTTCTTGCCACAAGACACACGCTACTTGCTACTCTTTTGAACTACAAACATAAAAAAAGATACACGATTAGCAGCTGACTAAAAGTGACATATTTGACTTAATTATTCATGAACAACTTGTCACGGTGCCCATACGTTATGTAAATGTAAAATGTAAAAAAATGTAAATGTTGTTTATAGTGGTCATGCACTTAGCTTCGAGATAGCTAGTTTAGGCATGCCACTGAAACATAGGAAACAAATAACTTTAAATGAACATAACATGGTTAAAAATCCCAACTGGCTGGAGGCAGACCAGTTGGCTATATACAAAGCGAGACCGAGGATTTGAACTCGGGACGACCGTGAAACAAATCCAGCTAGTGGCAGGGTGGAGGGCTTGAACCCGGGACCTCCGGATTACAAGACCAGCGCCCTAAACCACTCGGCTACGCTGCCTCCGCAGCGTACCTATCATCCGCACATAATAGATTTGGTGCGATATACCTAGTTTGCAAAAGTTGAAATTGTACTCAAGAAGGCTAATTCGTCTTATTGCAAAAACGTCACAAAACCACAGGCTATTCTGGCTGTTAAAATGCGGTTCGCTAATTATTCGTATAGAAGGGATAAGACAGCATGTGGTAGTTGTTTCAGAGGTCTAATCGATACACAAATGCATCTTTAAACCCTAAAACGCTTAATTCAAGAAGAAATCGAGGAAATCAAAGAGAGTTCAATGCGTCCACTGCACTAGCAGTGTCACGAGGAAGCAGTAGTTATTAGCTAGTGAACATCAAATGTGACAAATGAAGTATTTTGATGTACAGGCTGTAATAACAAACTTGATCGTCATTATGCACCACGATTGTAAGGCGTCTCATTATTGCACAAGGACTTACAAAACTTTCATGCCTTCGTTTCTGCCTAAAGCTGCGTGAAAAACAGAGAAAAATAAACGTTTGCAACAATAACCAACCTCTGCTTTCAATTCTCTTTTTCTTCCTTGAAAAGGCCCGGCAAAGCAGTCACTTTCTGTAACCAAAGTTGCCAAAAGAAGGAATACACCAAGAGAAATGATGGCTTCGTTCTTCATTGTTTTGATGCCTGGAGAGTCGGTAAACTAGTTATTCGGAAAACTGTCTTTCGTCTCTTTTTATGTCGTTCAGCTTTCCCAGCCAAAATGGCGCCACACAGTTTCGCATAATACTCCCATATTACATTGCTTGTTTTAAAGACGAAAAAGGCCGACCAATTATCTAATGATTTAAAATTTGAAGAAAGAAATGCAATCCCCAAACTATTAAGTTTAAAAATCGTACCGCTGTTGCCGATTAATGGGAAGGAAGCATTTATTTTGAAAAACCCTTTTGGGACCTTTTTTGTTTCACAAAAAAGGAAAATAAAGTTGTGAGACGAAAAAGGAAACAAAATAAAACAAAGAAAACAAAAACAAACACTTATTTCGCATTTCTAGATGTTGTGTTAAAAGTAAAGTAAAGTTATATAATGTAAAGTAAAGTAAAGTAAAGGGTCAGTAAAGTAAAATCTTTATAAACGGGTCAATGGATTTAGTCTTAGACAGACTAATTGGGGACACTTAGACTTATTTGGGCATTACAGATGAAGCATGGCGACATGGTTCCCATAAAACGCAATAAAATATCAAATAAAACCGACATACATTTTCCCCTCAAAATGAGACTTAAAATGTTTAGAGTGGAGTGGGAGCAAAAAGAAATACGAAAACGCGAGTTTTGTGTATACCTGACAGTGGATAGATATTTTGCGGAAGTAGTTTGAGAAAAAAATTGTATGCGCAGTGTTTGTAAGAAAATCAGCATAACATACGTCTCAGTAAAAAGCTTGTATAATGGTCATTAAAATTACGACATTTTAGTCTACTTCAAGGCGTCGGCAGACCATTAAAAAAACTGACTGGTGTTGACTCATATCGAGTGTCAAATCTGAGCGCACATAGAAAATGACAGCTGTATTTGAACCATAAAGCGTTTACTCTTAAAATATGGGTCGGCGACCTTTGCTTCTGACTGATCTCATAGTTTTTTTCTTGAACGTCGAAAATATAGCGATTCGTGTTGCGGCAGTGGCAAACACAGGAAACGGGAAGATCAAAAGGTAAAATCAGTATACTGTATTATAAGTCTACTTAAGTCTACTTATCTCGATATTTCGAACAGTCAAGCCGTCCTTCTTCGGGGGATTTAATGAAGAAACCGAAGGTCGTTACAATATGAAGTGTGAAGAACCAAACCAGGCTCAGTAGATCGCCAGATAGATGGCGAAGACTTCAAACCGGCTTCCTCGCAGGGCGGGTGGGTGGGTGGGTGGGAGCCAACCCCTTGATGTCGCGGACTAGAGTAGAGTGCACAAAGGATAGCACGTGTTCCTTTTTTATACAGCTATTTGCATATCATTAATTCATCCCCAGGGCATATATTACCAATTCAAATTGACTTTGAATAGTGAAAATGAAAACCTTATCTTTGAAATAGTTTTCTTGTTTTTTACGTTTTACCGCGCTGAATGCCGTTAGCCACGATGACCATACAAAATCAAATAAATGGTTTTCCGATTTGTGTGCATGCATTATGGTTTTGGGGTTCCTTTCTGCGGCCCTTCGGGCTGCTAATAAGGAGCTCCGCTATAATGAGGTAATTATAACAAAATACACTTTAACCTTTTAACCGGCAATCGTACAAATTTGTACGAAAAGCACCAGCAATGTTTTGAAAATTTGCAGCTTTCACAGATCTGGAGATATGATAGTAATAATCTCTTGTTACGACAAAGTGATAAATTTTGAAGCGTTTAAAGCCAATTAACTGGCTACAGCTCTGGCTTTTCGTTTCATATGGCTATTTGTTCTGCAGGAAATCCAAACATGCTCATTTTCTACTTCATTCGAAAACAACAAAAAACACACATCTTTGCCTTCAAATTTTTAAATAAAAAACCAATTCTAAATCTAAAATGTTGCATTTACAGCAGACGTCAAGCCTTCTACTTTTAGTTCAGTAAGAAAATTTGCCATCAAACCTTCAACGGACTGAACAATTGCCATTCGATTTGAGCTATGTTTGCCAACCCACAGATTCTCTTATACTCGACCGAAAGGAATGCTTGGGAAATTAGACACTTCAGCAGCATGCAACACAACCTACCTCCATTTCATGTGTTTTTTATAAGTGTCGAGCCAGCCAATTCTACAAGCAAAATATTGCACCGATTGCATTCTTTAGAAGTCAAATCTCGTCCAAATTGCCTTGGTAGGTCTTGGAATCCAGCCACAGAACGGCTAGAGAGACAACTTCACTCATGAACAACCATGTTTCCATACATATAGTTTTGGCGTTCTAATCACCGTCAAATCATCTCTCACTCCTGGTTTCTTTCAGAAGTTTGCTTCTACCCACCATTCAAGCTTCATGATGCCAGCCTGGGGGCTTCTGCAGTGGAAAATGGCTCTAAAATCACTTATAAACCGAAAACTTATCAGACTTGAGCCGAACTGCTCGGCTTATCGAGCAAGCAACGGCCGAATGCTGACCTCACAATGAAAATTTGAGCCCTTGGTGTTACTAAACAGCGCATAGTTTCAATTAAACTTCTTATAAGCGATCACGAAATTGTAGAGACTGCCTATGCTCAGAAAAACTCTTAAAAAGCACACAGAAATTTGCCAGTTAAAGGGTTAATTTTAAGATCACACGATGATGTACATGATCCCGATTTCTAGTGCTTTCTATGACTGTCATGGACTCATAACCAGAGTCTTATATGACTTGGTTTATTTACTGTTTTCATTTGAAAAAGACTTCGACAGGTCAATAAAAATCAGGTGACAATATTCATGAAACATTCGGAAACCATATACCTTGTCCTTTCATTGATGGATTCGAGTTTTCGATAATGGTACGATCAGCAGGCTTAATAACAGAAGGAAAGACTTTATTTATTTACCAAGAGATTTTAAGACAATTTGCTACAGCTAAGAAATGTCGTCTTCCTTCTAGGTTCAAGAATTTTTTCTCGTCTCCTACTCAAACAAATCGTAAATAACACCATGATGGCACATCGGTTCTCATATTTCAGCTTTCGAAATGCAATGTTATTTTTATTATTATTATTAGATCCAAGGGCAAACCTAAAAAGATTTTTAGAGACCCAAAAGTTAAATGAGGGTCCAAAAAGCTGATAAAATCGGATGCTTTCTCAAATTCTTTGGTGATTTTTAAAATTATTTTTCCACTATGGAAGCCTGTATATGAAAGTGAAATCATCAGATGATCAGAATAGTAGCCTCCCTTCCTGCTTAGTGGCTTGGATCCTACGGACACGACTAGAATTGATTTACGCCGCTAACACTACTTTGTCGCTTGAATACTTCTTCGATTTTCTGTTATTCCTTTTCGCTAAGCTGAAAAGGCTAAGAATTTGCTCACTTCCTAGGATGTTTGGCCATTTTGTCAGTTTATAATTGCAGATGATTGCGTGTCGATTCAACTGTTTCCAGTTCTGTTTGATGGTTTCGCAGTTTTCTTGTTTCTGATTGGTCCATTTTAGCCCGCAAAATAAGCCACAATAGTCGATGAAAATCATATAATAATGCTCACGTTCGCTTACCCACTACACTGTGATTGCTTCATATGTTAATTGTGAGTCTTTGAGTCATTTCGTTTCAGAAATGTGTATGCAGTACTGAAGGAAAGCGAAAAAACAGTGGAAAAAGAAAAAATAACAATATCTACACGGAGAAGAAGCATTAGCCCTGCATGGTTTCTATACGGGTGCTCTGGTGAATCACATAAAAAAATTGAAAATGTTAAATTTGAAAAAGGGAGAAAACTACATGATTATAAAGGGAAACGAACTAAAGCGAGGGTTCGTAATTTGTGTTTTCAATAAATTGCATCACCGAATTAGGAAAATAAGTGCAAGATGATACCTTCTCCAATTTCGATAACCTTTCTATCTTGCATAGGAAAGAACAGTGTCCATCATTCCCAAATCTACAAGTAAATCATTGTTCTTAATTTATATTTTTTATTCATTATAATTTTAACATATTTGTAGCAATGTTGGCGTTATAATTATTCTTAGTATGAGTCTTCCGAGTTTACAAGGTTATTTTTGCTGTTCGTTGGAGTCGTAATACGCTGTCTTCTCCATTTCCTCGCATCCAAGACTTCGTGCCACAAGACACACGCTACTTGCTACTCTTTTGAACTACAAAGAAAAAGAAAAAGACAACGTTACACAATTAACAAGAGACTAAAAGTTCTACCTATCACCCAACAGATGTGCTGCGATGTACCTAGTTTGAAAAAGTTGATGTTGTACTCAAGAATACTAATCCGACATCTTGCAAAAGCACAACACCACAACAGGCTTTCGGACTGTTATCTAGAATGCGATTCGCTGATAATTCGTTCACGAGAGGTAAGACAGCATGTGGTCTGAATTTTGATTCATAAACTGTAGTCGTTTTAGAGGTCTGATCCATATAAAATTGCATCTTTAAACCATTTAACGCTATATTCGAGAACAAATCAAGGAAATCAAGTAGAGTTCAATGCGTCCACTGCAATACTAGCAGTGTCAATAGGAACCAGCAGATACTAGTGAATATCAAATATGACAAATTAATTATTCCGATATAATAACAAACCTGATCGTCATATATGCATAATAGTTGAAAACTGCGTAGCGTCTTCTATGCTAAAAATAATTGTTAATGTTTCAAAATGACGCTAAATGGTGGTATACAATTCCGCGGTAATAAATTACTGCCGAAACGTCGGTACAATTTTATACCGCCATTTTAGCGTCATTTTGAAACATTAACAATTATTTTCGTCATATATGCATCACGATTGTAAGGAGTCTCATTATTATATTGCACAAGACTCACAAAACTTGCAACCCTCCGTTCCTGCCTAAAATCATGTGCAAAACAGAGAAGAATGAACGTTTGCAAAAAATAACTAACCTCTTCTTTCAATTCTCTTTTTCCTCCTTGAAAAGGCCCGGCAAAGCAGTCACTTTCGGTAACCAAAGTTGCCAAAAGAAGGAGTGCAACAAGAGAAATTATGGCTTCGTTCTTCATTGTTTTGATGCCTGCAGAGTCGGTAAACTAGTTGTGCCGAAAACTATCTTTCGTCTCTTTATATGTCGTTTCCCAGCCACAATGACGCCACAAAGTTTCACATCATACTCCCACATTACATCGATTGTTTTAAAGACGAAAAAGGTCGACCAGTTAACTAATGATTTAAAATTTGATGGAAGAAATGCAATCCCCAAACTATTAAGTTAAACTATCTTTCGTCTCATTATATGTCGTTTCTCAGCCACAATGGCGCCACAACATGCCGTAAACAATTCGTTTGTATACAGCGCTATAGTATAGTAAGTGAGAGACTTTTAGAATGTCTCTTCTTATCACTGAGGGAGTTCTACAGGAACGTCACCTAAGATATTTTGCGGAAGTAGTTTGAGAAATCACATTGTACGCGCAGTGTTTGTAAGAAAATCAGCATAACATACGTCTCAGTAAAAAGCTTGTGTAGTGGCCATTAAAATTGCGGCATTTTAGTTCACTTGAAGGCGTCGGCAAACCATTAAAAAACTGACTGGTGTTGACTGATATCGAATATCAAATCTGAGCGCACATAGAAAATGACAGCTGTTTTTGAACCATAAAGCGTTTACTCTTCGAATTGATGTCGGTAATCTTTGCTTCTGACTGATCTCACGGTTTTATTGTTGTGGTCATCTGTCAAGTTTGAACGTCAGAAAAATAGTAATTCATGTTGCGGCAGAGGAAAACAATCAAAAGGTCGCCAAAACAGTATTTTGATTATTCCAATCGCTTCACAAGCTGGTTAGCGCTTTGACTTACATTCTAGAGTCCATGGACTCATAACTAGAATCGTAGATAACTTAGTTTATTGACTAATTTCATTTGAAAAATAACGTCGGACATGTCATTAAGAACAGGTGACTTAATATTCATGAACCGTTTTGAAACGATTTACCTTGTTCTTTCATGGATGGATACGAATTATCGATAATGGTACGATAAAGGAAAGATTCATTTACTAAGAGATTTTTAGACAAATTGCTACCACCAAGTAATGTCGTCTTCCTTTGAAGTTGAAGAGTCTTCTTTCGTCCCCTACTCTAACAAAACGTAAATAACACCATAATGGCCCAACGCGTCACGTATCTCAATTGTCGCAATGTTATTTTTATTTTTACTTTTACTTATTTTTTGCTTTTTTGAGAAGGCAGACACTAGGGCTAACCTAAAATGAGTTTTTTGACCCAAAAGGTAAATCAAGTCATAAAAAGCTGATAAGATCTTGATAGAATGTTTTGTCTGATTCTTTGGTGACTGTGTTTATTATTTTTCCACTATGCAAATCTCTATATTTAAGTGAGAAAATCAGTTGAGCAGAATAGTAGCCTTGCTTCCTGCTTAGCTGTCTGGGTCGTAAGGACACGACTGGCATTGATTGACACCACTACCACTACTTTGTCGCTTGGATTCCCCTATCGACTTTTTGTAATTCGTCTTCGGTAAGCGGAAGAGACTAAGAATTTACTTCTTCCCTAGGATGCTTGGGTATTTTGTCAGTTTGCAATTGCAGATGATGGCGTCTCGATTCAAACGTCGCTTGAATTTCTGCCAGCCTCTGAGGAATAAAACGGCGTGAACAATTCAATGGTTTCCAGTTCTGTTTGGCGGGTTTCGCAGTTTTCTTTTCTCTGATTGGTCCATTTTAGCCCGCAAAGTGCGCCAAAATGGTCGGTGAAAGGAATATAATAATGCTCACGTTCGCTACCACGCTTCATTGTGATTGCTTCATAGCGTTAATTTTGAGTCTTCGAGCAATTTCATTTCAGCAATCTGCATGCGATATTGAAAATAAAATATCAACAATGTCACCACGGAGAAAGAAACATTAGCCATGCATGGTTTCTATACGGGCACTCTGTAGTGAATCACAGAAACTGAATAATTGAGAATGTTAAATTTCTGAAAAGGAGAAAACTACATGATAACAGAGGGAAGCGAAGTAAATCGCGCTAAGATTCCTAATTTGAATTTTTCATAAATTCTATCACTGAATCAGCAAAATAAGATTAAGATGATACATTTTTTAATTTCGCCAACCTTCCTTTCTTTTACAGGAAAGAACAGTGTCCAACATTCCCCAATCTGCAATTAACCCAAGCTTTTAACTTATTGATTTACTTTTATTTATTTTAATCCATCAGCAGTGATGATGTTGTTACAATTATTGCGTTCGACGAAGGAGAACGCATCCTAATCGAGAAATACTCGTTGACGTTGTCAATTTGGCCCCCCCAGAAAATTTTTCAGGGGCGAATGACGTCATCTCCATGCCATGTGCTTCTGTTTTACTGTTTGGAGTGATTTCTCTCGACAAAATTGTCCGTCCTGTTATGGTCTGTTATCGCTGCTGTTTGGTGGGTTTTCATCCAAGGTAGAAGAGTTTTAATCAGCCACCGGACGTCGTAAAAGGAGTGGAAATCGAGTAACTCGATTCGCCGTTTTATAGGCAAGGTAAACCAGCGTGTTTGCATGCAAAATGATTCACAAAACTAGCTAAAATTGCAAATCGTTAGCATTTCATGTAAAACGAGTGAGTAGAATAAGGATCAAAATTGTTTTATCGCTTCTTTGAATTTGTATTCTATAGTTATTCGCAGAATGTTTAGGCATTTTGATGAGGAAATCATTATTGAATATTATGAGTGTATTGACTATGAACGAAAAGTTGATGTGCTGTGCCTCGATCTATTTTGAAATTGAAGTGAAAGTATTTGTAGAAGTCTGTGGAATTTTAGAAGTTGTGTAGTGCCAAAAGATATTAAACAACTAAAGTGAAATAAATAATTATTTGTCGTGTACATGATAATTCATGTCTATTCCATATGAATTTTAGTGTAAAAGAAATGAATGCAAATTGCCCATTCATTTATGACTTTGTACGTTTCTGCTTTGTGAATGTCACATGAAGTGCTTGGAGCGACTTCTATTCACGTTGTTTTACAATATTCTGACATCAATGAGAATTTGCCGTTCCATGCATTATTTGAGGTTCTTTTTGACCTTTGGCAAACAATCACTGCTATGATGACAGATCATGTTTCCGTCCGGTTGAATGGCTTCTTCTGTAACACCCAATTTACGATAACAGCTTGCAAGCAAAGAAAAATTCTACTTTAACATATCAAGAACTGGTACAGTGTCACAATTTTTTCACAGTTTATTGAACCCCTTCGAAAACAACACAACCCATTTCTTGATGCGACAAATTCCAATTTATTTTGCAGAGAGATGTTCTTTAGGCTCGTCACGCAATCCTTCCTCCAAAATGTTGTGAGATGAGATTCCTCTCTCACTCATCCTCATCGCTCCATTTAAGGCATATTAAATGGCATAGTTTGCCAACAACCTTGCTCCTTTGCTACTACCCGACTCTCCATCTTAGGTCGAACGCACTCCCCTAATCGCTGATTACTACTAGTTATAAATATTAGTCTTCCGAGTTTACAAGATGATTCTTGTTGTTCCTTGTGGTCGCCATAGACGCTTTCTCAATTCCCTCGCATCCAAGACTTCTTGCAACCCTTTTAAACTGAGGAGAAAGAAAACGATACACAATAAAACAACAAGAACATGCTTTATTTCAAAATGACATTTAATTTGAAACCATGTAAAGGGGGTAGGTATGGAAAAACGCTTCTTATGAGTTTTTGTTCATTTCGTAACAATCTGTCGAGAATCGCAAAACAAAGCTGCCTATCAAAATAAAAGGGTCACCGACAATTTGGGAGAGTAAACTACAAGCGAAGTTAACGCAACGGCTACCAGCCCTATATTTGTTTTGAAAAGTTTCCCCAATGCGCGCGCTCAACGCATGACGTGGCATGACGTTGCGACATGAATTAAGTGTGTAGTAAGGATGAACAAAAAAAAATACGCGCGAACGCCCTTAAATACAAAAAAAATTCCCATAAAACGATCTGAAGGCTTGAGCGATACGAGTGTCAAGCAAAACTATAAGAAGAACTGATAGCACTAACCGAGTGTTACCTTGAATTGTCGGGATCGAGTGCGAGTTATTTAGATCCAGTTCTGTTAGACGTTTTCTTTTTTGAAGCAAGAAATATGAAATCGCCCCGGGAAAATCTATCGATGATATCACTTACATGTATGTGGCATGAATTTTTTTTTCAATCCACTATTTGAGGTACCGTAAAGATTCGATTTAGCGCCCGGGGCGCTTATTTACTTTTGGCACCTCAAGGGAGGGCGCTTATTCGAGACAGGGCGCTTATTTATTTTTTTAGAAACTTCCAAATGCTCAAAACAAAACTTTAATACATATTGAAATAACTAACAATAACAGAAACTGTAACGGAAACAAAATGTTGGAAGTTCAGTTACTTTTAAAAGAATTGTTCGTTTAACGGTTTGGTGATCTATGTTAACGAACAATAACAGAAACCGCAACAGTAACAAGCCACGTTTGATACGTACTCTGAAGGCACTGTAATTATATTAGAATAGGGGCGCTTATAAGAATGAAGCGCTTATCAGAATGGGGGCGCTTATTGGAATAGGGGCGCTTATTGACAAAAACACATTCGAAGGGGAGCGTTTATTCGAAAGGGGGCGCTTATTGGAAGGAGGGCGCTAAATCGAATCATTACGGTACAGTATTCGATGCAAACAAATTTGTAAATGGCGTTGTCTTCTGTGTGTTTTACCACAATCAACGATCAAAATATGAACGTGATAAATTCTCGAATGTAGGTTATTGGCTTCTTTTTAAGAAAAGTGCAAAGAAAAAAAAAACGCCATGCTGTTGACAATTATTCTCCCATCGTAAGGTTTACTTCTTGTCTATTTTGTTCATACTTTGATTGAACTTGCAAAAATAAAACTCCGCACAACAACGCCATTTCCGAATTTGCTGGTTCCAGGTTGCATCTGAGTGAAGGCTGATTCATTCAGTTTAGATATTTGCCATAGACATGTACAAGAAATGAAAAAGAAAAAGAAAATACAATTCGCTCGTAAACAAAATTCTGCCTTTTTCAGCCTCAACGGCAAAAAAAATGTGCTTACAACGTTGTCAGGAGGATTTTCAGTCGCTACAAAAATAATAATTTGAACATAACTATAACGTAGGATTCGATTCTTTTTCATTCAAAAACATCTTAGTTTCTGAACCTTCAGTCTGTCTTTACCTATCTCCAATTATTTTATGCCTGTGGGGTCTACGGAAACTATGACTGACATGCCACTAAACTAGGTTTCAAGTTCGGTAATAATTTCTTCCATATCTGGTCTCGATCCAGGCCCCAATAGCAGACATGGTCTTATCACGGCGGTCTTAAGCCTTTGGTTTTTCACCATTGCAATTTGTCTATCACGTCTGTCAGGATCTGGCAACTCCCGGATGCACATTTCACAGAGAAGAACTCCAAAACTGTAGACATCAACCTAACAACAGGCAAGAATACGATACCTACTGAATACTGGGCGTGCCATTATTGGCTAATTATTATTATTATTATTATTATTATAGTGTTATATTTTCATTATTGTTGTTACTAGTTTAATCGGAGCACTAAAGCTTATCGCGCATATTCAACACGTACCTTGACGAAGTCGCTTTGCCCTTGTAAGTTGGGATAACGAAAGCGTTTTTTCAGGTCTGGGAGTAAAACAAGGAATGCATCCTCCATGTAGCATGAGTGCAAAGTCGCAGCGTGAGTGAACAGGTGCAAATTAAAACTTCGGAAGTTACCAAAAGTAATACGAACACCCATAAGGGCTAAGATACACCGACGATTGCTTTGATCAGAAAATTGCATTTCTATCGATCAAACAAAAAGCATCGTACTCATAACCTTATCAAGCTGAACATATGCATCTTTTCTGCCCACGCTTATCGAGTAAACGAATACTGGCAATACGAAGAAAGGTTTGGGCGTAGTTATATGGCCTTGATCCCATGGGTAGGGACTACTAGAGGGCCTGACGGGTGTGCGGAAGTTCCTTGGTACGACTCTCGTCGGGAGAAGTCGGAGTACCTTGTGTCACAGACTGATTAACACGTACTTGTCAGTGTGAGTATCACCTTGAAACCAAAGCGGTTAGGTCCCGGATCAACTCTTTTGTGTATTGTTCACAATCTTCAAATAGGCGTGAAAGGAAACCCTTTTACAAATTTTCATAAAAAGAAACTACTAACCTTACAGCTGATAATTTGATTCCGCGCTCCACCGCGAGCCTCAGGTGCGCAGTAAATCGCAGCTCCAGGATCGTCCCTAACGTATTGACGGACGAAATTAGCAGTGCCGTAATCTGACAGTTTGCCTCTCAATTGGTCACCTTGTTGCCATAGCAACACATTGCCACTACTGATGTCGCGATGGATGATGGGATCGGGTTTGTTTTGGTGTAGGTAATTAAGTCCAAGAGCTACATCCAGCGAAATGACGAAAATTTCTCTTTCGGTCGGTGGTTTCTCTTCATACAGTGATCTCAAGTTACCGTCCATAAGCTCCGTTACTATCAATGGCCTTTGGTCAGTGGTTGCTCCAATAAACTGCAACAAACAAGGATGGCGGCATCTTGAAGCAATGCCTACTTCTCGTTCAAAATACTCCCTGTTAAGAACTTCGTGGTGTATTTGTTTCACAGCAACATTGCAGTGGCGAAATTTTCCCCGGAAAACGCTACCCCATGCACCTTCCCCAAGCAGGTCATTTGCCATGAAAATTATTTCATTCCGATTAATCACCCAGTCACACCAGTGAGTTTGTTCTAGTTCAGTTACACGTGTTCTCAGCGTGTCTACTTGATTTTGTAAGTCAGCAACTTGTTCGTCCCTTGCTGCCACTTGTATTTGCAGGTCAGTAATCTGAAGGTCTTCCACATTCGACTGATTTTTCAGATTTTCATTTTCTTGAATTAGTTCTCTTAACTGACGTTGTAGGTCAGTATTTTGGGTTTGACGAAAGCTTTGTCTCTGTCCCATTTCGTGCAATATGGCATTCTTCTTCTTCTTCTTCTTTTTTTTCTTCTACGGCTTCATTTAAGCGCAGCACGAATAGCAACAGCAGTTCGGTTATCAGTTAACCATATCTATAACAAAAATTGAGTAATCAAGCATGAAAAACGTCTATACCGCAAAGCTTAACTCTCAAACTACATAACGACTAGATTATATGGTTCTAAAACAATATTGTACCACTTCCTGCTTTCCCGCTTTCTGCTTGGTAATATGCATATGGAACGCATACTTCGCTTTCGATAAACAAATAAAGTTGCAACCGTTTCAGTTGATAGATATACACAAATTAGCTTAGAATTTTTCAGTCGGTATACAGTATTTTAGTTCCAGACAAATCAACTTATCGGTTTGTGGCCTGATTTGTTATTCAAATCCATACGTAACGTCAAATCAAATAAAGCAAACCCAAACAAGACATAGCCTTTTAAGTAATTACTGCCATACGACTGTTCTGTGATAAACTTCTAATGTTAGTCTGATTGAAGCTCGAATTTACTTATACACTCACCAGCTAGCACTAGTTGGTGGTGTAATCATTACTTCAATCAATTCACCTCTCTCAGAGAAAAGCGAGATGTTTCGAACGCTTCGGTTGCTATGGGGTCAACAGAACAAACTCTTCCCACTTTCATGCTTATAAGGCTAGCAACCATAAATAAATGCCACATTTCACTTCCAAGTTGAAAAGAAAAACGGACACATTCGACTGATCTCGCACATTGTCTATCTAATTTCTTGCCGCTTTTTGTTTCAGTTCAACAAGAATATTTCCCAGTCTATTTTAATTATTTTATCCGGGCCAAATCTCTTGTTGTTTCAGTGAAAGCAAACCACTTCCTGCTTCTCCGCTTACAAGATTCCTAATATGGAACGCATACTTCGCTTTCAATAAACAAAAAAGTTGCAACCGTTTGAATTGATAGATATACACAAATTAGCTTAGAATTTTTCAGTCTGTAAACAGCATTTCGGTTTCGGACAAAGTAATTTATCGGTTTGTGGCCTACGAAGAAAAATGTATGCCGTTTGTCTTGTACTTCCTGATTTGCTATTCAAATCAGGACGTAACTTAAAATCAAATAAAGCAAACCCAAACAAGACATAGCCTTTTTAATAGTTACTGCCATAAGACTGTTCTGTGATAAAGTTCTTATGTTAGTCCGATTGAAGCTCGAATTTACATATACACTCCCCAGCCAGCACTAGTTGGTGGCGTTATCATTACTTCAATCAATTCACCTCTCTCAGAGAAAAGCGAGATGTTTCGAACGCTTTGGTTGCTATGGGGTCAAGCAGCACTTTAAATGAAACTCTTCTCACTTCCATGCTTATTAGGCTAGCAATCATAAATAAATGCCACCTTTCACTTCTAAATTGGAACGAAAAACTAACTCATCCGACTGATCTCGTACATTTTCCATTTAATTTCTTGCCGGTTTTGTTTCAGTTCAACGAGAATATTTCCCACTCTATTTTAACATTTTTCCGGTCTAGTTCTCTCTTGTTGGCAACAAACATCACTGACCGAATTAACATCACTCACCGTTCATTCGCCTTTATGTTGTTCTTCTGTTGAGTGTGGGCGTTATTAAACGATTGATTTGTCTTCTTGAGTTGAGGAAAGGTATCAAGAAATTATCTGGCCCTTTAAGTCGAAATTTTGAGTGTACACTTCTCACTGCCAGTTCAGGCGACAGTAGAAATATTCATTGAGCTCAGGCGGAAGTTGCATGACAGCGAGGCTTCTTTAAATTTGATGCACTGAAGCCCTTCGAACGTGTACTTAAGCCCCAATGAATATAAACTTGATAGTTGGTACTGCTTCCTAAATCTTAAATATATGATTTTGGAAGTTGCTTCTGCTAACTAACTAATTAGAAATGCTGGAACACTGGACGGAAGCTGCTTGTTTATTAGGCTGTCGTTGACCTCTTAAGCTGTTACAACGTTATCACGGGTTCCCACGCAGTGCTTTTCTACAAAAACCATTTGAAGGTTTGTTTGCTGTCGAAGATCTGGAGATTGGGCAGGTGGTACCACCAAGTTTTCAGACCCTGACTATCTTTAACAACAGCAATCATTTAATGTTGCCATAAATATAAATTACGTAAGTAGCATGAAATGGTAATGCTGCTAGGGACATCTAACGTTTTCTTTAGGTGGGACGGCAGTTAGCTTGGTTGTGAAAATTCATTTCTCCAAAGATTGACATTGTCGCTATTTTGAATAGGAAAAGTACAGTGCTTGGAGCAGTTTTCCAGGCTCGCGTTGGTATCATTTAGCTTTTTGGAGTTGATATACTGTTTTTCACTTTTTATGAAATTATACTGGTGTTCAAATTAATTGGGATCACAGGGCGCACAAGCTCAGGTTATGACAACTCGGTCAAAATGGCGCGGGCAAAATTATAAGGATTTGTATAGAATTTTAAACTGAACGTAAAGTTGACATCGAAAGAAAATATAATAAACCGCCAGTAGAGTTTACATTTTACATTATCTATGTCATTTTTGCTTACTGTTCTAAAGCAATAAACCGTGTTTCAACCAGTTTTTCTTTATTTAAGTTTACTCTAACCCGAAATGTTATGAGAGAACACTCGCAACGCTATACACGCTCGACTGTCCGACGAAAGGAAGCTAAAAATTGTCTTAAGGCCCGATATACGGGCAACGTTTTTGTTCAACTTGTCACGCAACACTTTGCACAATCTCATTCCCAGAGCCCGCGTCCTCCTAGACCAGCGGTCGAGAACCGCGAGGCTCTGGGAGCATCATTTTGAAAATAACCAGTATCTGGTTATCCGGTTTCCACTGCGCACGCGTAAGATACTGTCCGAGCCTGTTGACCAGCGGCTTTTAGGAAGCTCGAGGGAGAAAATGGCATCTTTCAGAGCGCCAGTGTTTCACGAAGGAGTCAAGTTTTCCATGGAAAAACTCGGTTACCCGAATCAGGAATGAAGGAAGAAACAATATGAAGTTATAAGAGCTGTTATTTTAGACAGGAAAAATGTGCTAGTGGTTTTTCCGACAGGATTTGCTATTAGTCTTCGCGTTGAAAGCGGATGCGGGAAGTCAGTAATCGTCGTTTCGATGCTGGACGTGTTAATGGGTGATCAAGTTGACATTTTACAGCAATAATTAAACGTTTGAGCATTCCAAAGTGTAGATTAGGATGAAGGTAAACAAAACCAATAGCCAAAAATCTACATCAGTGAAGCTTTTTTTTTGGTCATCCAAAAGTGTATGTGGACTGCAGGAAATGTGATAAACATTCTCAGGACGAAAGATTTACAGAGATGAGTTTTTGCAACAAGACAGCCCTTCAAGACGAGGTTTGTTTGGCTCAGTGGTGCATCAATGGTATTTATAATTTATTTGCTTATTTTAACTTAAAAGTTCTGCAACATCTGCAGTGTTATACTTACCAGTTGCACAATAATAATTTGTACTGTTGCATGCATCTTTAGCAAGGCAACTGAGGTCATTTTTCTTGTTAAATAAATTGTCTTCCATTTACTCTTGATTTTGTTCTCTAGTTGTTTTATATAATTATTACAAAAATGTGTCCTTTGGACCTTTAGGTTATGATTAATGTGCCATTCTCAGGCTGAACAATTTTCACCTACGGCTATAAATTAACCTCTATAATGCACCGGCAGGGAGCTTTTTTGTATAAAGAATAAAATGGGTTTGCGTACAGTAAAATATATTCTTTAGGGAATTAATAGACAATTGTTATGTGGGAAACTGACAATTTTACTTGATCATATTTGTACCTCCAGGTGGGAGCCCATTATGAATACTTAGAAGAAATGAATTGAATCAAATACCCATTAAGCCTCACAAAGGGTTTGTTATTGAAATCACTTGCAAGGAACTCCCCCCCCCCCCCTATTTTCAAAGGTCCAACTTCTGGCCTCTTATGGAAAAATAGGCTGTTAATTGATATCACATTTATTGATCAATAACAACATACCCCCTGCCCTCCACCCATATCCTGGGCATTTGACTAGTTGATGTGCCAAACTGATGGGAAATTGGCATGACTCATTGGGGGAGAATAATTGGAACAAATTGGCTCAGTTTCATGTTACCTTGATATTTTCTATCAAACCACACAGTCTTGGAGATTGATAAAACAGAAATGTGTAGTGATCAAGTCCTTTGCCTCCATGTTTCATCAACAGATGCCAGCCACACTCAGAGTTTGTTTGATTTTTATATACTTGATTTATGAAGAGGTAAAAGGGTCAAGTCTGTGTTTGGGCTTAGAGCCCATTAGCCCAGAGCTTATCCTTGTTTCCTTAGCATGAAGTGACCAGGCCCCGGTTGTTCGAAAGCCGATTAAATTAACCCCCTATTAGTGCTTATTCCGCGATTAAATTTCTTATTCCAGGGATAACTAATCGGGGGATAAAACGGTGTTGCTGAAAGCAGATTTAATCTTCGATTAACTATCCTTCGATTAAACTCCGATTAAACCAGTAAAATCGGTCACTGGTGGCAGAAAACGCCTGAGCACTGGGGGTGGGAAGGGATAAAAATTGACAGCTTCTACAAAAAAAAACAACGAAATTCAGCTTCTTTGGAAACAAAATAGAACAAAAAGAGAGCCCAAGTTTTTCTTAACAAAATCTCAAGCGTTCAGTAAACAATAGAAAAAGCTGAAATTAAAAATGATCAAATAAATTCGGTGCACAATATGGGCAAATCTAGTATGGTCATATTTCATCAGCCGGAAAACAATGTGAACTCTTTAAAATGCTCGTTAGCTGGTGCTTTAGAAACCAAAAATTATCTCTATTGTAAATCTGATCTACAAATTCGCGAAACTGAGATGCTTGTCTTCAGTCGTTGCTAGAACGTTTACTCAGGTCTACTGTGAGCTCAGACGAAAGTTTGAAAAGCTCTCCTAAACGAAGCCATTGTGAATCGTTTTAACTGCCGCCGGCTAATAAACTAAGAATGGCACTGATTAATCGCATTTACTTGAATGAAACTAAACAACGTTAAGCTAGGGAAAATAAAAAGGAGAAAAGACATTCATAGTTAAACTAAACGAAAACAGACTGAACTAAACGACGGTCTTAAACTGAATTAAACAACCCTTTGAAGAACAAACAAATTCGACAGTAAACTAAACTGACAAGATTTTGGCCACAAAATCAAATAAATACTCGCCTTTTTGAAGCCAAACAAAACCTTTAATTCCACAACTGATGTTTTCTTTGACATTACAGCGGCTAGTGAGCGACGATTTCTACCTCTGAGAGAGAAAATTGGTTGAATTTCTTTGCTTCGCATTTGTGTCAATAATTGTGCTCGCGATCTCCCGACAGCGGTCCATCCGTGTTGTGAAACTCGAAAAACCGCGGGAAAACCGGACGCGGGATCGCATAAACTCGATAGGAAAGTAAAATATGCTTTGGAAAAGTCGTCAGGTAGCCTGAATTGCTCTTCTTCCATTGCCGGACCCGCCATTACAGCAAAATCACCAAACAATAAGTCGGCCATTTTGTTTTGTTTTCGAACTTTTTCCCCCGATTAGTGAGTTAATCCACCTCGCTAGGTGTATTAAATTTAACCCTCAGTTTATCCCTTGGTTGGTGCTAATCGCGCTTCGGGGAACGCAATTTAATCGAGGGATAAATTTATCCCGTGGATTAGGGCGACTTAATCGTGGTTTAGCGCTAATCGGCTTTCGAACAACCGGGGCCAGGAGTATAATTCTCCTTCCTCCTATTGGGATGCTAGTCCATTGCAAGGTTACTCACAGCATTGAATTCATTGATACCCACACTTTGGTGGGGAGAGGCACTATGAAAATAACGTGTCTTGCCCAAGAACACAATGCAGTAAGCCTGGGCCTAGAGTCCAGCACACTATAACAATTAGGTCATCATGCCAGTCTCCCAGTTAGCTAACAGAGTGCCTTTGAATAAATACCATTTCATGGAACATTTATTTGAACCAGAGAAACAGTTAACTTCTCATCAATTACAGCAGGGTTGGTAGCAAGGCACTCCCCAGTAAATGAAATTTGTACACTTTAACAACAGGTGGCTGCAAACTGATTAACAACTCTGCTGTATCAAAATACCTCTCAAGCTACACTGACCATTCTTGTCATATTTGTCAACTCGCAATATTGCAGCGTTTATTTTCTTAACCATAGAGACCTCTTTGCCTCTTACATTCATCAAAATCATCAGTTCCATCAGCACCAAATCAGCCATTAAATTTAAGACATCTGTGGCACACTCTTTCATCCCAGAGGATGGTCCCCCATTGGAATTAAACAAAAGATTTAAGATGTCTGCTGGGTTTCCACAACACAGATAGTCAGGCAAAAGTTTTGTCAACTTCTTTCAAAAATAATTTTTGACTGCAATCCAAAGGAGGTATTTTCATAGCTGCTTCTGCCACTAATCAGTAATTTGGTGTGCATTGGTAGACTAAGCTGTAACAGTATTAAACCATCACTCCTACAAGAAAGCTGAAGGTGATATAAATTGTGTCTTATAACAATTATGGGTGTGCACTCAACACAGTAAACTCATTCACAGTTAATTTACATGTAAATACAAAATATTAAGAGTCAACTTGATGAGCTGATGAGAAAGAAAAAATCAAACTGAGAAATATTTGTCTTAGTTCACTGACAACGGCAAATATGATTCTTCAACAGAAACTGTTGTATGTTTTAGTTTAAAAAGAATTTCAGTTTTAAATGATTTTAAACTAGTTTTATTTTATTTTCCTTTGTTGCAGATTTGTTACCATAATCCCAAACTACAAATTAAACTTAATTAAAATCATTTTGACCTGAAATTTATTTAATGCTTCAAGATATATATTCAGGTATAATTAACAGGTGACTTCAAATCATATTTTAAGGTATTATAATTATGCTCAAAGGCAAAAAAAAAGGGTTTCGTTGGTAAGGCATTTACCAGCTAAAACATTCAAACAAAAACAACAACAGGTAATTAAAACCAAAAAAATTAAAAGTGTTTATTTAAACTCATCACGATTAAAATACAACCAAGATTAGTTTACAAACCTCACTATTACGGTTACAAGTTTGCAGGTATTAACAAAGCTTAAGATGGCTACACAGCTTGTTAGAATTCTGGCAGAATTCTTGTGGGATTTTATTATGGCAAAACGGCATCTGAAGGAATCGCTTCTTCCGTAGGTCGGTGTCAGCGCTTCTGTTTACATTCGTCAGTTGCACTTTATCGTTCTTTCGTTCCTGTTTTGCCTCTTTTAAACCTGACTGAAGTTTACATGTTTTGTGAGACTTCACCTTATTCCCACGATCCTCAAACTGTTTACGTGATTGTAGCAACTTCTAAAAATTTTCTTCGAAAAATCCATCTTTTGCCACGAACGTTAAACCTGAACCCTTCTACAAAAGACCTACAAAGTGTTCGGCCTCCGATTTAGGTGCAATTATAACATCTAACAAAAGTGCGGAGGCTCGGGAAGGCAAAGTCACATTCTCAGTTTCATCCGCCATCTTGCAAGTCACCCTGAACTTCTGGTGCTGCTACAGCGCACGCCCAGAATCGATGCTCCCAGAGCTTCGCGGTTCCCGACCGCTGGTCTAGGGGGACGCGGGCTCTGGGAACGAGATTGCATTTTGCATTGCAAGTTGAACGAGTTGTTGCCCGTATTACAACCGCGTGCTCAACTCGCATCAAATTTCGGTGTTGTACAAAATACATTTTCCGCTGGTATTTGAGCTTTGCGTTCTTCTTTGCATTCTTTTCCTTTCACACTTTTAAGGAGGTTGTGATTGGTCGTTACTGATTATTTAAACTTAAGTGACAGTTTCACTCGCTCTCTCTCGCTTGCGACCCTACACTGTTGCGTTTCTTTTTCTTTCGTTATCCTATACGACCATAGCCAACTCGCCCTCCCTTTTTTAGATTTGCATGCATAATTTGTGTTATGTTTCTTTTGTTTACAGGGGGTAGAGAGGCTAGCATTGACCGTGCAAGATGCTTCAGATCTGGGCAAGAGACTGTAACCGCAGTTGGGCAGGCACCAGACAGGCTTACCGTGGAACCGGTTTTACCCCCGGTTATTTCTACAGCGCATAAAAGCCATGTGCAAGTCAGGGAGTCCAACCACAATTCGGTGGAAAGCTGTGAGGTGTTCGAGGAAGAAGTTGTGGATCAGATTGCACAGGTACTTTGTGAAAACGCTTTGTTTGAGTTCGAGTTGATTGATCATTCACCGCGTGTTAGTAATGTTAAAATTAAAGGGAATCTTCGAAGAAATCTGTAATTTTGGAAATGCATCGGAACCTCTAAATTTATTCTTAGCGTTGTAGAGAAAGGAAGTAAAACGTCACAAGATAATAAAGAGCAAAGTAGCGATTTTTTGTTTTCGCGCTTTCGTTGGAAATGAGCAGGATTTCGTGGTCATAAACGTTTTCTTACCTTCTAAAATGATTTCGTGGCAAAATAGCTAAAATTGCCAAAAAGTGTTTTTTGACGAAACTTTTTATTTTATTGTTAGAATTACCTTATGGAATACCAGTCGGAATTTAATCGAAAAATCATCCGGCATCTCCCGGTAGTCAGTAGAAATGACGAGCTTTGATTGTTAGAAAAGGATAATTAACAATTATTCACCGAGGTAAATATCCACCACTTTCACCGACACTGAGGTGAATAATTGTTTTAGTATATACCACACAAGTTGAATAACTAGAGGACGAAAACATTACTTTCGGTACCCAAAGCGACGGGTGAAGCCATTTTGTTTCTCTTCCGCTGCTCGGAGGTGAATAGTACTTTGCTAATCACCTCTGAGTTAGCCAGTCAGCGCGCGCCGGGGGAAAGCACTATTCACTTGTGTGGTATATTCTAATTTACCATATAGTTATGTGTCTACAACCTAGAAATTTTTTTCGTTACTAAGGTGAACGCCATACACTATCGAAGCTCTTTCGAGCAGGAGAAACATATTTTTTTATTGATTTTTATTGACACACTTTAACAGAGAAATGTTATCCAAAATCGAACTATATTAAGTTCCTTTCCAAGAGGTTCATAGCTTGGATAACGATGTGGACTTTCAATGCATTCTTTGCTATGCGACTAAGAGTTCCGCACGGTGTCAAGATTTGTGAATCGATATAACATGATGCTGACATAGCTGAGATGCGGATATGTGTACTTGAAATTCAGCATCGCTTTCAGTTTTCGGGGAGAAAATCCGTAGCGTAATCTGACATAACGAATGATAAGATAGCGTCAAAATGAGAGGGTAATGGTATAGAATCAGAAAAAGCTTTTGGGAGAATTTTCTTGTTATATGGGAGCGTTAGAGGAAAACGTCTTAATAACATGCGAAAGAGTTTTGGAAATTAAGCGAGATTTTTTCAAGTGCTATTTTAAAACGTTTTACATTGCTTCGGATGAAGCTTTGAACTTTGGAGAAATATTTAATTTGTGAAACTTTCAATCTTTGAATTATGACATTCGATTCCGCTAAGCCGGGCGTACTTATTTGCATATGATTGCAATAAATCATAATTACTGTCTCCTTTTGTTTTATTGCATTTTGTTAAAACACCTTTTACTGAGAGTTCAAGCTAAATTCGAAAGTCGCTAACGAACTCTTCCCGTAAGCACAGTTTACAAACAGTTCAAGCAAAATTCGAACATTGTTAACGATCTCTTCCTGTAAGCACCTTTTGCTAACAGTTCAAGCCAAATTCGAACGTCGCTAATGAACTCTCTCTGTAAGCACCTTTTACTAACAGTTCAAGCCAAATTCGAACTTCGTTAACGAACTCTTCCTGTAAGGAGTGGAGAATCACTGGAGGAAAAAAACTTCCCTTTACCACACAACTATCACAAAAAAATGCAAACATTATCTGCTATGCCCACTTCGGTAGGCTCCTACTAATGTAAACACTTTTTTAATTATCTTTAAACTACAAAATCGGCTTTGGACTGTTGCAACACAGAGTTGTTGGCTTATGTTGGACAGTTTTACTTTCAGCGTTTTATTTAGGGTGTAATATTTCGCACGAAGTTGCTTAAAGGTAAGTAAGTGTTATCGATTTTGGAACTAACAAACACCTAATCGTCAATTTAAATAAACGCAACTTTAAAATTATGATTGTTCAGCGCAAAGCAATTAACAGTTTTAGAACTGACATCTTACATTTCTGAATTTTCTGGCTGAGTTGATGAAATTATGGTAGCTTTCTCAGTGTTGAGTGTCAAATAACCATGAAATGGTGTCATTAAAGTAAGGTTAAGGTGTCATTGCTTAGAGAACCATAACTTCGGTTGGCATCTGAATTTGATTATCCGAAACACAATTGCACACTTTCAATACGAACAGTTTTTCTTGGGTAAATAAGCTGCCTAAATATTTTAACTTTATTGTAAAATTAAGAAAAATTATAGTTTTTTGTGGGAGCAGATTTGCAGTGACCGGCTCCAACTGTCCGTTATAGAGAGGTGTCCGCCTTGTAGGAAGTTTAGCTCCAATAAAATGTCTGAAAAACTGCAGGGACGGAACCAACACCAGGTGTCCGTTTTAAAGAGATGTCTGTCTTATAAAGGTGTCCATTAAGAGAGAGTTTACTGTATACCTTTTATATTACAACTTTCTTGACTTGATAATGACGTCAAGCCAACGTCGAATCGTGGTCGCTTTTTCAAAAAAAATTTTAACCGGAGTTTATGATGTTTTTACCGAATATTTTATCGCAAATATTTATTGTAAAATGAAAACCATCAGGCAAGAGATATCAATATTTTATGGTTCGAATAAAGGAATGAAAGCGCTTACGGTGCTTTATTGACAGCTGGGAGTACGATTTGCCAATCCCTAAGAGAAAAATCACTGAATCAACGCGCAAAACGTTATAGGTGCAGTAGCTCTGTTTGCGGATGCAAAGGACAGAAATGGAGTCCTTTGCCGTACTGGAGCCAGTTTTATCTGGATTAATCCTCGTTTGTTCTTTCATTGGTAACTTCCCCATAATACTGCTCGTATTTAAGAAGCATGTGCATAAGCTCATGAAGCTCTGAACAAACAGACCGAGCAGACGAAGGTCGAGAATGCAGAAAGTCATCCACACGACTGACTGACTAGAGGGCTTAATTGAGTATTAAAATTAAGTCATTATATATCTATGTTTGTATGAATAACAGATGTAATCTGCACCAACGGCAAACTGAAAGAACGGAAGAATGAACAGCAAGACAAGTGCATCAGCTCCTGACAAACCGAACAAACAAGAGAGCCGAAAATACAGAAAGTCATCTATGCAAATGACTGACTATGGTGTGCAATTTAGTGAACTCACTAGTTAATCGAAGTAGATTGATAGATAATAATAGTTGCCTGCTCAGAGAGTCTGCCATTCTCGTCAGGGGTACAGTGACACACCCGTTAGAGAGATGAATATTAAGCGAGAAGCACGCGAGAAGTCAGGGTAAGCGCGCGCGGGAAGACGTTACATTGATCTTTATATTCGTATTGTAACGTATGTTTTACTAAAAGCCAAATCAGGGTGAATCTCTCTAAACACACGTTTCAATCTGTGGTACCACAGCTGGCCCAACGTGCCAGAGCTTGCTGCTATCAAGCTATACCGACTAAGCGTTTGTCTCTAGTTTTCGTTACCTCGCCTTACTTCTCTTCATCTTACCTTATGTTCCTCGCGTCCACATTTATGCATGCATTTGAATGAAATGTGTATGATTCCTTCGACGGTGTGTGTAAGCGAGATCTGTGAATAGACACAGTAAACTCTCTCTTAACGGACACCTTTATAAGACAGACATCTCTTTAAAACGGACACCTTGTGTTGCTCCCGTCCCTGCAGTTTTTCAGACATTTTATTGTAGCTTAACTCCCTGCAAGACGGACACCTCTCTATAACGGACAGTTGGAGCCGGTCCCGTCTTAGAGAGAGTTAACTATATTCCCCATTCATACCCAAGCTTAAAAACGCTTTAAGTATGCTTAGAAAAACACGGTTTAAAGCTGTTTTCCTTACAAAAGTTGCTAACTGATGTTTGTCGCTGTTAAATTTAGCACAACGACATCGCACGTTTGCACTTACTAGAACCTATGCAAAATTTAGTCTTTCAGTTTTTTTGTTGTTGATTTTAATTTTGGTAAACCTTGTTCAACTAAACTTGTCTTGTCGGTAGGTTTACTGCAATTTTACGTCCTCGTTCGCCTTGTACGTCTGCAGCTTTCAACACTCACGGAGAACGCGAAAATGTCGGAAAGGGAAGAAGAGAAGGCTTTTCAAGTGTATCAATCGAGGACAATCAGGGAAGAAAAGTGCAAGGGGGGAATGAAGAGGCTTAATTTCAAATAACAACGCCTGCAATCCTCCTTGTAGGACCCAGAATTTATTTTAATTTTTGCTTAAATGTTCGATCGCAAACTTAACGAATACAACGTTTACTGTAACAGCTATGGTAGTTTCCATGGTAGATTCACATTTCAGTTCAGTGCCTTATGTTACTTATGCTGATTTGCGTTTTTTTCTACCACACGTTTTTGTCGACCTTCACAGCTTTGTTTGAAATACATTTAATGGTGCTTACGACATACAAAGTTCATTCATTCTGGGCAAATCAAGCGTCTTTTCAAACTAGTAGACGCAATTACAAGAAGGTGGGATTACAAGACGTGTATTTCCTTTGATGGCATTTATGAAATCCTCCCACATGTACACGTTTCCCTCACCGGCACGACAGCATCCTGACATTTCCTTGATGGTAGCTTCAGGCAAAACATGTGACCACACGTTTACATTTGTCAGGCTTCCTTGAAATGACTGAGAATCATCAAATGTTCCTCCGGGTGAGTCTTGTTCCTGACCCAGCACCAGCGATCCTTCAGATTTAATCGTGTATCCTATTTTAAGGCCTGTCCCAGTACTCTCCATTTTCCCATCCTTGTAGAGTTTCCATTCGCCATTGACATTCTCCCAGGTTGCACAGATTTGATGCCATTGACCGTCGTTAGCTGAAACGCCTGCTGTCCTGCGAACGTTAGAAAAGAAAAATATAAAAGCGATTACAAGTGGGTGGCAGACATTTGATGCTGCTTCGCAATTCAAATAATTGCGCTGGAGTACCCTCAGCTGAACACCTATTGGAAGAGAGATCAATGCATTCTACACTGGACGAGTGTAGTTTTCACTAATCTACAATATTCGGTGAATCTTGGTCTTTGATAGCCATGGCGACAGCAGATCTGTATTTAATCATTGGCACCAGTTGAAATTTGAAGTTCGCATTATTCTGAAAACCACGGCGATGTTGCTGATGAAGGCAAAACAGATATTTTTCCTCTTAAAACTTTTAAGACCTTATCCTACTAAGGTGATGGGCCTAAAAGTGGAAAGTTTTGTGAAGCTTCTTGTAAATATCATTGGTGTTATTTTTAATCTTTAATTTAGTTGGCAGATAAACTGAAAGGTACTACGCGGTTACCTGCTATCGCCATTTACGAACAGAGCTAAATTCCTAACGTTGTAGATAATCAGTTCATTATCTTTTCCTGGTACAGCGTAGCTGATTGGCGTGCCACTACCTGTGTCACTTGACTTCATCCAAAAACAAATGGTGAATTGCGTCAAACTACGCATTCCCCATATATTCGCATAATCACTCACTCCTTTACTTGGGAAAAACAGGGTATAACCTGAAAAACAATTCAATAAACGATCTCAACTATTACGTGTTGAGTGTATCTAAGTGTCCTTAAATGTACAATTCGTAACACTGTATATTTATAGTGAAAACAGGCTCTTGCTAAGAAACGTAACAACACGAACATTTTTCATTCATTAAAGATCATGGAAACTATGTTTACGACTATTCTGCATGAATGAATAAATGAATGAATAAAAACATATCAGTCTATTGTGTAGAAAATATTTATTCGAACTCGTGGCCTCTCCATCTGAAGTGATACGTTCTTTCTATTTAACTACTGACTTCATATAAAGACAGAAATGACATTCCAGGTAAGTATTTTAAAATTTCTTTTGGGCCACGCACAAAAATCAAACTTTGGAGATGGATAAGTCCAATTTAACGATCTTCACTTTCCCCTTTCTGCTTTCGTTTTCTTCACTTTTTTGAATTTATTGGACTTTTATTGAATCAGCTTTGCTTTCGTTAAAAAGGATTCCACCGAAACGTTAAATAACGGTGTCAGTTTTGTTTGTATTTTTGAGAGGAAAAATTCGTAGGTTTGCATGTGTTAGTCCGGGCAAATTCATTCAATCATCCATGTTTTCAAAACTTTTCCTACTTTATCAGCTGATTATGGAAACAACGTCTCGCGTGAAAGGTGACGACATCGCAAGTAATACAGGGATCATGACCCCGCTTTGGTAGTCCAACCCTAGTCACAACGTAAAAGAGATTGTTATACATTCAAAATATTCTCCGTTTCTGATGGGCTTTCAATCCCCGGCTAATTCCATCTAACAGGCTAGCACCGACCAAATTTAGAAGACTTTTCTTTTGTTGGACGATTGACGTCATAATTATTGGACGATTGATGCCAATCGTCCAATAGTAGAGAAATTATTGGAGGATTGACGTCACAAAGCAACGGCTTTTATGCCAAACAGGTGGAAAGCGCGTAAATGGCTACAAGACTTGAACATTGCACAAAAACATTTCCAAATTATTAGATGATAAAGATAGCAAAAACACAGAAAAAGCCTCGAAGGGAAGTCACTTGATTTAAAAGCTTATCTTCAGGAGAGAAACATCTAAAATCCAGCAAAAGCGGAGAAGTTGGCCAGTGTTTTGCGAAAATTCTACGACGAAGTGAGAATCCACCTTGTGTTTTTAGAGCTCTGGAAATATTTGTATGATATGAAGAATTATGCAAATCTTGGAGGGTATTATAACACCCTCCTCGATCTGCATAATTATTGATATCATTATCAGCCTCATCCAATAATTGCTAAATATTTATGTGTATTTAATTGTTTGAGATACCTGAATAACCGCTTGCATTCCCACCGAAGAAAGCCAAACAAATACAAGCAATCAGAAGAAACATGACTCGATATTTCACCTGCAAATAAAATGGACTTAAGATATGTGGAAATTGTAACAAATTTGTTTAGTCAACCGAGAAATATCATTAACAATGTAACAAGAAGTTTTAATAATTTTTAATATTTGCGTTTTAGGATAAGTTAGTATTGCCAACAGTACGAAATGTGTACCTTACTGAAGACTGAATGAGGTGAAAAAATTAATTTGGGCACTTTAAATCAAATATTGTGCTTTGAGTCTAATAACCGTAGAATATGATCCAGTGAATTTTATTCTCAGAAGGCTTTTTATCTTGTGGAACTGGTCAATCAAAATCAGCCTATTAAATGTGCATTAATTTGTGAAAAATAGCCATGTTTGCAGGGGGGTCCATAACTTGGAGGGAGTAAAATATTTTAAGCTAATGTTTTATCCCTGAATTGATAGCTCACCATGCCCAACATTTGTGCCAAGTTTGAGCGAAATCGGTGATTTGAGCTATTTCGCCTCCTGTCTGGTTCTTTCGTGGACATGCTCTTAAGAAGACGTCGATTTTGTAAGAATATATTAGTAAGACACAAAGGAAGATAGAAGGAAAAAGATGATCAGTTTTGTTTAGTTGTAAATGATGTTAAAATTGGGTGGATTTTTGTAAAAAAAGTTTACAAAACACAAGGAAAAACAATATTTGGGAGACACTTCATGATGCAGTTGATTTAATTTGATTTGTTTAGCTTGGATACAGCTTCTTTTCTACTTGGAGAAAATTGTTCATTACGATTATGTTGGTGCTTTTCACGGTTTCTTTATGGTAATGAAAGGAAGCATGAACAGCTCGAAGCTTTGTTGGCTTCGAGGAAATGATCACTTGGGTGGTAAGAGTTGAGACGTGCGAGAGAGTAATTCCAGTGTGCCCTAATTCGAACAGAGAACAGTCATCCTTATAGAACGCGTAGAAATTGAACCGTTTAACAGCACTGGCTTGTATTTAAGCCTAAAATTGTTCTTAAGGGCGAGAACTAGTGGGCTATCTATTCCAAGCAGTGGGCTACACCAGTTTGTAGCTGAAATGTAGAAATTTTGGCATGAACAAAACAGACTAACTGACAAAGAAAGATGCAACATGGCCAGATTTTGATCACGATACAAAAAATTGTACTACAAGAAAAAGATGCGGAAAAATCCATGGCATGACCATGAAACACAGGAGATAAGACCAAGACAAAAGATGAAAGCAACAAAATTTTGCTCGTTAAAATTGTCTCACCTGGATCTTTGATGTAAGCTTTAACTCGAGTTAACAGTCTGTTCCGTGCGAAATGATGATAATTTGAAGGCGATGTGTGTTTGAGATCGCTACCCACGTTTGGAAGATGTTTGCTTAGCTGTCTGAACGATAATTAATTAATATGAAAAATATTGCACACAAAGGTGTCAAATATTCGAATTCCTATAAGGCGTCAAGGAAATGAAAACTGAAACAGTGGCGAAATATCACTTTTCTTGTTTTTATTTCTTTTTTGTGTTTCTCTCGACCCAGTAATGTGCATGGCTGGTGTGTAAAACTGATAAATTTTGAAAAAACAAAAACAAAAAACGGAAGATATATTAATTATCTTTGAAAATCAGTAATTGAAAATTACTCAGCTGGATTAAGTTTACATGTTTTTAAAGCAAGAAAACATGCAATCGCTCATGTTCTCAAAGCTACATAACACGCAATCAATAGCACTCTGCAGAAGTTCTCTTTAACAATCAAATGTGTCGGTAAAACATACTTAAAAGAAGGAAAATCCACTGCAATATATCTATGTATATATTTAAAAAATCTTTTCATAAACATCTCATTTGATAGATCCTAGTGACTAACTAATTAATGAGGAATTCCGCCTGTATTGGCTACCGTAAATGATCGATTACGCGCCGTTACTCGAATAAGCGCCGGACCTTTGACAGGGAAAATTAAATAAGCGCCGCGGCGCTTAATCGATCATTTAAGGTACGCATACGCAATTTAAACACGGAGCGATCCTATATAACGAGGCTGAACTGTTCAGCCTGCCAATCCCTGCCAATCACAAATTCCAATGAGAGGATTTCATTGGTTGGGAAATGCAATCAACTGGCTTTTGGTGTGGCGTGATCCAGACTTATCTCGTTTTCTAAACTAAAAATAGATTCAAAGCAGTATAAGAAATAGCATCAAGATTCTCGTGTATAAAATTCTCTGTTTTGTTATTTGGGTGCAAACAATCGAAAGCGAGGTTTAGAAACAGTGAAAGATATCTGTAGCTATCAGTCACTGTTCTGCGAAATCACGGAATTTCCTGCCCGCAAGCGACCTGAGCTTAGCGCATATAGTGAATTACAATTGCACTGGATAAATGCGTTGCAAGTAAACAAATAAACATTTATATACTCATTTTCTGAAATCTTAATCCGCTTATTGCTATATAATAAGGTTTTATTCAATGATATGTTACATAAAAGCAAGCCAGAGAGCAAACGAAACTTGTAGTTTTGAATTTTGACAGTTCAAAATTGAATTTGGTGATTGTTCCCGTTTCACGATAGTATAAACAAGAACGTTTGTAAAAAGCGTAGCTCCTAGTTCGCCAAATTTCGAAATGTAGAGATTTTTTTCAAAGCATTGTTATCTTTGTTGTTTGAATCCTTGATCTATAAAAACAAAATACTGAAACGATTGTTATTGTTGTGTTGAGCATTATCTGTTTGAGTTTTCATGTCGTAACAGTGTTTGTGCATAAAGTAAAAAGTCTGCTTACGAGCCAAGGGGCCCATCAGGCCGGAGCTTATCCCGGTTTCCGTAGCATGAAGCGACTAGGAGTATTTCTACTCCCCCCTCCTGGATGGGACGCTAGTCCATCGCAGGGTTACCCCCAGCCGTAAATCGCCGGTACCCATTTGTACACCTGGGTGGAGAGAGGCACTATGAGAGTAAAGTGTCTTGCCCAAGAACACAACGCAGTGCCCCGGCCAGGGCTCGAACCCGGACCGTTCGATCCTGAGTCCAGCGCACTAACCATTAGGCCACCGCGCCTCCCAGGGTTTGTGCGTGGTGGACATCAATTTTGAGTTTTCAGGATTATTGCATAAATTCTGTTTAAATTTTCTTTCAGCTTGTATGGAAAGAATTATTGGTAGCTTATATTGTGTGTTAGCTTGTTAATTCCATATAAATGAACTGGGATCGCATTTAAAAAGCAAAATTTGTGGAGCGCTTCTCTTTCATGACCGTTACTCTGGCACGACTTTTTAAAATTGAAGCCAACAAAGTGCTAGACGGGGCCTTTTTATAGGCTCGCTCGGTGTTTAAAGATAACTCACGGTCGACGTATCCCCCCTCCCCAGCCCCCCCCCAAAAAAAGCAGTCAAATTTTTTTCAAGTCTGCCCAGCCATTGCGTTCTATGTCTATTTTCGGCTAATAATATACTTATCTCTTAGAAAACATTTATTTTGGGATTTTGGGGTTAATTTTGGAGTTTGCAATTATTATTATTGGTCTTCATGAGCAATTTGATTGATCGAAGAACAAATAGAGCGAAACTCTTTCTTTTATTGTTAGAATTCCCTGATGGAAATTTAATCGAAAATTCATCCAACCGGCCCGGTGGTCGATAAAAATGACGAGCTTTGGTTGTCAGAAAACGATAGTTTACCAAATAGCTGTCTGTCTACAAACTTGAATTTTTTTTCGTTACTGAGGTAAACGCATCTTTGGAGAACCAGGGGCAGTCAGTCGGGGCAAAACGAAGTAAACCGGCCAAAATCGTAGCGGCGAAAGTTTTCTATAATAGTATAAGAGCCTCTGGGAAACGAGTCTCTCCAGACCATTTCCAAGCGGCTCTGCGAATGCTGGCTGTGAAAAAAAATTCCTTTGTAGTATTTTGAGATCAGACGAGTGTGCTAAACGGCCGCCAATGCGTCGCATACAGGTAAACAAGCCACTATTTCGATTCTTCTGATCAGTCCAAGTAAAAACATCTGGGTAGATCTTGAAATATATTTCTTTCTGACATCCGGAATGATTCCCCGACGTTTTTGTGGTTCTCTAGTGTAGATTGAAATAAACTGCTGTGTAAGAACACACGAAAGTGACTCTGAAATTACTGTTCGCCGATTGGGCAAAATAATAAAAAGGATTTTCTATGTTCAATCAGGAGCCAGCATTCGCAGAGTCGCTTGGAAATGGTCTGGAGAGACTCGTTTCCCAGGGGGTCTTATACTTTTATAGAAAACTTTCGCCGCTACGATTTTTGCCCGGTTTACTTCGTTTTGCCCCGACTAACTGCCCCTGGGTCTCCGAGGATGAGGTAAACACTATTCGCTATCGAAGCTTTTCCGAGTGGGAGAAACATACCGTAGAATTTCCGTTTTAAGCCCCTCCCCCGGTTATAGGCCTATTAACATAGAAACAACAACAACAAAATACATCTGGCTATAAGCCCCACGGATATAAGCCCCTCTGCTGGATGACACTACTTAGCAGAGCTAAATGTTACTTTATTATGACTTTTTAACTAAAAAACGTATTTTGATCAACACTGCCGTAACTCGTTTCGAAGCGCTTTTTTATTCCGCTCATAAGCCGTCTCCCAGATATACGTCCCTCCGTTTATAAGCCCACCCAAAAACCCCTACGAAGTTGTATAAGCCCAGGGCTTATAACCGGAATTTTACGGTATTTTTTTTTATCAATTTTCATTGACACACTTTCACAGACAAATATTAGAAGTTCCTTTCGAAGAGGTTTGTAGCTTAGGTAACGACGTGGACTTCCGCACGTTTTACGTAACCCTGACTTATCGCGAAAGGCAAACGACTAAGACTAACGCTCGGTGTCAAGATTTGAGAATCGATATACCATAATGATGACATAGCTGAGATGCGGATATGTGTACTTGAAATTCAGCATCGCTTTCAGTTTCCGGGGAGAAAGTCCGTAGCATAATCTGACATAACAAATGATAAGACAGCGGCAAAATGAGGGTAATGGTATAGAATCAGAAAAAGCCTTTGCGAGAATTTTCTTGTTATATGGCAGCATTCGATGAAAACGTCTTGATAGCGTGTGAAAGAGTTTTGAAAATTTAGCGAGATTTTCAAGTGCTATTTTTAAAAGTTTTAACTTGCGTCGGATGTGGCTTTGAACTTTGGAGAGATGTTTACTTCGTAAATAAGGTTTCAATCTGTGAATTGCGACATTCGATTCCGCTAACGCTTATTTATTTGCATATGATTGACATAAACCGTAATTACTGTTTCCTTTTGTTTTATTGCGTTTTGGAAGAACACCTTTTACTAATAGTTTAAGCCAGGTTCGAACGTTGCTAACGAGCTCTTCCCGTAAGCAGTAGAGAATCATTGTAGGAAAAACTTCCCTTACCACACAACTATCGCAAAAAAAAAATGTGAACATTATCTGCTATGCCCACTTTGGTAGGTTCCCGCTAATGTAAACATTTTTTTTTTCAATATCTTTAAACTACGAAATCGGCTTTGGACTGTTGCAACACAGAGTTGTTGGGATATGTTGGACAGTTTTACTTTTCAGCGTTTTATTTAGGGTGTAATATTTCGCACGAAGTTGCTTAAAGGTAAGTAAGTGTTATCGATTTTGGAACTAACACCTAATTGCCAATTTTAATAAAAGCAACTATTAAAATTGTGATTGTTCAGCGCAAAGCCATTAGCAGTTTTAGAACTGACATCTTAGATTTCTGAATTTTCTGGCTGAGTTGATGAAATTATGGTAGCTTTCTCAGTGTTGAGTGTCAAATAACCATGAAATGGTATTTCTAAGTTGTCATTGCTAAGAGAACCATTACTTCGGTTGGCATCTGAATTTGATTATCCAAAACACAATTGCACACTTTCAATACGAACTGTTATTATTGGGTAAATAAGTTTCCTACATGTTTAACTTCATTGTGAAATTAAGAAAATTATAGTTTCTTTGTGGGAACAAATTTGCCGTGAATTGAATTGAACGCTTGCTATTCTTTTTTATGTAATCTGTGTGATGTGGATTGTGCCGTGTAGACAGCCCGACACATACACAAACCACTTCAAATAAGCTCATGGCGATGTGAGCCTCTTAAAAGAAAATCCAATTTCAATCCAATTTCGTGTCCTGAAAAAATGCCGAGGAACATTTCATTGCCTGATTTACGTGATGTTATTCATGAAGGAACTGCGTCAAATTTGAATACGCAGGCGGACTCCATACTTTTTGTGACATTGAACATGTTTTTTTTTTCACATCTTTTATGAATTAATTTCTGTTGTCATTTTTTTTAGTATTTACACCTTTTATATCACAACTTTCTTGACTTGATATTAAGCCAACGTCGAAACGTGGTCGCTTTTTAAAAAAATTTAATCGGAGTTTATGATGTTTTTACGGAACACTTTATCGCAAATATTTATTGTAAAATGAAAACCAATACGCAAGAGATATCAATATTTTATGATTTTAATAAAGGAATGAAGGCTTGCTTTTTATTTTGACAGCTGGGAGTACGATTTGCCAATCCCTAAAAGAAAAATCAACGCGCAAAACGTTATAGATGCAGTTGCTCTGTTTGCGGATGCAAAGGACAGAAATGGAGTCCCTTGCCGTACTGGAGTCAGTTTTATCTGGATTAATCCTCGTTTGTTCTTTCATTGGCAACTTCCTAATAATCTCGCTCGTGTTTAAGAAGCCTCGTTTGGGCACAGCGACCAACATTTATATCGCTGCTTTGGCTGGAACGGATTTTTTGAATGCCTGCATTCCTGGTCCACTCTTCTTGGCATCTCTTATTACACAAAGAATGCCGTACAATTCCGTCGTATGTAACATAGGCGGATTCTTTATGCATTTCCTGACGCTCGTCTCAACGTCTTCAATGGCTCTGATAGCCATAAATCGGTATTACTGTATCTTAAAGCCAACCCGTTACAAAATAGTGTTCAGCACTCGTCGTTCGTTGTCTTACCTAGCCAGTTTATGGACCGTTGTCGCCATTTTTACTTGGATTCCTGTAATCGGCGGATGGGCGGAAATGGCATTCAATCCATTAATGGCCTGCTGCAATTGGCGTTTCTTCATGGAATCAGCAGAAATGACGTTTACGGTACTTGCTATTGTTGTCTTCATGATAAGCAGTTTTTTTATCATCGCCGTCAGTTACTACCATGTCTCAAGGTGTATTCGACAACACAACAATCAGGTTGCAACACACCATGGGCTAAGTGTACAGGAAATCAATGTAACGAAGACGTTCTATGTTCTGGTATTGTCATTTGTGGTGTTGTGGATGCCTACTTTTACTGCGATCTTCCTTTTTCGCGTTGCTATAAGGGAGACCTATCCGCGACTGGTTGGACTCGCTGTCCCGTTTTTCTTACAGGTCAGTAGTGCTGTAAACCCTTGGATCTACGGTGCTATGAATCCCTGCTTTAGGAAAAAGTTTTACGGTGCTATGAATCCCTGCTTTAGGAAAAAGTTTATACAGCTTCTAAAGTGGTCGAGTGTGAATCAAGTTCACTGTGAGTCAACAGGTCGTCAGACCGGTCATGTAGAGATATCCAGGTTAGAAAATCGCAACGAAGAAAATTGTTTAATTGAGCAGTCTTTATGAACGATACTACAACGATCACTATAAAACACTCTGTTGTCTATCAGAGTCCATACATATGCACAATAAAGTTTTGAACCTGAATCGATAGGCGAGGGCAATAAGCCTGAACATTTGTAGTGTTACCTGGCTAAAGCATTTTCATTGTACCATGTTATGTCAGTGTATAACGGAAAAATTAGTCTGTAGAAATACTTGGAGAGAGACAAGTCGGTCCAGTAGTCCAATTGTGTCTGAAGGTACTTAACGCACAATTTTGGAGATTGAACTTTGAAGGACTCATTACAGTATGTCGTTGCCAAGCTACGCGCTTACAACGCAAGTGCAATTTTACTTCCGGATTTCGCCTATTTTGTGATTCTCTGGCGGCCAAATTTTACTAGAATCCTGTGCCTACTACGAGACTTATTTGTCCCATTAAATGCTTATTTTACAAAACAAACCCCCCCCCCCCCCCCAGTGAGTATCTGAAACCACCAACATCTTCTTAGCAGCAGTGGCGATGCATTAAAAAACATGGGAAGACGCGGAACTACCGTGTTTTGATCGGTTTACCTTTCCGCTCACTGAAGAGGTCTATGAAAGCCAGGGGCAGAAATTAAAGCATACTAGAATTGACGAAAGTACCAAAAAAGCAACTGCAGGACTTGTCTGCCAGTGACACAAAGGCAAGATGATTTTAACGCAGTCACAGAAATAAATCTTAGGAATGGACCGGGTTTATCTGTCGTAAATTGCTATTAGAAACTATTGAAATGATTAGTGCAGCAGTCTAACCACATGACTACTGATGGATGAGATGCTAGGTCATCGCAGGGTTATTTCAATGGTACCCATTTACACACCATGTTGGGTGGAGATAATTTTGTGATCTTCTGTGTTGAACGCGACTGACAAATCAATTATCAATACATTTTTACACTAAATTCTAAGAAGAAAAAAATAATTGAGAATAGAATATAAAAGTTTAAAATGAAAGTAGGTGTAAGATAAAATTTGCAAAAACAAAAATACAGATTAAAAATTCAAAATTTATAGCGGCCTAGCTGCATATGTCACATTTACACTCATTGTGTAGTAGACGTGTAAGGTCTTTCCTCCTATTTTTTATACTGGTTTTGAAACTCGTGACATTTGGTTTCTCTGTATCACCTTGATCTAGTTTGTTCCATAGATAAAGCCCGAAGTATCGTAAAGAATGTTATCCATAATGTACTGTGCGAAAACGTGGAGTATTAAAATCAGCGTTCCTCAGATTATATCGTTTCGGGGCTGTTATATAAGTGGGCACAAGACCGTAGAATATCACCATGGAGCAACGTTGTCTCTTTGCTATGGCATGATGAGCCTTGTAAGCAAATTGAGATAGTTCCACTTCTTCCAAGCCAGTTTTCGACACATTCTACCAAACCTGCATAGCCAATTCTCTGCTATCTCGCCAAGAACTCAAGGTTCAAAATGGGGCAAAACTGCTAAACTCGTCGCTCTCACCTGATCTATGGTCGACGTTTTATGGCATGGCTCCATAACGGCATATTTGAAACATGTAGGTACCTCGTCACTTTGCAGTGAAGCATTTACTATCTGTGTTAGTATTGGAAGTAGGGTAGAAAGAAATTTTTCAGAATCTAAGGGTCGAGAATACATGATTTGGTTGAGATTTTCTTGACCAGTACAGCCAGCGCCTCACAAGTCATACGTGTTAAGCAAGTGACTGAGTTTACACAGGGAGGTACTGCCCTGATGTGACTTCAAAACCCTTACCTATTTCACCATGTCATTTTTGAGAGAACAGTTATAAATTTCATTCAGTACCTTCAGTGCAAAAAAGGCTTGTACCACTTTTGGGCATAGGGAGTAGCTCGTCAATCCCACTTTGACTGTTAGCAAGGTCATCATCGAAGGTGAACTTTTTGCCGTAACACTTTAAGGGCCACTGAAAGTTTGGCAATCAAATACGAGGTAACTTTTTACGTCGAGCACAAGTGCAAATTACTTATTGTGTTGAAACAACAATGCTTGACTTGAAAAAACAAGAGGTCGTCCTTTTTTGGCCACATGATCGTATAGATCTTATAAATCAAATGCAACCAATTACCTCTTACTTTCGAGTTTAGTGGTTACGATTAGTGGTTACGATTTATATTGCATTTAAGGTTAAAAAGTTATTACATTAGTGGTTTGCTTCTCAGTACATTAGTGGTTGATATTTATTACATTAGTGGTTAGTATTACATTAATGGTTAATTATTACATTAGTGGGTGATAGTAAGCACTCACTGCGGAAATGTCAATTACGATGCTTTCAACCAATCAGTCTGCAGAAATTTTGCTTCCGATGAAGACGAGCATTCGTACTTTTCTCATAATTCTTCATGTCATACGAAAGCCGAATTCAATAATTGTTTTATTATTCATTCAAAATATTTCCACAGCTCTAAAAACAAAAAACGCATTTAAATGAGTTCTCACGTTGGCGTAGAATTTTCGCAAGACAGTGACCAGTTCCTCTGCTGTTCCTGGTTTTTGGATTTTTCTCTCCTGAAGATAAGCTTTAAAAATCGAGTGACTTCTCTTCGAAGCTTGTTTTTTTTTTTACTATCTTCATCAGCAAAAAAATTGGAAATGTTTTCGTCGCGATGTTCAAAACTTGGAGCCATTTTCGCGCTTTCAAGCTGTTCGGCATAAAAGCCGTTGTTGCTTGACGTCAATCGTCCAATAAACGGAGAAATGTTTTGAATGAATAATAAATAAAATTATACCTGTTATACTTTAATATGTACAATTCAAGTAACTTGTAAAAAGTGTCTTTTTGTTTGCGGTAGTATTGTTTTTAAGTAGTAATATTATATATTGCTGACATAAGTGATTCATTAAGGCTGCCAGTTTTAAGCTGCCTTTAAGCAGTTTTGTGTGTATTTTAAATATGTTTACAAGTTAAAATGGAATATATTTAATTTTTTAAGCTAAGCCAGTGAGCAGCACCTTTATTTTTGTCAACTACTTGAATTTTAAAACTATTAAATTCTCTCTTCTCCTCTCGCATTTCATAAAAAAACATACCTGCGGATCTGCGTATAAACTCAAACCACAACGGTTATGCGCCTGGGAAACAAGCAGAGAATCTTCAAAGTTGTGACATTTTTAAGCGTGATAAAACTACTTGGGGCCAACATATGCAGCTAAAACGTCTGAAATGTAAAATTGAGTTTGCTTTTTGGTATATATACGGGCAGTACTTGTAATTGAAAACTCCCCGAGAAAGTGTGCAATGGTCACACGAAGCGTGAGAATAAAATAGATCTACAGGTCAAGTAGTTTGCAGAGGTGATGCCTAATTTTAAGAAAGAAAAATTATGGTAGGTAATTTACCAAATCAAACCAGTTGCTGAATCCAAATTCTGTAAATGTTTTGTTATGTTTTAATTTTGCGTTTTGATAAATAAGAATAAACTATCTACATGTCTGCAAACTTTTTAGTTTCCTTGCGTGTCTGCAAGCAATTATTATTAATTTAGACTTTTTGCCTTTGCAAACAATTTTACAGGATTTTTCATCCCTCCCCCGCCCCTTCCAAAAAAATATAATGGTCTGTCCCTTAAACAAAACAGACTCCCGCTACAGGGTCGTTCGAGTCTTGTTCATCTCTTATATGATTACTGACCCTTTCCCGCTTAAGAAATTTTCATTAGTATGATCACGAACCCAGTTGGTATTCCGTTAGTCCTTTTAACGACATTTATTTATTAAGGTTCTGCTCGACTTGTAGGCAAGTCTACTACAGAACCTCAGTACGGCGTTTGTGGACCTAAGTTAGTCTGGTGCAACTAAAACAGCATTCTCTTTTGTCCGCGAACCCACGCCGCAGTCGCATTGTCCCAAAGGCTTTTTTTAAATTACATGTTATGAAAACATAAGAGGTTACTCTTTTCTCATTCTGTTTTCGCATCGACAGCTCCGTTTTAAAATGAAGGTTAAAAATTTGACTGGGTTTAATGTAAAGAGTGTTTTTATACAGGGAAAGTGTGCACCTTGTAAGGGCTATTTTCTAAATTGGCATGACATCAAACTAAACCAAAAAAAAAACTGTACATATTTCTCTTTACCTGTCTTAAAAAAAAATTAGTCGAGGCAAATTCGAACTTAAGTTAATTAAATTTTATCAGTTGAGGTCTCATGTAAACAATTGTATCGTTACAGCTTGGCCTTTAAACATGTGCTCTATTTTCATTGAAACAGAGTGAAAATTAACGAGTTAATAAAGAAGTGCTCCTTTTAAAAGACAGCATGGAGTTTGGATAATATCTGTTTAAGGACGTCCTTTTGTGTTGCAAAGTAATGAATGCTTTGTAATGAATAATAAATGATTTGAAGTTGGTAATAATCAAGTAGCAACGGTGTTTTTTGTAGGCATTGTTGATTTTATTAACGTCCTTAATTTTCAGTTTTGCTCTGCAACCAATGACGTTAGAGTAAAACAAAGATATATTCATAACATCGAAATTACTAGAACTAGAGGAAACAAAAGAGGATAGAAGAAAAGTTAATTTGAAAAGAGTTCTCAATACCACATACCAAACACTAGAATACACAAGGCTTCTCTGGTCTTGGAAATTATTCACTGCCGGTGGGTTGAGTTTTAACAGACACAAATACGGGACCGTCAACGCGGAGAAGAAGCCTACGATTTCAAGCACAGACTCTCTGATACATTATGTGTTTTGGTTAGAGCAATGGCGTCATTTTTGTCGATACTGTGGCTGATATCAGAGCTTTTATGCTACAGCTTAGCTTGTTACGATAAACGAGATCACGTTATACCGACAACAAGGAAAAACCGAAAACTTAAAGGTAATAATTTAATTCAACGTATTTTTACAGCCACTCAAATTTCCTTCAGCCACTTTTGTTTGAAGAATTCTCGTTGTATTTCGATCAAGTACAATCTATCTGGAGGAAAGGATGGAGGACTGTGTGAATTGAACGATGTTGGTTTGTCTGATGATTCCGACAACAACAATTTAGTGATGGCAAAAGGTTTCATCTTTTCTGAAATAAGGTGTAAAAAGGTAAGTTCTACCTAAAAATATATTTAACACAGAGAGAAATTCAACTTTATGAATGTATGAAAAAAGCTGTGCCTCACCATGTCGATATGGAAGAGCGAGAGTATTCTTTTATAAAAAAGTTGATTTTTAGAACATATATACGTTTATTAGTATATTCTTGTAAAATTGCCATTGATAATTGTTGTTAACGAGTGTTTTTTTAACTTTCTCTGAATGTTATCGTTTGCTTTGG
Organism: Meandrina meandrites; assembly: GCA_963693305.1. Lineage (NCBI taxonomy): Eukaryota > Metazoa > Cnidaria > Anthozoa > Scleractinia > Meandrinidae > Meandrina > Meandrina meandrites. The sequence goes on from OY855903.1 coordinate 54,683,133, forward strand.
ACGCGTTACAGTGAAAGACCTGTGTGTACATGGACGGAATTCCATTTGCAAAAGTAGTAAAAATATCGAGGAAGAAACTTAACAAAAACAAAATTAATTACCTGTCCAAGTATCAGTCCATTTTCAACCCGAGCGTTCAAGAACGCTCGGGTTGTAAACATATCCCTTATTCCTTGCATGATAACTTTGAAAATGCATGCTTTTCAAAGGTTTGAATTGCAATGTGGATATGAGTTTGAGAAAAATGTTATGAACGACAGCTGCTGTTAATTAATAGGCAGTTCAAATGCTTTCGTCGTCAATAACAGCAAATCTTGTGATCCTATGGATATCAATGGCTGTTTGAAATTTTGTATTTTGTTATTATAACAAATCGACTGCCGTTGGAGTGCCTTTCACAAAACACTTGTTCCACCCGAAGTTCGTTTGAAATCCTCGAAGTTCGCAACGAACGTGGCAATGTCATTTCGTAGTTGTCAATCAAAACGCGAATTTGGAACGAACTTCGGAACGAAGTTATGAATTTCGCGTGCAGCAAAGTTCGAAAGCTGTTTGGGTGCCATAATTCCAGTTCTTCGATTTTCAATGGAAATGGAAAGTCTGTCGAATTGGATTGCATTGCTACAACTTCGCAAATTCTGAACTTCGCTCCACGTGAAATTCACAACTTCGTAATGAAATTGCTAAGTTCGTAGCGAACCTCGGAAATTCTAAACGAACTTCGAAAACTGTTTGTCAGAGAAAACGCACTGGCATGTGAAAAGTTTGGTTGGACAGAACAAGTGCCAAAAGCCAGCAAAACCAAGCGTACAGTGATAGCAGCACTGTACCCTTGGTTATTTATTTATTTATGATTTTTTTTCTTCTTCATTTTCTTCTTCCCCTCCCGCCTCGAATAGCCAGGCTAATTGCGGGAGGTGAAAAATGTAAATAATATTTTTTTGTGAATAAAGTTATGTTGTTGTCGTTGTTGTTAACAGCAATGTTTTGAATTTAATAACGTATTCCTTTTCACATAGATTTTGCTCTGGAGTTCCCGACGCAAGGCATTACCAACCAGTGTTTGCCAAATTGATTTTTAGAAGGATAACAGAATTTACGCTCTGCCTTTGGATGAATTCAAAAGACAGTCAAAGTCATGGAACTCTATTCAGCTATGCAGTGCAAAACAGTATGCAAGAGATTCTTATCTATAACTACCAGAACCGTATGCTACATGTTGGTGGTGTAGGCACCCAGTAAGTGAAATACCATCAATTTATCGTGCAGTGTATAGTGATGAAGACAACAAACACAAGTTAAATTCAGACGTTTTAAATGTTTTATTTTTTTAACAACATGTAACTAAGACATTTTGAAAGCGGAAAGTATCTGTTGCCCGGTTGTGAAATCGTTGCTGATTTCGACACGTCCATTATTTGCTAGTTAAATAGAAGTGTGCGAGTCGGAAAAAACGGAATGAAAAAGAATGGGCTTTTGGCAGAAGAAATGGACTATTTGATTACCCGCGTGTAAACATAGCCGGATTCAAATGAGGGGGAAGGTTTCGGAGAATGCAAAAAAAAAATAATGTTGAATTGTGTGAATGCTCGTCTGAAGCTTTATTCGAAACCGACAAAATGCAATGATACCTCATTACCGTGTTTACATAATCAATCATCGGAACTTGTCGTGTACGTTTTTGATAATATATTTAAGGCAGACTGATCCAAATGGCGTAAGCGACCAAAAAGAAACAACTGAATAACTGTGGAAAAAAACAACTATTATTTGTTTGTTTTTTTATGTATTTGTTTGAGCGTGGTAGCGAATAGGGCCCAGTTGTCCAGAGGGTGGATAACGTTATTCTCTGGCTAAATCGCTATCCATTGGATACGTGTTGACAAACACCGTTATGCACTGGATAGTGATTTATCCGCCAGATGGCTATGAACGACAGGCGCCAGATCTTTACCTGATTCATATACGTTATCCTGGGTGTTTGCAAAGACTCTTTTCACTCTTCTCACTTATATTTGCAAGTGTGAGACATTAAATACAGCTAATCCACCTGATTTACGACTGTTTAATACAGTTAGCTTTGAAACGCCGAAGAGTTTGTTTGCAAAAAAGAAAGTTCATTGTTAGAAGTTTTTGTCTTATATTTTGACACAATCCGATATCTTTATATCGGCAGGTGGACACAACTGTCCGTGGCTGACGGTAAGTGGCACCATATTTGTGTTACCTGGTGGAGCACCAATGGATCTTGGACGTTCTTCATAGATGGGTCCTTGGCAAAAAGTGGAAAAAACCTTATCGCAGGTCACGTGATCAAAAGTGGAGGGGTGGTAGTTTTGGGCCAAGAACAAGATGCAGTTAGAGGAGGGTTTAGTAAGCAGCAATCCTTTATAGGCAAAATAGCTAATGTCAACCTTTGGGATTGTGTTCTTCAGGAAGAAAAAATTGCAGAAATGTCAAAAAGTTGCCTGTTAGAGGAGTCAGAGGAGGGTAATGTTTTGAAGTGGGAGCAATTTAGAGACGATATTCAGGGAGGGGTAAGGATCATTGAACCTGCCCCTTGTGAGGCTCCCTAATGTGTTAGAGCTCGGTAACAAAAATAAATGCAAGTCTAATAGCAGTTTTTGGTGATAAAATTGTGTCATTTTTCTGAAGCAATAACCCACACGATAACTGTACTTCCTTGATGCAAACTTTAAGCGGAAGAATAGTATACATGGCCGACTAATGGACTTCCAAAATCGCAACACTATATGACAAAATAACACAGAGCTGGAAGGAAAGATAAGAGCAAAAACCATTATTTCAGCAGCTTTGCGATCGTTGTTAGAAGTGAGGTCCATTGTGACCTATTCTGGCTGTCCAGGAAGATTGCGTATCTAACGAAGGGAGCAAGTCATAATGCACTCGCACTATTCAGAACCTATGATACCTTAATTATTTATGAAACAAATTATGAGTAATTATAACATTGAACCTGTCTTGTCATAATTATGTTATGTTATCTCACATAAACAATAAAGATCACACTTTTAAATAATTTCGTTTCTTTATTGCGTTGAACAAAACCAAATCCATGGTCAAGCATGAACAGCAAGTTTAAACCTGCGATATGTTAAATTGAATAAAATGTTCACTTTCTAAACATTTTTTTCTTTTTATGTGTTGGCGAGCAAAGCGAGACACTAAGATTCTGACAAAAAGATAATCTTAGCGCTCTCATAAATCAGGTCAGCTTGCATTTTAATAGTTTAACCTTACCTGTATTGACATATACTTAATCTATATTGATCTATACTAGAGCAGTTTTCAACTGAGCGTTGTAAAACCAAAACCAACGGTAATCATTCTGGCCCATTAAATAAGACACAGCGTAGTATTGCAAAGCCAAAACAAGTGCGAATTACTTTGGATTCCCAAGTGAAAACTGCTCTAACTTAATACGTACGTACGTACGTACGTACTTACTTTCCCGGGTCGCTACTTGCGGACAGGTAAAACGTGTGACATATGTCGGTCGGCTCATCTGCAGGTAGCAAGTTAAAAATGCTTTGAATAAAATATCGTGAAAACAGCCAGCTTATAGTACACAAGAACAAAGCAACAAATTGTCTGACCAGATCAAACTGCCAACATCAGATCAGTTGGTACGTTTAAATTTTGCTGTTTTCCTTGGCATTTTCTTCGTTACTCGGACACTTGAGGTACTTTACAATTTCGTTGAATGAGTCATGGACCCTTGGCACCTATCTTTGCTGTGTGGTGTATTTTCACGATCCATCAGCCTATTTCTCCCTCTTCGTTTCCTAAACCATTCCCAGCTTTTCTTCAGTGCCTTTTTAAAGTTATCATTTCTATACCCATACAGTATAGGATTTAACAGGGCATTGATCGACATACATATGACTTTTGTACATTTTACCACAATAAACTTCGAAGTTTCAGAGAATCCACCCATTTCCCCTGTTGCTATAGCAACATGTGATAAACACATAGGTATTGCCATAAATAATAAATTACTCCCAACTTAAAGAAATATCCTTCGAGCAAGAACTGTTTCCCTTTTGATTCCAAATCTGCTGCCTGACTTGCGAACCACCACAAAGATATGAACGTAGAGCGGAATGGTTGGTAAATAACCTATGGCACTAATAATAACAGATGTAATGGTATATGCCAGGTATTTCTTTTCTAAGACACTCTGAATTGAAAGGCAGATGTAGGTCTCATAACCTCTGGTACTATAAATATCTGCATCAGCAAGTGACCACCCACCCATTGCCAGTGCTACTGACCATGTGGCCAGTATGCAGTAATATGCGTGCTTGATGCGTACCCTGATGTGAAGTTTCATGCAGAACACTACAGCCAAATACCGCTCAATTGTTACCGCGAGGGATATTATTATCATGGAGAAAAATGAAAGCGCGGCGATAAATCCTAAAGATGGGCATATGGACACACGCTTACTCTCAATTTCATCCACTGGCAAAATCTGGTATACTGTTGCTATAGCGACCGAATAGACACCAGTTATGACGCCACTGGCACACATGCTGGACACTAATAGTAAAGAGGAGTTGGATTTTAAATTCTTGTTAGTAACTATAACGACAAAAACAATCAGGTTAAGCAAAAAGGCAAGGATTCCAATGGGGAGAGCCGAAATTAAAATACTTCTTCCCATTTCTAAACAAATGTTTTGCGTTTTTACGCTCCCTACGGCCTTAAGGCAAAGGGCGTCATCTCGAATGCATTGTGGAAAGAATCGGTGCCTCGTTAACACTTGATACTTCTTATTGATAATGTACTTGTGTTTGACGCAGCTCTCTTGTATGCATACACCATTGTTTTCCTCAGAAATCTCAATAACATCATAGCTCCGAACCAGAGAGCAAAGTGTGCAGTTAGCACTTATCGATGCACCTTTGATTATCCGGAGAGATTTGAGGCTCAAGATGTTTTCCGTTATCGTCAAGTTAGTATTTCCTGTAACATCCAAAGAGGTTAAGGATGGCAGGTGATAATTGATGTCGCCTTTCCACGCTTCTAGCTTATTTTCTCCAATGTCCCTAAAATATTGAAGAAAATAAATATTACGTCCTGCAAAGTTGAACTGGTTTCATTTGCAGCATTTTTACATAAAGACACTTTTAAGCTGCTTTAAGAAAGGCTACAGGAAGACCCCGGAACAGTGGATTATAATTATTATTTTCTCACTTACAGTTCGGAAAGGTGAACCAGGCCGTTGAGAGATTGACTTGAAATGTACCGGAGATTGTTTCCCCTCAGAGATCTAAAAATAAGAAAAACATACTTCCTTACATTACCCCGAAAGGCAGGCCAGTTACTGCAGAAAGAAAGCTGAAGCAAATAAAAAAGCTGATAAGGCCTGATAATTGCGTTATTTCATTAATGTATATATACTTACAATATAGCCAGATTACTGAAGTTGATAAATACGTTATCCGGCACCGTAGGGTTGTTAATACCGGCAATAACCCTACAAAGGAGAAGAAACAAAGAAAAAAAAAACAAACAAACAAACGGGTTTATTTTTGCTGTAGTCTTCAACGCTGAACACCTGAAATCAAGTTGATCGTGTGGCTGAGCATAAGACACTCAGAAAGTACTCGAAGTTCTGTAATGCTTTAAGGAAAACCAATACTTTAACAAATACAGTAGTATTGTTTGTTGATATGGCTTATACTCACAGATGATAGACTTGCTCAGGTTTCCTGATTGACAACGTTAAATTTGCCAAGCTTCCAGCTTCACATGTTGCTTTAATCCTATTGTTGGAGTCAATGGAGCAAGAACAGAAAGCTGCTGGAACACAAACCTCTGAAGGATTTGTCAAACGAAATTGCTGGAGTAGAAGAAAGACCGTCGTAGCCAGGCCTGAATGGATACGGTTATGTGTCCCTTGCTTGGGCATCTGAACGTAGACCATATCAAAACAAAATGAAGGTTGTTAATTGACTCAAGGCATTCGACAGGGTATTTTATAAGCAGAGTTCAACTTCGGCTTCAAACGAATTTACCTCCTGTCAGTCAAATTGGAATCAAATAGGAACGCATTTAAAAAGTTAGTCACTGAGCTAGCAGCTTGGGCATATGGTGTAAAGGCAGTAGTTTGGCCAGTCAAGAGGAATCGTTGCCTCCTTTTGGTGGAAAAGCGTCTCAACGTCGTTATCTTGAGATGAGTGTTGCAAAATTACTGTCAGGTAGACAAAGCTACTCAGGGTATTTCGTCCTTTCCTTAGGATTTGTGCCTTTTTGCCAGATATCGAACAGCCACAAATTTACTATTTTACGTAAACATGTTAAAATTATAGACAATTTCTCATTTGGCAAGGGGGCAACAGTAGTCGCTAACAAAAAGGATGATTTTATATATTTTTAAATTTTAAATTTATTATTTGATGATGTATGTAAATTTCTTTTCTTAGTTAGTATTAGTTAATTCTGACTTATTTGTATATACTAGTTCGAAATTTAAAATGTAACTTTTATAAATGTAATTCTTAATTTTTAGGATAGTAGGTCCACATCAGCCCTTTGGCTGCCATTTACTCAACCTACTTATCAAAAAAAAAAAAAAAAAAAAAAAAAAAAAAAGGCCGTCAATTAACGTCTGAAAGATGAATGGCCGCAAGAGATTCTACAGTCTAACTAATTGAAGCAAATCCGGCACAACTATTCAGGAAACTGATTTAAACTTGTAGGGTAATATAAGAGCTATAGTTTTGAACGAAAGTGCAACTACTTTCATCTTTTTGCTGTTCCGTTACGCAAATATCAAGCGTCCTGGCGGTGGAAGAAGAGAGAAATTTACTATTCTTATTTTTTGTTTTACCATTTAAATGTAGAAACAAACCGGGGTATATATGTTTTCTTAACAGCTGTTTAAGCGTTAGGAAAATGGGAAAATCTGTTTTCGCGTCCAAAAAGGCAAATTAGTTCAATAAATTTCATTCCAATTGATGTTTTAAATCATTTTAAATTGTTTAAATAAGTCCTTGAATGACTGACTACTTAAAGAGGATTTAGAAAATAGGTTGTGGCACATTGCGAGTAAATTTATCACTATCGTTATTTATGCTGGGTGAGCTTTGTTAGGCCGTGAAATTATCATTTTTTCAAAACTTAAGTTTCTGCAAGAGAAATAACAATATGGGGTATTGATATAAGGATATTAGTATATCGCAAGGTTCAATTCAATGTCCCTTAATTAATATATTAATATTAGTACAGATGTGCATTGAATATCACTCTCAAAACGTCATTCTAATTTATGAAACATATTTCGTCACTCGCAAGTGGATTAAAACAAAAAGCAGCGGCCACGAATCCAGAGTCGCCCACAGGCCCACGGAACGTATGACGTCATTGGTTGTTAAAACAATAGATAACAGATAACAAACCAAAACGCCCCTGGCCCTAGAAAACAATAGAGGTAGTGTTTATAGCGAAAAAAAAAATAGAAGTTCCAGAGGTAGAGAGGTAAAAACCTTTTGTGGCAACTTCTGTATAAGATGTCGAAAGTCGTGAAAACAAATCACTGTAAGACGTGAAACCGTAAATAGAAATGCCTTGTTATCCAGAATACATGTTAAGATTATCGCTATCCCAACCGGGGTATATGTACTACACACCTTCTAACAAGTCACTCAGTAACTCACAAGCCTTTAAAATCATACACCAAATCAGGGCCCGCGCAGCAAGATTTTGAGTGGGGGGGCTTAAGCGTGAGCCAGACTTTTTTTTTTGGGGGGGGGGGGGGGGGGGGGCAGAGGCATGCTGCCCTGGGAAAATTAGGGTTTTAGTTACTCTCAGATATCGGAAGGTGGATTTAATATTAACAAACAGTGTGTTAAAGCGCAATGCTTTTACAACAGCAAACAGCAACGGACCACCAACAACAATGGTGCTAACGTACCAGGATCTACAAGAGATTATTGCAATTTATTTGCGCTGGCCTTCGAGCTGATGTTATTTAGATTTGCTACACCAAGCTGATGAGCCCCAAAAAGGACGGAATGGCTGTCTGCGATTGTAACCCTACTTTATCGTTCTGGTCGTGTTGGTGTCTTGCAAAGTTACTTTTTCACATAGTACTTATCGACCTTGCTATATTATTGTAATGCTTCAGGGATAAGCATACTAAACAATTAGAACCAGACCTATAGATTTACTATCAAATCCTGCTTGAAGCAATTTAATTTACTCCAAATCAGTAGTACTGCCATTAGCATTTACAAACCAGGAATCTGACGATTTTTGCTATACTTTTGCTAAACGGTGCCAAAAATTTCTCTTTCTGTTATTGCTACAATCTGCAAATTCGTTAGTGATGTCAAAAACCATTCTTCATGACTGGTATCATTGTCAAGTTACTAAATCTCCCCTGCGTCATTGCTGGGCAAAATGTTTATTCTTCGGGCAGTCGAAACTGAATGATCATTCACCAGATGCACTCGATACACGATTAACCAATATGGAACTCAAAAACAAAATTTATCACCAGCTTCTGGAAAGGCGTTCAAATGAAATACTTTTAGTAATTGAAGGGCCGCGAAAGAAAACGTCCCCCTCGAATTTTGGCAAAATTGAACATTGTCAAAAACATTCCAAATTTCACATGCAGGTTTGTTTATGTGTGCTTTACACTGACCTGTATCTCATTTCGTTTGTCTTTGCTTTCCTGTCGATAATTATCGTATGCAGAAATGAAAATAAAGTGCTTGCAGCTTTCATTCTTCACAGTCAGCCAGTAGTATGAGTTTTTCAACACAATGCGTGGTCATCTTTCTTCGTAGGGTTTTGTAAGTGTAACGGGAAGGCGAGAAGAACTTCAAACGCGCCATTACAAGAAATTGCGATGCCGCAGCCATGTTTTCATTTTGATTTGCCTTGGGGGGGGGGGGGGGGGGGGGGGAGGGGGGGGGTTAGAAAGGGACTGGATACCACATTGTGAGGTTGAGCTGACGTGTGAGAAAAGGAAAAAAGATGGCGATTTGCTTGTGAGAATAAAATGCTTTGAGTGCAACCGTCTGGTGGTTGAAGGACATCATTAAGTCTGGATACTCGCAAGTCAATAGCATCTCTCGAAGAACTGAGGGTTGTTCTGCGCTTTGTTTGCACGATAGCTCTATTTTAGGCGCTGGAGGTGAAAGTTGTCCGACAAAGGCAGGTTGATCCAGGCGGGAAGTCTAAGGCAGGTTTCTTGTCGGGAACTTTGTCAGCACGAGTTTTGCAGTGTTGGCTGCCAGGGATGCTGCGGCATCAAAGTTGCCGATAAGCGAGCTGGTTTTAGACTTATCAAAATTGTTGGAGTGTTGCGGGCAGGACCTCTCCTATCGACAAAATTCCCGGTACCTCATTAAATATTCATCGATCGATCGATCAATCGATGCAGCCGAAAACCAAAAAGTGCGTGAAGTCCTGTCTTGATTTCGTGGGATTTTTTGTAGTGTGTGTGATGCGATGATGCAAGGATTGGAGAAGTGAGAGCAAACAGTGCTTTACTGAAAGCAAAACTAAGATGTAGTATGAAAACCAGCGTTAAATTTAACGTCGACGGCGACCGCCATGCATGTTTACTTCCCGTTCGTTAAATCGGATCGACAGAGCGCGTGTCGTGCCACAAAAGTAGTCGAGTGTTGTGGAGCCAAACAAGGAAAAAAAAAACAGCTAACTGCAAGCACAACGGATGGAAAGCTAACCGCAAGCAAACCGAAGTGAAAGCTAACCGCAAGCAAACCGGAGTGAAAGCTAACCGGAAGCAAACTGCACTCAAGGCTAACCGCGGGCCTAGGGTTAAGCGTTTGGTTTATAGCTCAAATGCTAACCCTAATCCCAAATTTTAACCCTAAACTGAAACGCTAACCCTAAACCTTGGAGTTAGGGTTAGAGTTAAAGTTTAGGCTAGGGCTTAGAGCTTGGTTTAAAACAGCCGTAACTGGTTAACCGGTTAACCTTCGCTGATTTCATTGTTTCAACAAATGAAAGGCTTCTTTTGTTTATGCCTTATCCAATTAAGACGTTGCAAGCGAAAGCCGTGTTTTTTTGCATGCGTAATTTATGGAGAAAGAGACCAAACAACAGCGAAAGAAATACCGGGCAATGTTAAACACACATAAACAAAGCTACATGCAAAATTTGGAGTTGTTTTGACAATGTTCAATTTTGACAAAATTCCAGGAGGACGTTTTCTTTTGCGGCCTTTCAATTGTTCGTTCAATAATAAAAATAAGATTTTTTTTCCTTTATTTCTTTCTTTACTTGCTTATTTACTTAAGTTCTTATTATTTTTTCTTTTTACTGTAAAAAAGTAAAGCCCCCCCCCCAGCCCCTCCCTCTGCGCGGGCCCTGCTGAAATTGAAGAAACGTTGCCCACATCAAAAGCATAAACTACTGTGAATGATATGACAGCATATAGGTAATCTTAGTAATATTCCTTTCATTGATAATCAAGAAATTTCCTTTTTTAAGATCCTAAAGGGCATGATTAATGAAACCTCTCTTATTATCAGTTTGTTCTGTCGCAGTGAAGATTATTTTTTTCTGATTACCCTGTAAACATTTTGGTGGCATGGTTCATGGTTTCTGTTTTTCATGGGTCAACGATTCTTCAATCAGGTGCATATGCAAATGAAATAAAACTTGCAGGCGGAGGAAAAGGAGCACAAATGCAATGTGAGAAAATATCAATGTATAAACGTTTTCCAAATCCATCACATTGTCATTCAAGACACGTTTATACCTTAATTTGCATGATCCAAATTGAAAAAGTAATTAAAGGACATGAAAAGATAGTAAATAAAAATGTTAATTTGTTTCTTGTGAGCAAAACGTTGATTTTGGTAATACAACTCAAATTGGAATATTTCTATTACCAGATCCACCACGATAAGTTAATTGTAAAAGGGCCGTAGAAATGCCAGCAAAATAGCATGCGTTAATCACTGATTGCAATTTGAGATACGTCGTTTTGTAGTCCCTAATATTAAAATTCAAACTTCCATTGAATATTTTATCAGCTGTCGCACTGAAGACAGCGCATGAAAATTCGTGCGTCCTAAAAGGACGATGTAATCGTAGCTGATTATTTTTCAGCTTCTTGAAAGAGTTGATGAGGTTTTTTAAACGTTGTAAGAAAAATAAGAAATATTGACAGAATCTTTGGGTTTCAAACATGACAGTCTACAGTACAATTTCTTTTCTACTGTAAGCGTGAGCCAGACTTTTTTTTTGGGGGGGGGGGGGGGGGGGAGGGGGGAGCAGAGGCATGCTGCCCTGGGAAAATTAGGGTTTTAGTTACTCTCAGATATCGGAAGGTGGATTTAATATTAACAAACAGTGTGTTTCTACTTCAAGCAAATATAAACAGGTTTCCTGAAGCTTCGCGAGTGAGGTTTAATTTTAGACATTTTAGTATTAAAAGCAAATTTTTATTTCTACGAAAGTGCTTAATATTATGTTTCCTTACACTTTCAACAAAAATCCTACAACAGATATATAGCATGCTTAAAAGGAGTTGAAGAGTAATTTAAGAAAAATTAGGGTTTCAATATGGTAGATATTCTAAACGAATTATTTTTTAGAATAATATAACGTTAGTTGCTTTTGTTTATTTCTACTAATGGTGATAACATCCTAAAGGTTAGCGTATTGAAGAGGCTAAAAAGAAAATTAGTCTTGCTAGTTTTGCTAGAACACCTCTTCTAAGGCCTAGTAGCTCCGTCCCAACTGTGTTTCTGTGTTATATACGATCAGCAGCAGCTCTCAGTTTACCTGCCAGCTGCATTGTCATGCTTGTGACGCATGACTTACTGTAAAATAGACCAGAATTTATCGCGATTTTGTTGAACCATTTCTCGTGATCGATAACAAACGGATATCTAAGGACGCATTTGAATGCAGCGTTTTCGGAGTCTTATTTTCTGCCTGTAAGTCATCTGACGAAATACAAACTAGAGGTCGTTTTGTTTTCAATAAATTGTTTATCCAAGCTCCGAAACGGTTTGTTTATTACTAGAATTGATTGGCCATGGTTACATTTTGTTCAGCAATGCTCTGAGAAACACAAAGAGGTCAACCATTTAATGTCGTACAGAGCGATTGCCTTTTTCTTCGCCCGTTCTTGTGAATTGTACAAGAAGAATACTACCCTGAGAAATAACATGCATCATGTTTGTTTGTAGCAATATGTATTTTAAAGCTTTAGTTGATCGAACTATTGAAGCACAAAAAATATAAAGAAGAAATAATGTTCATACCATTATCAATGGAAAGCTGTTTGGTGTCACATTCTCAACTCCCGTATCAAATAACGAGCACCAACCGATTGGACCAACTGCAATGAACTGAACACTAAAATGTTCGGGAAAATAAACGTCGACCTTTCAAACGATTCAATTAACGCAAGGGGTTGTTTATGAATATATAATTTGTAAAAATGTGCAATTGATTAAGACGCGATGGTAATACGTATATTTTTGTAATATGTGCTTATTTACATCACTTCGGCTCACGTACAAATTGGCGTTAATTTCTCCATGAACTGATGTGTCTAACAGGTATAAAAAGAATGGTGATGACAATATCCTCAATGCGGTGTCCGATAATTTTTTTTATTGAATAGATTTTAACTGCATGTTTAACCATACCAATCAAAAATAATTCTTCTGCCATTATGATCCGTTATTAATTATAATTTTCCATGAACATGTACGTAGCCCCTGTAAATGTTGATAGGTTAAAGGACATATTTGGACATATAATAATTATACTGCAAGCTCACTGACAAAAAAGTTGCTTGAAATAGACTGATTAATTTCATTCAGACTCAGCTGTATTGATCGTGTGATTGTAATCACATTTCAGAAGAAATGAAGCTGAAAAATATCGCTCGGAAGCTTTACTGCAAATGACCGGATCAGAAGATAGCATGGGACAACAATGTCAATCAAGAAAGCTCGTTAATTATATTTAAAATAATCCCCATTCATTTACAGATGTGTTAAAATATAGAGTGGTACATTATGGCTAATGTGGTATCAACCGTTTATAGTTCGACGCAATTTTTTTTTCGCTGGTATGTAAGGCGAAATGTCGGCGATTAATCGATGCATACATATTATGTAGTGACAATACTTAGATTTATTTTCAATTTAACAACTTTTAATTTGCAGCTCTGTTTCAAGGCTATGATCTTTTAAAGAAGCACCTACCATTCATCTATAAGCATCAATAAATAAGGGAGCGCAAATTCTTTAAAGGGTGCATTCGATTGGGAAATCTGGATTTGGATTTTGAAATCGGGATTCCAAAAACAACTGATTTTGACGCACCGAAATCCTTCCCCAATGTGAATTTAAATTTAAGGTTTGCGTTATTTTTTGGGAAGTCGGAATAAGGATTTGCAAATCTGTCAACGTGAATAGCGGTCTATGATACACCAATTCTGCGCGCGCAAACCACGACGGCAAACAACTTGTTAGCAAACAAAAGGTATCATGAGCAGGAATATAGCTCTGCACGTTGGTTATAACTCTAGGGAAATTTCTTTGTCGCTTTCTGAAAAACGCACCAACGCACCAACAGCTTGGCAAATCCTTTCTCGGATTTCCTCCCAAAAACGCAAAAACAACAAATCCAAGAAAACCAAGTTTGAATTTCTTAATAGCACTCCGCCTCGGAGAATGATTTCAGTGATTCAAAACACGTTTTTGGATTTTTCTGTTTATTTGGGAAATCCGAAATCTGGATTTCAAAAATTAAATCCAGATTTCCCAATCGAATGCCCCTTATTTAAGCGATAAACTCTAAACCAATCATTAAAATATTTATGAATGTATTTTTTGTTGTTGTCATTCACTGATAGTCTTGCTGTATGCTCTCGCAAGAACAGTGAGACAAAATTTAATTCCCTGCCCAGAATAACTTGCTGGCGTCTATAATGCCCTATCATACGGAAAGAAAAAATTGAATGTGCTTCTTTCAACAAAATGTAGACCTTGGAAACCTGCAATTTCATCCGCCATTCCTCAGAGTCGGCAGATATGTTCTCTTCCTCAGACCCGCGGTCCTTTTTGTCTGTTTGCTTCTCTCAGCATGGAACTAAGGGATGGTCGGCTCTTGAAACGAGAATGTACACAGTAGGCAAAGACAAGCTGATTTGATATGCCTCAGAAAAGCTTAGACCAAAAAATTTGCATTTTAAAACAACAACAACAACAAAAACACTTGTTATGTCCTCTTCAGCATAGGTAGTGAGGGACTGGTACGAGAGAGACTGAACCGTAGTGCATCAATCAACATTTGAACCAAGTGTTGTTTTATCTCCATTGCCTTAGTCTAACTGGTCGGCAAGTGGTGAATTTCAACAAATTGAGTAATAACACATAATTTACTCTAACATTTTCACTTACTTTCCAGGCACACATTTTTGTTGGTAACCATTTGTGTAATTGTCAATAGAGGCAATACATGAGAATTTCAATATGGAAAAGTGTTCACCTCCCTCTGGAGAGATATTGTCACTCCATCCTTTCCCTCTGAGCGAAATATCCAGGCAGTTACATATTACAATGTCCAGAATTAAGTTTCCACTTTATGTTGTCGTCAATTTCATCCAAATACAGCAATCAACTCATAACCACCTACTTTCTCTGAGTTACCCTTTCTCTTCAGTTTTACTTTAATGAAATGCTACAAGTGGACTTGAAGCCACACATGTACGCATTGCGAACCTATTTTTTTCTTGGGCGTTCAAAAATACTTATAGCGGAGCTCCACAGCGGCCCGAAGAACCGCAGAGCGGAGCCCCATAGGTTTCATGCGGACATAGAAAATTGAAAAACCATGCGTTTGAATTTTCATGGTCATCGTGGCAAGCGGCATGGCTCGCGGGCGCGTGCGCTCTACATACGTGCGAACGAAGTCGCCCAAAATGGCGGACCTACTCCAGAAAAAGCTTGACCTGGGCAGGCGTCTTACATGTTTGATATTGACCATCCCCCTTTAGTTAAAAAATACCTATCGCAGAATTCTGTAGGACACTGCGCATTTTTTTCATGTTGAAAATGGACTAGGGATATTTCGTTTCGCCTACACGAACCGATTGGGTGAAAAGGCGGGAAAAGCTGACCGCGGGAATGAAAACTTGTGAAGAAAGTCAGCAGCAGAAAATATTTCTTCGTTATTACTTTTTACCCCATCACATCTAAAGATTTTATATACTTCAAAGATTTTTTCTCATATCAAAAAAAAAAAAATGATCTGGACATTTCATATCAACTTAAATGAAGCGATTGCAAAGGCGACAAATCTCTGGTACGCGCTGTTCGCCTTTAAGCGAAGAAAGTTGTTGGAGAACTTAAGTCTTCGTGAATATTCCTCGCTCTAGTTACTCATCTTCATCATGGAAACTTATGCCAAATGGTTTAGGACAACCTCATAACGGAAAGATCCGAAATAATTGCAGACTTAAACATTATATATCGGACTACAAATAATAATAAAAAAAAAACGATGACCAGGGTTCGCCTGTGGCTGAGCAAGGTTGAAAATCACTGAATTGAGCTCAAATAAAAGTGAACTCAGAGCTGATCAAGTTCACTGAAGTGAAGGATAAAAGACTGTTAAAGGCTACACCGATGGAAAGAAAGAAATTGATCTTCGCTGAAAATTCATATAATTTATGCGCGGTGGTGTTGGAGTAAGCTTACAACGAAACTGCCGTGTTCGTCTCCGATATTTTTTTTGGGCTTGTTTGGAAGCTTTGCCCTGCAGAATTTACAAGCCTTCTCCAATAATAAGGTAACAAACGTAAATGTGTGCACTAAGATTTGAGTGAATTATACTTCATTTTTGAAGTTGTGTCGGTTTTCTGATCTTCCCGTAAATATTTGATCATGTTTCTACATTCTATACAGACATTGTTTATTAAATGTTAGACCAACTATTTTCTGTTTTAGTTAGTGGAGTTATCTGTGATGTTCATTATTGGATTTTTAAATACTAATTATTAACATCAAAATCACGATTTCGGCTCGCTTGCACTTGTTTTGTTTTTCTATCACTACTTATCAGCTAGTGATGTAATGTATATGAAATGATTCATATATGAACTGCGGATATATATGAAGGTGATATGAGATCTTCGCAGTGAATTTCCAATTTTAAGCAATTGGAATAAGGAAGCCTGAAAAAGAATCAGGTCTTCAACGGGATTCGAACCCGTGACCTCCGCGATATCGGTGCGATGCTCTACCAACCGAGCTATGAAGCCACACACTGCGAGCGAGGTCAATTGTGAGTTCATATTTTCCCGTGAAAGGAGTGAAATGATGTAATGTATATGAAATGATTCATATATGAACTGCGGATATATATGAAGGTGATATGTGATCTTCGCAGTGAATTTCCAATTTTAAGCAATTGGAATAAGGAAGCCTGAAAAAAAAAAAGCTAGTGTGTTTAAATACAATATTTCTTAGATGCGTAAATGAATATTTCGCCGGTTTCGTTGCGACTTACCTGTGCTTGGCTAAGTGAGTTCAGGCTTCACCTAACGCATATTTACTTAAACAACATTATTGTGAGCCTATTCTAAGTTAGCTTGCACCACTTCCCAAATCACAAAATGCCACAATTCTTACACAAAAGCTTCCTTAAAATGACTTACATATAAACCGGCACCATCAATTTGCAGAGTTTGTTCTGCCGCCGTGCGTGAGTTCATTTTGTTTACTGTGTTAAGCAGCGAGTTCACTTTGTTTTCTGTTTTTGCATTGAGTCTTGGTCTTGTAGTAATCAAAACAGGGGCAAGATTCTTTTTACATTGAATAACTCATAAAGGTCCTAGACGTGTATTAATTTAATAGTATACAGTAAACGTTGTAAACAGTTTTCTTATACAAAGATTTGTTTTGCGCCTACGTGTGTACGTGAGGAACCCAATAAAGTGCACTCGTAAATTTCCATGTTAGAACCTGTTACGGGCAAGAACATTCAGACGGGTTAACCGCAATATATTGACCTCGCTTTCGTCAACAAAACCATGAGAGGTTTTTAAGATATTAAGTTAAACCATGAGCGATTAAAATTCATTTTATACCTATATGGGCCACCGTATAAAGCTTAGAAATATAGTGTGTACTTATTTAGCAACACTGTAATTAACTTGAGCCAAAAAAAAAATAAATGGGAGCTCCGCTTTTAGGCCTGCCTAAATCTATATATTACAAAATAGATTTCTTTAACATGTAACTTAAAATACACGAATAAACTAGTCAGGGGACCAATAACAAGAATCAACCAATCAGACTGCGTCTTTCCCCGTCCAATACTGTACTTATTTGACCGGGTGTCCCGAGTGATCCCGCGCTCGCTTTCGTGCATTGTAATGGCTAAAAGTGAAAAAAAATTGACTCGTATGAAAACCCCTCTCGTACTTTTTATTCGTTTGTAAAACGACGTTAGGGAATTCTTTTCTGACCGAAATACCTGGTAAGTCCTCCGTATGAACCCGGTTCTTTTTATCCTTTTCGCTTATATCTATAAAAAAGATTTTCAGCCGTGTAGTAAAACTCTTATTAACCCGGCTTGCACGGGACCTTATTGGGAGAATATGGCCCGTGGTCTTTTCCGTATCCTTTCCAGTTCAACGTTGCACTTTGCGCTTTAGATCATCCTGTACAGACCACCCACACAGCAAGTAATCAACACAAGACAAGGTCGATTGGTTGCTGTTTCTTTCTCCTAGATTATATTCATTGCTTTCCCCATACAGCCCTTAAGATTTATCTATTTGGCAGCAATGCTGAGTGAGCTTGGAATGCCTCTGGCTTTAGATGTTATCTTTGCTATCAAGTGCTGTTATTTCTCCCAAATAACATTTTGTTTAGTGTTTACAAACTGTAGTTTACGGTCTAAAACCAACGAATTGTTGTTGTGTAATTGATGTGAAAAAGGCTGTTTTGTGGTTTCGCCGAATGTGTTGTTTTGTAGTTTTGGTGGCTTTGTGGACCTTTACGAATACCTGATGCACTCTGTCACTCTCGTCAATAAATTAACAAATTCACCAGCCAGTTATTACTTCAGACTGTTGATATATTCGTACTTGTGCAAACGGTCTGCATTCCAAAGCTGTACGCTTTTAAGACTTTTATGTCTCTACGTCAGCCAAGCTTTTGTTAAGGAAACCAATATTTATTTTCCGCGTTTATGCTGATAATTACAATTAAAGGTTGAAAGATAGTTTAAGTAAAAGCAAACTCCAGCTTTTTTGTGGTTGGTAAGTCCAGAGAAAAGATTTCGATGTCAAAAAATACTGAAAATGCAATGCAATTTTTTTCGTCTAAGACGTAGCTTCTTGAACTTAAATCTTTTCCTTGGTCACAGGTCATTAAATATTTTCCGCCTTTTAAGTACACAGCAATTACGTCGGCCACAGGTGAACAATGCATTGTTGCTAGAGTGATTTTTTCTTTACAATTTCTTTATCTTTACGTAATTGCTTATAAGCTAAGTGCCAGCTACGAGTCGAGTGAGAGTACGTAGCACAGCATCGATAGAGGAGCTAGAGAAAAGGTAAGTTTGTTACTGACCTAAATCGCAGTATATCCTTACTAAAATACCTTAGACACTGGGAAAAATTAAACAATTCAAACGGGCTCCTCAGTTATTTCTAAACAATGCAATTCTACACAAAAGGTTTCGATTCCAAGATTATTCGGTACAATGAATAAGTACAATGTTCACTGATATCTTTAGTACTTAACATAATCTTTCTAGGTTTCACTTGTACACATGTACAGGTGAAAAAGGGTTAAGCCTAGTGCCAAGTGGCCCATACTTGCTGCAGCTTATCCCGGGTTCTGTAGCATTATTCCATCGTATGGTTACCACCCAGCATTATTTCGCCGGTACCCATTTATACGCCTGGGTGTATACAGCTGCCCGTCCTTTTTAGAGCTCACAGTCATGTACAGTACTGTTGCACAGTTGGACCGAACCAAAACCAAACAGTTATTTTTCAAGCAAGCGGAAACAATTTATATTTGTTTGAAACGATGACAAGATCTTGACAACTTCGGAATCTTTATGGAAATTTTACTCTGCCCTTGAATGCTTCTAATTTTTCCGCTTTCAGTATAGCACCACATTATGTCCAATGAAGATTATCGAATAGAGATCAAGAGCTAATGTGATTTAGCACAGCTCATTTTATTAGTCCTTTGTAACTACTTAAACCTAAAACACGGGCTTACTTTGCTGATCTTTACAGACTCTTTTGCAGCTTAGAAAACATTAAGTACTCGTTATTTATTAATAAACGAATCATCTCTTTAAATCACAATAGCGCGCCACAATTTAATATTCAAAAGTTGGGGTTGGTGGCGCAGAACAGAGTTCTTTAGATGCTGAAAATATGCGGGCGCACAATATTAAGAAGCGCCATTCATAGCAAGATTATTTTGCTGCCAATCAGCAACAAAGGTAAAAAAAATTAAAAAAAACCAACAATAAGTTGGTTGTCGCCTCAATTTCTAATCGCTAAATTATTTGATCTCATGTTACACTCTTCAAACTGTTTTTGAATTCATGTCCAAGGCGACGGCTTCACTGTCTACGGAAGACAGGTTCTATGCGCATGCTTTTCTGCAAGCTATGTGCTCATATTATCCAACCTTGTCCAAGTCATTTTACGCTTTAGGCAACAACCCATTTTAGTTTACTTTTATAACTGGTAAAAAATGTTTTTCTTTTACAGATGAAATCTTCGATTTTCCTTTCCGTCTTGTGGTGTGTCGTGCAGTGGAGCACTGTTCATGCGTGCTGCAACTGTGACTCTGAGATCGTAAGTAACCTCCTCTATTTTCGCATTCGAAGGGGAGAAAAAATAAAAGCATAAAAAGTCCCCTAACAGTTTATTGTCATTGCTTAAAATAAATTGTTCGGGCTTTTTTCACTTGTTAAAGAGCAATCCTCAGCAAGCACATGATTACTTTCGACGCAACGGAAATAACATTAAATACAATACTTCTTTTTATCTTTCACTTTTTATACTACCTTTTTTATAGGTTCCCAGAAGCTGCAACAGTCTGGATCCCAAGTCAGTAAGTGGCGTGTATAAAATTCAACCACTTCCAAATACTGACCCCATTTTAGTGTACTGCGAGCTGGCTGATGGAGTCACTGAAGGGAATGGCGCCTTCACTTTCCTTCCCCGCAGTATCACAAGAAGATCAGATGCCCAGCAGATTGTGAATACACTATTTAGAGACAGGAAAAATGTCTTGCTTAAGTTGCAGAAGAAAGGCGACCGCAGTGAGCATTACACTCTGATCCAGCCCCATCCAGATTTTTCCAAGATTAATTTTGGCTTGTTGGTCAAAAGCTACACTGGTTACACTAGACCAAAGAACAACTTCATGAATGAATACATCTTTCTCGGCATCCTTCCAGCATCAGTTGCAAGACACAAAAATACTCAAGGCTTCAAATCCAACGGTGCGACCATCCAGTTTAAAAACTGTGACGCAAATCCCAACAGCTTGTTTGCCTTCCTGCCAAACCATAACCATCAACCCCCTAGTAACTACCATCCAAACCTTGCTTACGAAGACCAGGGTGTCGCTGTTGCGTGGCGTCAAAAAGCCAAAGCCATCACGAGTCCTGATCGCATGATGCCAAACGAGTTCTTCTTCTTGACAGAGCTGCATTTTGGAGGTTGTGGCTGTTACACATCCAGCAACCGCTGGAAGGACGGCTTTCATGCCACTGCCATTGGAATTCGCTAAAAAATGTTTAGCTTACCATTCCCCGCTTGTTATTATAAGAAGTTTTAATAGTGAGGAGAGCAGCTCTCGCGTTGTGCATTCACTTAGTCGACGTGCCTTTTTCTAGTTTGAATTACCGTTTGTAAGACTGAATTGTAGCATTGCTTGCCTTAGAATGTCGACATTATACTGCTCTGGTTTGACTTTTTGGCAAGAAACGTCTTGTATAATCACCACCTTAACCATTCATTGGAGCGGGGAAATAATAAAATATGTTAAAAGATCTAGAAATCTCTATCTTCTGTCCTTTAAACGTTGTCATACACATGATACGAGAAGGGGGCCTATATAGGCAATAGAGCACAGGAAGAAAACAAAAAACAAGTGACTTAGAAGAATTCATAACTGATCTAAAAACAGGTGCAGTTAGCTTAAAATGTTGATTGACTTATAACATATTAATATATTGATTAATATTTTGTGACCCTTCTCAGACAAACAAATAGCGCGAACATCTTATATAGCCAACTACCTTAATAAATAAATAAATAAATAAATAAATAAATAAATAAATAAATAAATAAATAAATAAATAAATAAATAAATAAATAAAGTGCCTTTATTGCAATTGATAAAATACATATCAATAGTTACAATAGTAAAAATATTAGAAAGAGCCGAATAAAGGAATAAGAATAAAAATTAAAATATTTACAATATGATGACAATGATATAAGAACTATATAAAAACTAAGAATTAATTGCTAAATTATATCTAAAAGCTAACCTATTACTAAAACTATTCTTAAAGCGCTCAGTTTTTAGAAGAGGCAATACAATATCTGACCGTAATTGATGAGCAGAACAGTGCCGCTTTGGTAGTAAATTATACAGTGGGTGGTTATCGTCTGTTCTGATTTTTTCAAATAGTGTGCGGTCCGCTTTCTCAAGAAGGTCATGTATATTGATTAATTCAGAAATATATCGTCGCTTGTGGCATCTCTTGAGGAAACACTGTACTGCATTCAGGTCCGATGCACTTGCAAGTCCGATGCACTTAATTTGACGTTCATAACTGTTAAGAGTCGATACAAGCGGCGCGACAGCAAAAGCGATACATTAAAATAGTTCCGAATGAACATTGATAGGCAAACAAATCAAAATGGATTTTGCGCGGGTTGATTTTTTAAAAAATAAACTAGCCTTTCTTTGAGCATAGTAACAGAGAGTGAGCCTAAATTTCGGTTACCGTACTAATTACTAGTACTAGAATTTGTGCCGTACTAGAATTTGTGCCGAAATAGAATTTGTACTCCTATGGGTAAAATGACGTCCCATTGCAGTTACCCTTCGTTTTCTCATTTTCCTCGGTATATATTTAATACGCCTCGTATTTGTGTATTGCTTCTCGTTACTTTTTTGAATTAAACTAAAATTAATTTTCCTCTCTTTCGAACTTGAGAATCACTTGTAGTATGTCGTTTCCTCTACGGGGACGTTTATGGACGTTTATGAACAGATGTTTTTTTCTTAAAAATTGTGTAAGCACGTTCGTTAAGTATTATGTATTCAGCCTTGTTTACAGTCGTACGTCCCCAACGAGCTGGAATGTGACGTAACCCGTCAAGCTTGTCGGGAGAATTCGCGCACGGTTCCAAACCTCCTCCGCTCACTCGCGTAGCGCAAATTGGCCTGGGACGTGGCTGTTATGTACTAGGGCCGGACGGGACCGAAAGCCAAATATTTTCCCGTTCGGCTCGACGTAACATGCCATTTTGTCATATGACCACTAATTTTCTTTTTTATGTATACTTTTTTTCGTGGATGCAGACGCGGCAGCCCGTTTCGCGCGCATTTTGAAAAGTCAATGGTAGCCGGCACTTTTTTTGGGAAGCCAGTGAAGTGCATTTCAACTGTGAGGTGCGTGCAAAGTATTCAAACTTCGGTTAAAATTCTCAAAATTACAGCAAAATCTTCGGGTTTTAGCTTCATTCCAAGGAAATTTTAATCCGGCCAAATTCCTCCTTCATGACTGCAGTTAGTAGAAATTTCAAAGGCAACGTTTATGAAAGACTACAAGAAACAATTTGCACGACGTTTCGACTAGTCGTGCACGTCTCAGCGAAGGCTGAATTACACAACATAGCGGCGTTTCTTCTGAGCCGAATTTCGTACTTGGTTTGAACTAGACACTGAACGAGAGGATCGACTCATTTTCCACCAAGAAGGATTTTGGATGTTTAAAACATCTTGATCTACGAAACTGTTGTATGACTTGGAATAGGATCGTAAAGGCAGTTGAGAATTTTGCTTCGCTTCGTTTCCCGTCGGCTACAAATTGCTGAGGTTGTTTTCTTTAATACCATTGAGGATTCTAAACGTTTGCCGTTGTTGCTTAGTCCTCGAACTCGTTAGTTCCTCGACGTTCTGTAGTACGGCTGTCTTCCAGATAGCGCATAAAATGCTTAGTGAGAACTAGTGGGACACTGTGTCAGATTAGTCGTGAACATATACATGCACTCGCATTTTCTTTGTTGTGATTTTAATATTACACAGCAGAATTTCAAACTCAACAAGAGAAATTTACTTGGCAATCGTCTTATTTAGGAACCAAGTAAGTAGCTTTTTAACGTTTTCTATTGTTGTTTTCCTGGAATAAATTGATGCACTTCTTCGTCACTTGCCGAAACTACATTGGTTTCTAGACAGTAAAGTTTATTAACACGTCGGACATTCTTTGCTTTCGGAATAATCTTTTACTATACCGTCGCTCTTATAAATTCAAATGGTTTCAAATTCCATCTCGTGGCAGTCGCGGGTCCGTACGCTTTCTAGTGGGGCCGTAGGGCTTTTTCCGGCCCAGACTCAGTTTAGATCAAGGCCTACGGCCCTCATACGGGACCTTGTTTTCATATGCTTTTCCAACGAAATAACTCGCGGGTCCGTACGGATCGTATGAAAACGCATTTTACTGTATGGCTGAATCCACGAGCAGGCAAGATGAAGCGAATCCTGTGTTTTGATTGGCTGTCCGAGCGAGGAACATGGACCTATCTTGCCCGCCCGGGTTTTCACGCGTCGGCCCCGCAAGAAAAAGTTCTCTTTTTCGCCATAAAATAAATCCTGACCAAGCTTGTTCGGTCAAGATGGCTGAATATTGGCCTCATTCGTTTTTGTTTCGTTTCCTCTGAAAACGGTATTGTTTTGGATTCGATGTGAACTATTTACCCAGTGGGTGTTATTATTCAATCAGAAGAACGCTCGTGAATACAATGTCAAGACGTTGTACTAAAAGCAAACAATCTCGTACAAACATGTTCTTCAAATATCATTAAGATAATCGTAAGCAAAACCAAAAATTATCGAAATTCATTAAAAATAAAAAAAAAAACATCTGACGACTGCAATGCTCTTAAGTGCGATTAAAGCGAAGTTATCGCAAAAAAAATATAAAGTGGGCTATTTCCGTTTTAATTGTTAAGTAAACTTTCTAGCTCTATTCTGAGAAAGAAGAAACTTCCTATCAAATAGACCGCTTGCAAGCCAAACAAAGACACGATGCCTTCGCGCGTGTCGTGTTTGCTGGCATGAAAAAGGGCAAGAGAAGGGCAAATTAGGAAGTTCCTTGTCACGAAACACTATTACTTTGCTGCATTTTTATTCGTCTCGGTCAATAAAAAACGTAAAAGGAACTTGGCCAATATCCAGCCGCCTTGACCTCACGCTTTGTCACTAACCACATACAGCTATTTCCTGAAACGTTGTCGGAAAAAAGCACAAAACTGCACAAGCCAATCCGGAAAAGTAGTATGGGTGGATGTATAGAGCTACTACACGTGGAGAATACTAATGAGATATAACAACAAAATAAGCGCGAATTTCAGGTTTTCTTTCTTTTCAGACATTTAGAAACAAGGTACGTTTAGCCCCTCTGAAGTTTAGAAGAATTTTCTTCACTCAAAGACATGCGACAGTAAAAGTAAAGCTACAGATGTAGGCCCTGAGAGGAAAAACAAATTTTCCACGTGCAAAAATACAGACTCCAGGCCAATATGCAAAATTCGAATGAATACCCAGACCACCTTTCGGTCTTGTCGCGTGCACTTTTATGCTTTTTTTTCCCGACAATCTTGAAATAGCTATATATATATATTTGATCATCCTACTATAATATTGTATTGGTCGTAAATCATTATATTTAATCCTATTTTCATCCCATGTTGATTGTAAAACCTTACGTCTGTTGATCCTAATTTTAGTAAACACTTATTTAGAAGAAATATTTGAACTTTTTAACTCTTTGTTCATTGTAGTTTTCCAAAAATGAGCAATTAAATAATGCAGATGTCTATTTTTGGTCGTTATCCTTAGAGATTGTCGCTGATCTCTCAAAAACCTAATTTGAACATGTAAACAAACAAAGAAACAAACAAGCAAGCAAACAAACAAACAAACAAACAAATAAACAAACAAACAAATAAACAAACAGATAGGCAAACATTCCTTTCCAGTGCGAGGGAAGTATTTTAATTTTTCGTTTGCAACATGCCGTACAGAAAGCTAAGTGTTTTTCGTTCTTCACTTCTATTTGTCTTACTTTCCTCTGTGGTTTTGTTGGCTTGTCATTTGCGCCAAGGAAAAAAATTGTTTATGACAGGGAAGAGTACGTGGGTACTTGACTTTAATGGGTGTATCTCTGGCCCATTTCATCCATCGTGCTAACTTAAGCGTTCTTTGTGTAAATGTTTTCTACGGCTGTCCACGATAAACTTGTTCTGTGGTGAAAGTGGTACAAGGACTACAGTTCCCCGGCGCGCATTTTGAAAGATTTAGCAGTCAATGGTTTATATTTCCATTTGCAAAAGCTGCAACCACTCCATAACGTATTTTTGATAGAGAAAGTTTGATAGAGGCTGTTGCTTTCGACAGTTCATATATTCTTAAATGATTGACACCGTTGCATTGGCACGAAAGGTAGACGGAACAGATTGATTCTGAACTGCTTTATATCTCGTCAAGAGTACTGACAAGTTATTTATGCCTCCTTATCCAGTTGCACTTATATGCGACTTAGTAAATAAACTCGAGTCATTTTTTTCTTCAACAGTCGAGCTTTGTTTTCAAAAATCGCGGTACGAAATGCAGACTAGCTAAGTATTGGGATAAAATTTGGCCATGCGAGATGGAAGATTTATTGACATCTCTTGATGCATCTCCAGTATAGCAAGTACAATGTGGTATTCTATTGAAGTATTTTTTGCTTATTTGCAATCTTTTGTACAGTATTCTCCTCAGATACGTTTTTTTTTCTGTTTGGGACATCGCTGCTTTTTTAACTCTCTGTTCGTAACTAACCTGATTAAACACATTGTTTGAACAACAATTAAACACGTAAACAAAACAATGTTTTTTTCCCCCAATTTTTGCCCATTTCTTCTCATCCCCCAAATAATCGAACCTTTTATAATTCTCTTAAGGGTTCGATGAAGTCAAGTCAACTGTATATGTAACTTTTTAGGACGTCGCATTCGACTATTCTTCTCGCAGAATTTAACTACTTGACATCACATTCCCGATATAAACTGGGTAATTTCTGGCATGTTTGCCCTCCTGAGAAGAGCGCTTTAAAACGGAAACAAGGTCTGTCCGAGCCATAGCAATAAGAAAAACAAAGTTGGAATATTTCGATCAGACTCTAATAACTAATGTAAATTTAATGATTTTAAATTGAAACGGAATACTCGCACAAAATCAGAAAGCTAACAATATCGTTTAATATCTATCCTCACACATTTATTTGTCATCTTTCACCATCTGTTTTGCTTCATCAAAAATACTAATATTTTATACAGGTAACCTTGTCAGTTACAAATTTCAAGCTTATCTACAGTACAATATGGAGGTTCATAACTAACGTTCATCGTGGTTACTATAGTAAATCATGGAGCACAAAGTGCAAATTTATTCGTAGTTTTGGAGAACAGGAAGTTTTAAGGATATCACACGTTGCTTTTTTTTATTCTAACATTGTTTACTTGCTGTTGTGGTTGTATCACAGCAATGCTTTGCAAAAGGCTGTCGGTGGATATCCTTAGTTTTGTTTAGGGATATAGCATCACGTGATACGTTTTGATCAACCCTTGGATAAAATGAAAAAGGTGGCATCTCGCCGTTCAACTACATTTAATGCGCTGTGCTCGCGTAGCCAATCTCATAGTCCAACAGCCGGCAATTGGATTAACTAAATGCACGAACGGCAAATAAAAGTGAAGTGATTTTACATTGAACGACAAGATGGTGTCATTTACTAGCAAGCTGTAAGGGGATGGTCAATAAACCCTTAGCGAATTCCAA
This sequence comes from Meandrina meandrites, assembly GCA_963693305.1. NCBI lineage: Eukaryota > Metazoa > Cnidaria > Anthozoa > Scleractinia > Meandrinidae > Meandrina > Meandrina meandrites. Next base: position 54,710,282 of record OY855903.1, read on the forward strand.
TGGCAGTGGCATTTAAGCCGTCCTTCCAGCGATTGCTAGAAGAGTAGCAGCCACAGCCTCCAAAATGTACCTCTGTCAAGAAGAAGAACTTGCTTGGCATCTTGAGGTCAGGAGTCGAGACAGGAATGCTTTTGGAACGCCAATCGACAGCGACACCACTGTCTTCGTAAGGCGAGCTCAAAGCATGATTGCTTGGGTTTTGAAGGTTATAGTTTGGCATGAACGCAAATAGGCTATTTGGATTTGCGTCACAGTTGTAAAACTGGATGACGTTGCCGTTTGATCTGAAGCCTTGGTAACCTCTACTTTGTGCAGCTGCTGCTGGAATTATGCCAAGATAAATGTACTTGTTCATGAATTGATTCATTGGTACAGTGTAACCAGAGTAGCTGTTGACCAAAACTCCAAAATTAGTATGGGCGAAATTTGGATGAGGCTGAATCAGAGTGTAAAACTCCCTATGGTGGACTTTTTCCTGCAACTTCAGTAAAACGTTTTTCCTGTCCTTGAAGAGGGTGTTGACGATCTGCTGAGCATCTGATCTCAGAGTGAGGCTTCCAGGAAGGAAAGTGAAACCTCCTCCATCAATCTTTAGCTCACAATACACCTCAATGGGTTCTGAATTTGGTAACGGATGGATCTTGTAGACGCCACTCACTGCTGCAGGATCGAAATGTTGAATTTCGTTACAACTCTTGTAACACTGAAATGCAAAAGGAACAGCTGAGTTAAATATTTCTGTTAAACTTGCTGTGGCCTGGTATATTAGATGCTGTACATCTGAACCAAAATGGCGACTTAAAAATGGAAACATTTGTTGCTTGGAACCGTGTTAGTTTATTGGACTTGAGAACAGGAAGTCGAGAGAATGAACCTAGTTGTCCGTCTGTGTTATGTTTTTCCTGGTGCCTCGTGGGTTACAAACATCATTAGTATAGCTTCTTAACTTTGATATTGAAATAACAGTTAGGACATATCAGTAGGCTAAAGAGCTTCGTAAATCAACAACTCAGGCAGACTACCCTATGTCTGTGTATCAATGGCCATACAGAAAAAATACAGCTAAACATTACGTCGGCTTCGATTCAATACAAAATACAAAGTCTTCAATTAGGTTAAGTCTGCATACGGACCAAAAGGCCCATCAGGCTGGAGCTTATTCCAGTTTGCGTAACATGAAGCGACTAGGAGTATTTCCACTCCCCCCTAGATGGGATGTTAGTCCATTGCAGGGTTACCGCCAGCAGTAAATTCGCCGGTACGCATTTATACATCTGGATGAAGAGAGGCACTATGATTGCAAAGCGTCTTGCCTAAGAACACAACGCAGTGGCCCAGCCAGGGCTCGAACCCGGACCATTCGATCCGGAGTCCTGCGCACTAATCATTAGGCCACCGCGCCTTCCACAACGATTCAATAAAGCCAAGTTGGAATGATAACTGAGTCTTGTGTCATTGTCGTTGGCAGTTGAAAAGGAAGCGACGAGTTGATTGGTAGATTCGAAATGACTCGAATGCCTCAAATTCCTTTAGTCCAGAATCTGGCACCGATCATGTTGAGGAAGCTACTTTTGCGAATTCAGGATCGCTTTTCTTGGATAGTTTTGGAAGGATGAAGTTCTAATTCGGCACTGGCACGAAGAAATATCTAGTCGAACGGATGCCTGTATTTTCGAGGTGAGAATCGTGATGTTTGGCATCAGTTCGGTCTTGAACTGGACAAGATCGCGGCCGCCGGCTGTCAAGCTGCCTGCCTTGTTTTCCTTTCTCTCTTCTTTCTATTTGGTTGATAAATGATCTCGCAAAATGACGCCTTGAATGGCTCAGGACGGCAAACAAATATGGCATAAGACGCAGTTAACATTTCATCTCAGTGACGTTTATAGAATCACTTAGAGTAAACTTTGTATTTTGTAGAAGATCGAAGCCGACAAAGTGTTTCCTATGATTTCTTCTTTACGCGCAGATCGGGGCATAGGTGGGTTGCCTGTGTCGACACCAGCATGAGGCACTATTCCTGGGGTGTCTCCAGCAGTTTTTTGAAAGGATAATGCATAAAATTCTCAATGAGCTTTTAAGCGATTTTCTTTAAATTGCACCAGTTATTGCTCTTTCATTGAATTTGGTATTTTGTTAAGTGAAACCGACATTGCCATGACAAATGACCAAACAGAAAACATCGAAACCCCATAGGAATAAGGAATACCTTAAATTAAAGTGCATTTCCAATAAAATATACATGAATAAAACATTTTGTATGTTTGATTTAAAGTTGCCAACGTATTTTCAATTCATTTTAGCATTCTGTCAAAAGGAAAATTCTTGTTGCAAGAAGTGATGCGCATGTGGAGATGTTATCATTTGTGGGTAGTAACAGAGGAGGGCTCGTGTTTCTTGAATAGCGTACGCAGTACATCGCATATGTATTTTGAGACAAGCAGGACTTCTTAATTCACAAAAAAGCGATTTTTAACTTCAAGGCTTTACGATTTTCAAGAGAAACAGGAAACAGGCCGGATTTTAAAACAAATACTGTTTACGACATGAGTGATGTTAGGAGTGATCATGCATAAACGTTTTCAGTGTTTATCCGATTTTACATAAGCCCTAGCTAGCTTATTGTTTGCTTTAAACCTTTGATAATTGCAGTAACATTGAATTTAATTAGCCACGGTAGCTTTTACTATTTTTAGCGCCTTTGGCGACAAATGTTTTGGTATCCAAAAAGCAAGTGCCTTAACAAAGAGATGAAATCATTATTGTTGAACTGACCTTGTCTTCCCTTATCTGCTGGAACACAAATCCTGTCGAGTAGATGAGAGATTTGTCTCTATCACATAAATCTTCAGCTCCACCGTCATTCAATTCACAGAGACCATTGGCGCCTGCTAATCTCTCGTAGTTGTACGAGATGCATCTTGACTGATCGCGACATGCCTGAATACAACTGAACCAGTCTCTGGCGTATAATTGTTGAAAAACATGGCCGACTAAGGCATGGTTGTTTTCAGTTGCTGGCTGAAATGTAGCACTTTTTCCTCGAAGAAGTGTCGCCAGCAGTAATTTGAGAAAAACAAAGTTTTTGAACATTACAGAAACGAAAATAAGAAGGCTCGTGTACATGTGTTTGAAAAGCAAAACCGTAAACACAGCGAAAAACACAAAACATTTTTGTTTGGACAGTGTTTTTGATTAAAACTGTTAATATCATGCACACCTGCTATGTCAGTTCTTATTATTCAATGAATTACTTATCTTTGGTTAATTTGACTTAAAGAAACAGACTACTGGATACTGTGATTGGTCAAACCTGTATGCCCCAGCTCACGTTTAAAACACAGGTTACAGAAAGAAAACGCTCAGTATTTGGATGGATTAAGCTCAATTCAAAACAAAACTTTTGTTGCTATGCTGGCAAAATGTTGAGAGAAAGGGTCAATTCATTTAAGCTTTAGTGTTCTAACTTGACACTAGTGAGACACATTTTCTCTCTCTTCAGTAAATGAAAACCAGAAAACGCAAACAAACTTGACAACTTCGTGTGGCAAATATTAATGACCAAATTTCTAAACTTATTATTAGCCTTTATCAGGTGGTTCTTTCTGACTGATAGCAATGACTGCTGTCAATCATTAAGACTGTCTCAAAACCCAGAGCGATGATCTCAGCTGGGCGATTCAAAGTTCAACACAATTTTTCTTACTCTTTTGGTGATATCATTATAGTGGTCCCAAAATTTATTAAAAACGGTGCAACATACAATGCAAACAGAAGATTTTCCGATCTCATTCAAATTGCACGAAATACGCTTTCACAAGACAGCTAGTTATAAGAAAATAACGGAAAGTAATCAGAGGGTCTATGATATTTTTGTTTAATTAAGAGACTCCTTCGCCGAACCAGTATCATATAACATTTAACTTTTGTTGTCAAAAATTAAGAAAGGGCTTTTCATTTTGGACCTAATATTGATGGCCTACCAAGTCAAACATGATGAACATGCAGCAAGGCACGTCGTGTTTTTTTCATTATTTCACTTGATTATTAAAAAAAATGTCTGTCAAAAAACACTTTACTCAGCTGCGAAAAGGAATCACGAATTCACATTTCATTCTGTTCATTCGGACCTTTTATTTTTCTCAAAATTTAGAAACCCACCTGAATATCAACAACTTTCGTCTAACTTAGTGGTATTTGTTGCTTCAGCGAGCTTGGTTAATTGCATGCTAGAAAATTGAATAAACTGACCTATAAATGTGTTAACGTTTTCTTCGATTCTATCTTACCCGAGCAATAGCATTTCTATTAATGTAACTAATAATCGAAAAAAACACTTTTGAAATAATTTTTTTTTGAAATTTAAGTACTATTGTCAGTTAACTCACGAAAGGTTCACTGCGCCCATAAAAGGTTGCTGAGCCACGAAATCACATTTCATTCAAACTTTTTTACAGCTGAAAATAATCAATTTTTGTTTGAATAAACTGACCAAGAAATGCTTTAAATTTTTGTTCGATTGTATCGTACCTAACCAATACTTGTTTTAAATAAATTTAAAACATCATAAGAAGAAGTAAAAAGCAGTTTTGAAAGACCTTTGATTTTAAATTTAAGTAGTATTCACAGTTAAGGCGGGGGTACAACCGAAGCCCGTTTTTCCACTGCTTAACTTGGGTTTTAAGCGAATATCTCGTTCGCGTTTCAAGCAATCCCAAAACCCTCTGCCTCACTTCACAAACCATGTTTAGCGGTGTTTCGTCAATGTTTTGGGTGATTTTTGGGGATGTTTGGGATTAAATACTTTTTTCTCAAAGGATTAGTAAAATTTGGAGAAATAAGAAATATTTTAATATTTAAAAAGATTGAATTTAAAAAGATTTAATGTGATATTAATATTAGAATTTGAAGTTAAAAATTAGTAGATGGACACCAAAAAAGTCCCCTGACAACCGGTCTTTGATCTCCCTAATGGCGCACATTTTTTGAATCCAATTCTGTCCAGTAAATTTAGAAGGAGAAAGAAGCACGTTGAATAGAACACATAACAAGCTGACGTTCATTTTAGTAAAAGACATTTTATCAAGTCATTATCTACTGTTATTATTAAGCCGCCACTGACAAGAACATTTTTTCCGGAAGCATGGTTCAAATTGAATTTAACTATACACTAGAATGACGTTCATTACAAGTAAAGAAATGTGGATTTTGTGCACATTTCTTCGGCGTTCATGCACAAGATTCACTAGCCGATCCGAAAAAAATGAAAGTGAAACCTGAGGGGAAGTATGTATAAAGTTTCTTTTGTGGACAATATCACAACTCTCCAAAGATCAGGCAACATTTGTTCAGCCAATCACAGTTCAGTCCTTTTCCTTTGTTATTAATTGCCTTGCCTCTTTATATTAAAGCTAATGGCTTAGTGCCCATGTTCCTAATTGCGGAAGATAAAGAGAACGAGTAAACAACGTTTCAATATGTCTTCATCAATTTTATTGTCGCTTAGCTTGTTCCCGCTTTTCAGGCTTACAACATACTCTTAACTTGATTAACTCTTTATGTATAGTCATGCTGGCAACATAACCATTACGTAAAAAGCGTGAATATTAATGGCTACAAATCAACAGAGGTATAGTATGTCATGAAATTTATTCGTTATTAAAACTGAAAACTATCGGCTAAGTTGGGCTATCTTATTTACCGATCAAGGGAAACGGGCAGGTTAGTAAGCCTCTAGCGAACTCCAATGGCAGTGGCGTGATAGCCATACTTCCTCCAGCGGTCACTGGAAGTGTAACAGCCACAGCCTCCGAAATGCAGCTCTGTCAAGAAGAAGAACTTGTTTGGCATCATGCGATCAGGATGTGTGATGGCAATGCCCTTGGAGCGCCAGCTCACCGCAACACCGACGTTTTCATAAACCAGGTTGGAACCATGGTAACTGCTCGGGGTTTGAAGATTGTGGTTTGGCATGAACGCAAACAGGCTGTTGGGATTTTTGTCACAGTTTTTAAACTGGATTATGTGGCCGTTGGCTTTGAAACCTTGGTAATTGTTATTCCGTGCAGCTGATTCAGGAATGATTCCAAAGAAGATGTAATCTTTCATGAAGTGGTTCTTTGGTATAGTGTAGCCAGAGTAGCTGTTGACCAAAACTCCAAAATTAGTGTTGGCGAAAGATGGATGGGGCTGGATCAGAGTGGAAGACTCGCTGCGATCGACTTTTTTCTGTAACTTGAGCAGAACGTTTTTCTTGTCCTTGAAGAGGGCGTTGACAATCTGCTGAGCATCTTGTCTCCTTGTCAGACTGCGAGGAAGGAAGGTAAAACCCCCGCCACTTATTGCCATCTCACAGTACACCTCAATGGGTTTGGCGTTTGGCAACGGATGGATCTTGTACACACCACTTACTGCTCCAGGTCCATGATCTTGAATTTCTTGACAGCTCCTGTAAACCTAAAAACAACAAGAACAAAATATACACCTTTGGCTGAAATAGTTCTCACTGCGTTGATTTGAAGTTGAGCTGAATTTTATTCACATAAATTGCATCATTGACAGTGTTCACATGGTTGTTATTCTGCCCCCGTACTATAAAAAGCGAATTTTGGACCAAGGAAATCTCATGGGAGTATTTTCACAACTCGACGACAACCCTTCCCTGCAGTGACTGTTGGGACTACGTACGACTACTGAATAATAGAAAACCAAAAAACTTAATCCTAACCTTGCGGCTGTTTGGAGGATTGTAGTGCTATAATGGTGTTCATGGCCTTTCGACATATTTTTTACTAAACTAACTGTGATGTTGATCCACTCCAAGGTTTGTCCACCCCCTCCGAATGGTGAGTTATGTTCTTAATGTTTATGTTACGTACCTTGTTTGAGTCACAGTTGCAGCAAGTATGAGCAGTGCTCCACAGTACGATAGTGCACAAGACGAGAAGAGTTAACGAGGAATTCATCTGACAAAGAAGAAAAATTGCGAGTGTGCAATTATAACCTGCCGGTTAAAGGATAATACCACAAAGAAGTGTTGTTATGCCTGATTTCATTCTTTCTTAAAATAGCGAAATCCTCTATCAAAGTACCTGCTTGATTAGACAGAAGAATTCCCTAACTACTGAATATTGTGGCAGGAATTTATCCCTGAATTTATGTATTAGTCAATTGAAATCCAGGTCCCCGACCCGCGGTGGGGAATTAAACATTTACCCAGTGACCAAAAAACTCGCTAATTTTCCGACTTTGGCCGCGTTAAATAACGCGTAAGAAGTTGTATTTTGTCTGCGTGCAGGTGGGGGCATTTTACCGACTTTGATAGATGGGGCATTTTACCGATTTTGTAGAATCCTTAAAGAAAAAGGTAAAAACATTAACTCCTTTTAGATATTTAAATTACTAACCTTAACTCAGGGCCTGGTTTGTGTGAGTAAAAACAAAAAGCTAAAACGAAGAACAAAAGAGAACAGAAAATGTTACATTATCAAAGCATGAAAACGAGCAATATATCAAACCTGGGGGTCACGTTGTGTTTGTCCCTATCAAGACATACACACTAATTTCTAGTTTACCCTGGTTTCTAGTCTTAGTTCTAATTCTAGTATACACCAGCACCTTCCTCAATACATACCTCTCGCAGTTTAAAACTGAGTGAGCTTCTCGTTGAACAGATGCCGATTTTATTTGCTACAAGGGTTTGGTTACGCGTGGGTGTGATTAATGGAGTTAATGAGCTTTATTGTGTTTGTCAAGTTTTGTTTAATCATCATAGTTCACTGTGTAATTACTCGTGGGAGCATAATTAGTATAATTGCTCGTGACTAGCATCCAATCCAGGGGGGAGTAGAAATACTCCCAGTCACTTCACGTTACGGAAAACGGGATAAGCTCCGGCCTGATGGGCAACTAGCTGTTTGAATGCAGACCTTGACCTTACTTAGGATGCGTTTGCTATTACTGCGGAGGCCAAATTTAATTTCGATCTCAGTTGACAACCTGGGATGGAAGACGTTTTTCATAAAAAAATCTTATATGGCGAGGCTTCGTCCCGAGGTGTTAACCTCTACCTCTACGTATACCATCTGTGATATAAAAGGTATACATTTGATAGAAAATGGTACCCTTTTCTATCCCTACGGAAGAGATATTGTATCTCCTTTACGTTCGGTGGGTCTGTTCTAGATATTGTGGAAGGTCCTAAATAACAGTTTTTCCTACTCTTTGGTATGCTACAACCCGTGAAATCCCTACACACAAGTAGATAAGCAGAGACGATCAGCTTTGATCATGTTTTTTTTTGGTGTTGTCACATGAACGTAAATATAACTATAAGATTAATAGAAGTCATTTATCGTTTGTTTGTTATAATAAAAAAGCTTGTTTTGAATGTGCTTACCCTTGATCTTCTGTTTGTTATATTAATTGCTTTTTTGAATTTGCTTACTGAGAGGAACAGCTGAGATCAACATTGCCAATTTTTAAGTCTTAAGTCATGGCAGCTTGCTTTGCTCTGCACGCAAGCAATATCGTTTGATCATGAATGTGTTTGCTTGTCACATCAACACAAATAGGCGCTAAGTGATACTTTATCTTCTGTTTGTTATATTAAGACTGTCTCCGCTGAACATTCGAGCAATTAAGGCAAAAATACAGTTTCCAAAAAGAACTCATAGCATGGTAACATTTTGAATATAGTTAAGAGGAACTTATAGAAACTTTAACTCTCAAGCAAACACCGCGCGAGATTTGAGGCTATCCATTTTTTAATGAAAACGGACGTTTCATGTCAACTCTAAATAAAATAACATGCACTTTTAGAATCTTATACGAGGATTGACATTAACTTGCTCAAGAAGGCTTGAGAATTTAATCGCTGGGTCACTTAGCCATAGAGAAATGAATTAATGTTACCGTGCTATGAGTAGATCTGTTGTAATTAATTTTCGCAATAATCGCTCGAACGTTAAGCGTAATCCGTCTGGAAAATTTTGCTTTGTTTTTAATTTGGTAAAGAGGAACAGCTCAGATCAACATTGCCAATTTTTCAGTCTTAAGTCATGACAGTTTGCTTAGCTCTGCACGCAAGCAATATCGCTCGATCATGAACGTGATTGCTTTTCACATCAACACAAGTAGGCGCTAAGTGGTCATCATCGTCTATTTGTTAAATAAATTCTTGTGTGTACTTCATTTGAATTTCAGCTAACGAAGAACAGCTGAGATCGTCATTACCAATTTTTCAGTCTATAATCATGACTGTTTCAGTTTGCTTTGCTCTGGACGCCAGCTACATCCCCGAGGCTGAATCGTTTGATCATGAATGTGTTGGCTTGTGACATCAACACCTGAAGGCGCTAAGCGGCCCTTTATCTTGTGTTTGTTATACTAATTGCTTAGTTGCTAACGAGGAACAGCTGAGATCAACATTGCCTAATTTCAGTCCACAATTATGACAGATTCTGCATTGCTTTTGTGCGCCACAAACAAACTCAAACAATGACGATCAGTGATCATGATTGTTCGAGTTAGCTTGCATTTTGCTTAGGTGGATAATGTGTTTGTTACTCAGCTCAGCGCAATTAAACTAAGTGGCCATTTATCTTCTGTTTGTCGAATCTGTTAAAATAGAATAAATATTGAGTATAATGGTTAAAGTTTCGTTTTCAAGTGATTCTACAAAAAAAAAAAAAAAAAAATCGAAGGATTTTGTTATGAGCAAGTAATTTCCCAGTCTTGTTCAATTTCAAATGGATGCTCAGTTTGAATCGAAACCAGGGCTGACTGTATATAAAATAACGCAAGTATAATGTCTGAAGTGTACGCCTTTTTTAAGCGCCTTGTTCATCCTGGCAGTTCAAAATCTTGTCAGCTTAGTAGTTCTATCATTTCACAAAATGTCTCAAAGAAGTGTTTCTTTTAACTCTTTTTAATGTAATGCTTTCTCAAAACAACTTCAGAGAATTCAGTTCTGTACATCTTTAAGTATTTAATTCAGATTTAGCAGGCTACATAAAATGAAGACACTACCAATTTAGATGAAGTTTCTAATTATGTTAACCAGAAAACGTTTTTTTTCTTTGCTGTACAAAATTAAGAAAGTCTGTAAATTGCCAAAAAAAGGAACGACGGAACCGTAGTTTTCGTTTTTATTGAAGGTATTAAGATATGTGAACAAAAGTAAGCTTTGCAGTAACTATGTAACATTCAGCGGGTTTCGTTTTGTTTTCAGCCATCAGAATAAAACGTTATTGGAACTGAACGATTAAAATTACGGCAAACCTATTCTTATAAATTAGACAAGATTTTTTGAAGCGTTTGTTGGTTAGTATGCTCAAACGAATGGCTGAGGTCAGCAAATACGTCTGGGTGAGTTTTTGAGCTGTTTCAGATAACTGCAAAAAGCTTTGATGGAAAAAATATAGAGGACGAGAGTTTTATCATCAGAGATGTGATCCAATTGGCAATTGCAGTGCCATTGTGTGCTATATAAAGTGGGTAGGGTAGCCGTGTAGCTTACAGCGAAACAAAACATTAAATACTTACAAATATGAAAATTAATGAGTCCTTATCAAAAAATGCGAAGAAATCTAGAGGTAGCCGCTTATGATCTACTTCTTGAATAATACACAGGGAAACATTTTGAATATAGAATATTATATGCAGTGTAATTTGAGGTATATTTACGCCCGACGGAAATAAGCCTGCGAGCACCAAAAATCAAGGAGGAGCAGGACAGGGAATAATTATATTTAAAACTTTTGCAACAAAATACTTCCATAGAACGAAATATTGTATGCGAGGAAATTCTTCTACATTTAAAACAATTTATTAATAACATATTTTATATACAGAACGAAATATAAACAACAAGCTACTCGTTTGTTGTTTCGTTAATTAAAGCAGGAAATTCGCCTGGCTAGATGGAAACTTCTGCTTGGAGAATTAGGACTAAGGAATAAAAATACCGCTTTACTGAAATATTAATTTGTACCTGTCACCATCGGTAAATGTACAATAAAATTAAAAATGGAACAGATCCGCCTATCAAAATTTGTCAGTTCGTCCTTCGCTCTCGTGGTCTTTGGTGAATTTTTATGAAGAAATATATTTATAGCACTACAACAACAACAACACACTTTGTAGTGTTCCCGTATTAGTACTTCATGTATGCGCATGTTGTAAACCGCAAAGCATTATTGGTTCGTTTGGTTGGAGCCATCTTGGATGTAGCATGGGGAGTGTTATTAAACATGTTAAGTTCTGAGTGAATCGAGTGATATTGTGTTGCCATCCAACCACGGACAGTACACACTTTATTACCAGAATTAAATTAGAATTACAAAGGACTGCTTTTAGCATAGCCCTTGATTATATTTGAGATAGTTTCGTTTTTTTTTCTTGGTTCTGGTGTTTTTAATATTTTCCTATGCATTGTATAAAGAAATATACTATAAACTGAACTTCTAATTTCATCCTCACACATAGTTTGCTCTACATTGCGCAAGGCACAAAAAGATGGTAGGGCAATCTAGGTAATAAAAGGTGATATCTGCATACGGATTGTTTGTCTACGTCTCTTACTTAGCTGGCGCGAAATACTGTCCGCTTTGAAGATTTAGAACATCTCAGGTGCCTTTATTATATATGCACAAAACTTCCTCTTATCAGGCTTGACTCAAGTATTCCAGCGTACACGAGTGATGAACAAAACCGCCTTCTTTAATAAAGCTTCCCTCCACAGCGTCAACGTCAATTTTCAATTTCGTAACGAGTCTATAGCATAATGCAGCGAAAACGAACGGACAGGGAAACAATTATCTTGCGTTAACTGTGAAGTTAGGTGTGGCTACCTGACTTGTTCCCCAGACACGCGTGATTAACATAAATCGCCCTTTTTAATAAGGCTTCCCTTCAGAGCGTCAATTTTCAATTTCTTAACAAATCGATGCTACAACGCAATGAAAACTTACGAACAAGAAAACAATTATCTTGTGTTGCTCTTTTGTCTAGTTCTTTTCGTTACTTTTTCGGTAAAGATGTGTTCAGTTGCTGATTATGATTTGAAATGTCCCTCTACCCTATTGAACCAACGGCAATTGAGGGTCAAGGGTGCCGTGAAGAGTGTGGAGGAGGGGAAATCCCACTTTCTAGCCCAAGTTTTGCCCAAATCCAATTTTCCAGACTATACTTTGGCCAGATATCATTCCCATTGCCACTTTTTTGTTTTTGATTCCTAGCCCCAGTGACCAAAATCCCATTTCCCAGTATGTGTTGCAAAACAGAAAGATTTGAAACGCCCCTCCTCTATCAAATAATACGGTAATCGAGGGTCAAGAGTGAGGGGTGAAGGGGGGAGGCGGGAGGGGAGGAAGGGGAGGGAATAAATCCATATCTCAGCCTAAATTAAGCCCCAATTTAATTTTCCAGCCTATTTTTGCACTAATCCCAGTCCTATTCCCACTTTTTTGTTTGTTATTCCCAGTTCCAGTGACCAAAAGTTCATTTTCCAAATGAAAAATTGGCAAAACTAGGTCCTATTTAACCTCTCCAGGCCTCTTATAATTGTCCAATACTAGTCAAGCAGGAACACTGGGTGCAGTAAGTAACGAAAAAGGGAAGCAGACTAGAAGCAACATTATGGCAAATATTTATTTAAAAGAACACATTACAAAATGAATGACTTGGGCACGCACGTCCATGACTTTTGTAATTAGCTGTTGATATGTGTAAGGACATCTATACCATTATTATAGTCTTGCGCTTGTATACGAGCTATTCTCAGGATAAATTAATGCATACTAAAAACCTATACGGCACCTTCATAACTACATAATTACCATTCAACTTGACAGTACTGTACAAAAGAACGCGGAGTATCCGATTCATTTCCACATACAAACCTAAAGCTAAAAAATTGCGGAAAATTGGCATTATTATGTGTTAACAATATTTGTAGGAAAAGTTAGTCCATTTCAATATTTTACAAAGGAAACTGGTTCAAAGTAAACAGCTCAAAACGGCAGTGTAATCTCTTTCTCAGACCGCTGTTTGCGTTGTCACGCAACGCTTTTTCCACTCACGAATCATTGCGTGACGACCACAGCCACGAGACGCTTCACCTGGGAACTACTTGCAAGGACTTTTAACGACGTTCGAAGAAAATGATGTATTTACCGTTGTCTTAAGTTTATTGAGATTTATTCTTGACAAAAATCTCTTACAATGTGTTCTAGCCTAACAAAACAAAGAAAGTGTATAATGCTTCGGCCAATTAGGAGCAACGGAACAAAACGGCTATCTGTTTTTCGCTGATGATTGGTTTGATAAACTAGCTGCGATATTTTCGTGAACTGGAGGTTATAAGTAGATATCGCCAAATTTTGGCTAGAGATATCGTGTTACATGATACATTTTGACCAATCGTGCACATGGAAATATTTCATATAATTTAAAGCGTCATGATGAAAGCTTTGTCAAATTCTGAATATTAATTTATCAACCAGATTGGGAGTGTTCCGATAGTCCGCCGCTGGGATGTGCTGGATAGACCTAAGGTAAAATGGAATTTATTTGTTTAAGTGATTATACAAGAGGAAATAAGGCATTTTCAACACTGGGCCGACCATATTCACTAACAAGCGAGAAAGGGAAGGTTTTTACGACCTTAGCGAATTCCAATGGCAGTGGCATTAAAGCCATACTTCCTCCAGCGGTCACTGGAGGTGTAACAGCCACAACCTCCAAAATGCAGCTCTGTCAAGAAGAAAAACTTTCTTGGCATCTTGCGATCAGGATTCGTAATGGGAATTCCCTCTGAACGCCACTTCACCGCGACTCCTTTTTTTTCGAAACCACCTTTTGAACTGAGGTATTGGTGCGCAGCTCGATGGTTATGGTTTGGCAGAAAGGCAAACAAGCTGTTTGGATTTGCGTCACAATTGAAAAACTCGATGTTCACCCCATTAGATTTGAAACCTTGGGTAATGTTGTTTTTTGCAACTGATTTTGGAAGGATCCCGAGGAGGATGTATTTCTTCATGAATTTGGCGTTCATTGGTGCAGTGTAACCAGCGTAGCTGTTAGCCAAAACTCCAAAATCAGTGTTGTTGAAGTTTGGGTGGGGCTGGATCAGAGTGTAAGATTCATTTCGCCCAACCCTTTTCTGCAACTTGAGCAACACGTTTTTCTTGTCCTTCAAGAGGGCGTCGACAATCTGCTGAGCATCTGATCTTAGAGTGAGGCTTCCAGGAAGGAAAGTGAAACCACCTCCTTCAATTTCCAGTTCGCAGTACACGTCGATGGGTTCAGCATTCGGCAAAGGATAAATCTTATACACGCCACTCATTGCTTCAGGATTGTTATGTTGAATTTCCTTACAGCTCGTGTAACACTGAAATAAGAAATAAACACTGAAGACTGAAGTTTGTCACATATGATGAATAGTTAAAGTAAGCTCGAATAGCGAAGCACGCGAGTGACGTCATGACTCAGACACGACTCAGACAAACAAACCGGAATGGCGGACGATTTTTCTAAAACACTTTCTAAATCAGCCGGTGTTCCTGAAACACTTTTTTGAAACGAAAACTTCGCCTATCTTCCCTCTGTTTCTCTCAGAGCACGCTGATGTTTTCTGAGCCTCGTGGTGTATAATCATTTGCATTCTATTTTCAAACCTCTCGAGCTTCGCCATTACTGAAGAATTAAAAGCTGAACTCGTAATAGACTAAAAATTTAATTTATAATTAGTTTGGTGTTCCGGACCATGGTACTAAGGTCTAACTGTTATCACACCACTGGTCTTGAGACCAAGAATGACAGAGTTTGTGCGTGACTCTTTCCCGGGTGACATGTAAGCATTTCATCAGTGGGTGAGGGAAGAAACAACCCTAATCTTTAAGGCCCCCTTTATACTGTGAAATGGCTGTTTAGAGAAAGCCAGTTCTATCTCGTACAAGTTATACAAATGACCGCACTTAACAAACGTCGAGAAGTGGAAAAGATGTGCATTTAACTCATAACGACAACACATTTTCCAACAGGGGTTAGCATGAGGAACATGTGCGTTCTTGTTTAAAATAACTCTACATCTTAAACAAACGACAGAGTGTTAAAAAGACCAAAGACGGGCTGAAATTCGAACATATTAAAGCAACTCATTACCGAGACTAACTAGACTTAAATAGGCATAAGAAATTTTATTTTTTCATCCACACCAAGGGTATATAAATCCGAAAAGATTGTGCACTAACAGTACAAAGAGCCAAGTACTGGAAGCTGATTAGGACGAAACCGTGTTCTTTCCTGTACCAAACAATATAGCGGTAAAAACAAAACGAAAACAGTCAATAGATGTGCGCGAAAATGTGTTTTCAAAACGTGATACATCGAACTAAGGAGGTAACTTAAATATCGAATTTAAGAAACGAAACTCTGTACTGGATCACATCACTCAAGAAACGTAACTTTGCACAGACGCAGAATCAGTATTTCTAAAGTAATATCATGGGTGACAAATTACTCCTTAATTTTGGCGCGAAATTTCAGCGCTAATTTATAATTTCACATGTGAAATTATAAAATTGCCATGGCAACGTTTCAATGTTTCAGTGGCAAGATGACGTACAGGCTTTTAAAAGATGATCGTAAAGCTTAAACTTTGCACATTTTCGCTTGAATTTCACCTTGGCCAGTTTGTTTGGTCGTGTTATAAACTTTTAGCGATAACATGAATGGCATTGAGCGGAATTTTAAGCGTTTTACACGGGCGTCGTTACGAGCCGGTTCGCTCATCACGATACAATAAACAAGTTACGAAACTACGACTGTAGGCGTAATTTGTCACCTATGATATTAAAAGGTAACCAAATGGTATACTCGTGAAATTAGGAAATAATTTCACTTGCGTTTTGTCAAAATTCTAATAATTTCCCGAGCCTTCAGGCGAGGGAAATTATTAGAATTTTGACAAAACGCAAGTGAAATTATTTCCTAATTTCACTCGTCGCCATTTGATTACCCATACAAATATTATCAAGAAAACATATTCTGCAACAGCTTTATTTTATAAAAAGACGAATGAAGCCGGCGTCATATAAACGGAAGCAATTTGCATATTCACAGAGTACTCCAGACCCTATTCTTTCAGAGCCTAACATCTAGAGAGCTTGAAACGCACTTTACTTGAACAGTGCACGTCCTACGGAGTAGCAAAGTCGAATAATCAAGAACTTATCCGTCTCAATCAGCTCCAAACCTTCACATTGGTTTTAGCCTTCCAGAGAACGGAGATTCAATCCCTATGCTTTCTGCCTGTTGCCCGGCTCAAACAATACGTTAATCCACAAACGGCCTTTATTTGCTGTCTTCGAAGAAAAATAACCGACAGCATGTTCTTGAAGAATACATAAAGTGTAACAACGAATAGCAAGTGCTGGACTCTCTCCAGCATCTTGACTGCTAGAAAGGGGACACATGTTATAATATACTCTTCCGTCGGAGAGGGCGACAAGTAAGACTTCCGTTACAAATAGACACACCAGAATACCCAGAGGGTAATATTATTATTAAATTGTGGTTCGTAAAACTAACCTTTCCTTCCCTAATCTGCTGAAACACGAAGCCCTTCGTGTAGATGAGGGACGTATCTCTGTCGCACAAGTCTTCAACTCCACAGTGATTCAATTCACACAGACCATTGGCGTCTGCTGATCTCTCGTAGTTGTACGAGATGCATCTTGGTTCATCATGACAGGCCTGAATACAGTTGAACCAGTCTCTGGCGTATAACTGTTGAAAAACATGACCGACCAAAACATGGTTGTTCTCTGTTACCGGATGGAAGGCAGTTGCTTTTCCCTGAAGAAGCGCAACAAAGAATTTGAGTAAAACCACGCTCTTTAACATCGCAATTTCGAAAACACAGCAAAAACGTACACCGGCAAAACTTGAATAACTGTCTGACACCTGCTCAATAGCCAACTGTTATTATTCAATGCGTTATCCATCCTTTGGTAAATTGTACTTATTAGGACAGAATATTCTGCTTACCTTGGTTGGTCAAAAGTGTGTGTCCAAACATAAAGAGCTCCATAATTGGCTAGACATGATCAACACGACACAATGTCACTTGACAATGGTCTAGTCTAATTTTATAACTCATTAATAAAGGCACCTGAATTTTCGACTGCTTGTTTTCTTTGTCGGCATTCTTTTTTTTAATAGTTCATGTTAAAATTATTTATTCAACTTCGGTAGGCTATTTAGTGCAATGTGGCATTTTGAAACAACCGGCTATGTGAGGCTATGAGAGCTGCCCCCCAACAATTTTGTTCTCAAGCTTTCTTTCTACCAAAAGATAAAAAATAGACTTAATCGTGATCTGAATAACATGCTGCTAGTACAAAAAAGGAATAACTTACTCGTTAACATGCAAATACGTTGAGCACACTTTGTTTACTTAGAATTCGCCTTGGGAATTGAAACGGAAATCGGATGAAGCTTAAAACCTCTTTTACTTCATTTAACTAAAACTCATGAAGAACACCTCATTCGACAAATTCGGATGATATTGTCATATAATTACTAAATGCATCACAACAAGATTCGTGCGGGGGCATCAAAATTTCATTGCTTAAATATTACAGACAAGTAGCAAACCCGAAAAAAAGAACGGGGGAATGGTTAGGGTCGGTGGGTTGAACTCACTTACAAAGACGCTAATGAAGACAATGAAATGGCGATACTTTTGCAAACACGTAAAACACTGAGGAAGTCTTTATTGTACATCTCCTTTTATGATGACATAGCGTGAAGAAAACTCGAAGCGACAAGTAATTGATGCTTAGCTCACATTAAAATAAACCGCGAAAAAATTTCCGTCGACCGTTGATGATCAGTTACGTATACATTACTCGCAATTATGCCTTGTAGGTCCGTCGTGTTTGATAACTTACAAGGTAACTTCTTCGCTTATCTTCCAAGAACAGAATGTAAAGATCTATGATAAACCTTATTTGGTGTAGGCATCTGTTGTTCTTACGAAATACACCAACGTATTGATGAACACAGGTTCTCCGCAATCGGAAAGCATTTAAAGAACGATCACGGCCTTTATAACTTCGACGACCTTGCCAATAATTTTTCCGTCCTAAAGAAATGCAACGGAAAACTGGATTGTTTGATTTACGAAATGCTGTTTATTAGAAAGAAGAAACCTAGCCTGAACACGCAATCGGATTCCATCCGCGCGAAACTATTTGTTTAAACAAATATGTTAATGAATAATCACACCTCTCACCGCATATATAACACTGTTGAACCGTTATTTTATTATCACTTGATAATGATGTCATGAAGACATCGAAACGTTGTGTAAAATTTCTATCGCTCATTACGACTGTTTTTGCGTATGCAAAACGGGAGTTATGGAATGAGTGGTGATTCGAAGCCATCCTTCCTTCACACCTTCAGTCGATCAGATGTAAACCAAAGGCCGTTGACAGATGGTTGGCAGACCTACATGTAACGCCACTCTCAGTTTGACGTTGCGGTTTATTAAGACCGATGACAGACCACTGTACTTTACGCGCTAATGGTTTTGTTTTGATGGGTATGTGATGATAATTTGAAAATCGATTGTGAACATATTTTATTTTTATTTTACCTTAAATCAGGTGTATGTTGTTTCTGCCCTATAGAAAAATCAACAGAATTTTCTTAAGTTTGCATGTGACGGTGAAAGCGAAATTGAAAGCGAAGTTTGTGTAATCGCTAGCTGACAGAAGATTATTAGTGTCACGCGACAAAGGTCAACCTAGCCGATTTCAAAATAAATTTTATGCGACGCTTAATCTTCACAGCAATCAAACCTGCTCATGGCACTATCAAAACACATTCCGGAAATTGAACGTCAATCGTAAACGCTGTACAGAGAAAAGAGTGTACACACGCTAGCACGAAAACACGCAAACAACACGCAAACTTGAATTTGTCTGCTTGGAACTTGCTTCTTTAATTCCCAATGCAAATCAAAATGAACTAGACGCTTAACTGCGTGTACTCGGGCTTCTCTTTAAAAAATTAACTTGGATCACGCTGTTTACATAACCTCACACGGCAATAATTATAGTAAACATACTTCGCATTGCGAGATCTCATGTCTTTTCTCGCTTTTATTGTCACCATTGAATAATTGTTTACATTTCCGGTTGAGTAAATAGCTTTGTCTAAGATATCACAATCATCAAATGCCGAAATAACAACATTCTCTACATAGCCATCTACATACGACATGAAGTGCTGGACAAGAGCATATGCTGTTACAATAATTGAAACGATAAAAACAAAGCAAGATAAACCCAATGAAACAAAAAAAGAAAAAGCAAAAATTGAAAGAAAGAATATAGTTACCCAAAAGCTGCTTGAAGTACTCATTTCGTTTTTCGTTTCTTCTTTTAGAGCGCAACTAAGCTTAAATATGGTGTCCATTGCATCTTCGATAAGATTCTTCTTCGCAATGCTTGAGTGCTCAACAGCGTCAGTTCCCGCAAGTATTGATGATTCTCTTAACGTTTCAAACTCCATTATATAGATAGCTCACTATAAAATCTAGGCTTCTGATAAAGGTTTCACTCGGAAGAGTTCGCTCGTAAAGTTCTCTCGTATAAAGTTCATGCACCTTCCCGCTCCGAAGTAGTCATCAACATGTTTCAGTGTAGTCTCCTTCGCAGCCGTTTTTAGTGTCGTCACGCAATGCTCCTCCCCACAAACGGCTGCTCACATTCGAACAACATTCCTTTCCTCTGTTTCAACCAATCACCATTCGGGTTCCATATTTCGAGAACTGTGCGCGCCAAAGAAATCTAACCAATCATTTTGCTTGTTTTATCTTTGAGTTCATAGCTTTCAAAATAGCGACCCTTGAAGAAATGTTTCATGTTGTCAGAAAGACATTTCAAATTTCTAGCTTATTGTGGTTTTCAATAACATACGAACTCTGAAATTCAACCTCAACTAACGTTTTTATATTGGTTTACGGTTTTCGCAACCGTCAACCTTCTAAGTGGACCTCTCAGGAAACACAAGTTAACTTACAGCAAGGTCAAAAGGTCACGTCTGTCAGCTGTGATTGGTAGATTTCGATCCATTTTGTTTGTTTCTGTTTTTCAAGGTTCGTTGCCTGATGACGGCTGCGGAAAAAAAGTCGTCGAGATTTCGCATGTTATTGAAAGGCGCAATAAACGCACAGCAAAAAGCTGGAATTGGGAAAATCGTTGAAGAAAGAAAGGATGTTTTTGTCAACCTACCGACAGGTTCGGAAAATCTCGGGCTGCAGCATCAGAAAAAGCATACGTGATATCGATCGGAAATTGTAAAAACAATTCGAGGTTTTCTCACGGCATGCAGCTGCAGCGGTTTCTCCATTGTCACGGTCGTTCTCAATGCTAAATAAGCGTTATGTTCTCGTAAGTTCACGATCCTTGTAGAGTCCCTTCAATTCATGTTTGAGCCCTCCAAGATGAATGCCTTTTTGAACATGACAAGTCGTCTTTAGCAAAGCTTTACAAAGTGAACTCGCTGGTCGCTGAATATTACATGTAAACTGCTCACATTCACATCCGGACATGAACAAATAACCGCCGGTAAATCGAAATATATAATCTTTTCTTTTTTCTGAACTACAGTGGAGCAAATAAAGCGACGATCACTTTGCAGAGCTTTCTTTGGCGCCTCATACATTGGAGAAACTCCGATCCTTTGCGCAACACTTGAGTGCGCGGGAAAACCCATGTTGATTACATTACCTTGTACTCTGATTGGTCACATAAGAAACAAAGGGAAAGGAATGTTGTTCAAATGTGAGCAGCCGTTTGTGGGGAGGAGCGTTCCGTGACGACACTAAAAACGGCTGCGAGGGAGACTAGTTTCAGTGTGGGTGTACAATCGATTTCGCGTTCTAGAAATCACACTAAATATTTCAACCTTTACAATCTTTGAGATTCCACCGAAAAGAGAGTCAAACGAGACAGCTTCGTACCGTGTATCGCTTTTCACTTTATCACCTCGTGTCGACCTCGTGCCTCCCTGCAATAAAACACGTCCCCGTCCGCTGACCTTTTCCTACGCATACTCATATCTTGCGCAAGCGCAGAAGACGTCAGAGGGCGATTTGCGCCGGGATAATAAACCCCGTTTGTAGAAGCCCGAGTAAAAACAACGTAAACCCGTATAGATCTTTACAAATCATGCATGTATAACGGCCGGCAGCCGCTACTAGCTACTCGAGCGATCAAAGCTCAAAGTTGCAGAACGACAGATGCGCGGATCGATAAAAGCGATCATATATTTCCAAGCACGCATAAAAATACAGAGAAGAAAACAACTTGCCTCCAAAGTTATGCAGATGTCCACGCAATCGAATTCAACCAAAAATTCGTTCCACGTGTCACCGACTCCATCACAAAATCAGACTTTGCGGCTCAAATTTACAATCATCGGCGAAGAAATCATTGCAACGACATCAACAATATATTTAGCCGTACAAACGTTGTACAACTCAGCAAAGCCACTGGGAGCTGCGCTCAAAAAGCTAAGATTCTCGCTGTGACTGCAGAGTTTACTGTACTGACTGTAATCAACGCATTGCGAAAGATCTATTTTAATCGAGAATACAAAAGGGTTTGACAGATGGTTGACAGACGTAACGCAACTCCTGTAGTTTCGGGTCTTTTGGCATGACAATTTCGTGTTCCGGCTTGTAACAGTCTAGGGTGCGAATGTAGACGTTTGTATAGCGCAATCGCTTTTATCAAACCGTCCAAGTACAAAATTAGCGTTTAATAAAATTTATTTTTAATTCTGTTCATTTTGCCGTTGACCTTTGTTGTCGTTTGTAGCATACAGTATTTGACACCCATAATGTTCACTTTGCTGGAGATTACAGGCCACTCATTTGTTGCGCAACGAACCACAAAGGACAACCAGTTGCCGTGTCTTTATTTTATTTACCAAATAGGTTGATATCATTGTGCTTGCTACTAATGGATCGGTGTAGAAGTTTTTACTAGAGTTATTTTCTCTAATCTAGACCCCGAACTCCAACGTTGTCAGGTGTGACCCCAAATCCTCATTTATTAATAATTCATTTTCCGAGTTCAGTAGCTCATTGCCACTTCCAAAATAAACGGCACGCAATGTGCATGCAGAAGCGATGACGTTTCACAAGAGGTCTTTAAGAATTTTCAGGAAATTTGACACAACTTCTGTGTTGAATGATTGTTCGACAAAAGTTGCGTTATGTTGCAGGGAGATATGATACCGACGACATATGATACAAGGTCAAACGCTGTCTTGAAATTGTTGAGCCCTTTTGTTTTAAAAAAAACTAAAGATTTCTGTTTACTAAATCTTATAAAACACATCAAATATAATTAGTCTCTTTCACTTATACTTAGAATTAGTCCTTTCTAACTGCCCGGGTGTATTTTGCTTTAAGTTCTACGCAGTGCTTTCTTGTTGAGTTAAACTTGATTTCTTTTCTACTGACGTTTATTCCTGAACAACTTCTGTGTTGAATGACTGTTTGACAAAAGCTGTGTTATCTTGTAGCGCGACATCCGATACTGACGACATACGATACAAGGTCAAACGCTGTCTTGAAAATGTTTAGCCCTTTTCTTTTAAAAAATGTAAAGATTTCTGTTTACTAAATCTAATAAAACACATCAAATATAATTTGTGTCTTTCGTTTATACATAGAATCGGTCCTTTCTAACTGCCCGGGAGTATTTTGCTTTGAGTTCTACGCCGTGATTTCTTGTTGAGTTTTACTTGAATTCTTTTCTACTGACGTTTATCCCTGAAGTTAGTTCCAAATTCTATTCGGTTCTAGAAAGATCGGCCGATTGCAGCAGACAACAGATCCCGTCCACTCGCACGACGACAACAACAAGAACACAAACCATGCACCTAGTTCCCAATGCTCTTCGGTTCAATTCAGGGAGTAATCGCGCTCACACCTTAACACCAAAAATTCCATAAATTCCATCGCTTTTCCGCTTTACAGCATCAACCGATGACGTCATTCTATGACGTCATCGCTCAAAAACAGTCGTTGCACATAGTGCCTTTGATTTTTATTTTGAAATGAAATACAAACAGAAGCAGAAAATGTCCTTTATTCAAATTCGAGGGGGTAAACACTTTCACAAGACAGGTGGTTGTTAGATAGATTTAAACAAAGTTGAAACACGCCAAATGACTACATTACTATTGCGGGTGCACCTTCTTCTCCGAAATAAGATAAAAAAAATTGGAAACTTCTCCTCGCTGCCTGTGGGGCACGTTCTGCCGTGCACATTATCAGTTTAGGTACTTTAGATTTAGAGACGCAAAGAACATAAGAACTTTAAGAGATGGACTGCTTCCTGTCCCTTTTTGTTTTCTCTTTCTCTCCCGCTTGCCTGGCTGAAAAAGGAGAGCTATTAAAAAAAATAAGTAATCTACATAAGAGTTCCAATATGCCCTTTCATTTTTCACTTAATTTTCAAAAGGTTTGCTTTCAAAATGTATTTTGAAAAGCACTCACATACTTTTCATTTATTCAGACCTTATTACCGTGTTTACATGAAACGCCAAATGAAAACAGCTTTTGTCCAATTTATTATTTTGTGAGTCCAATTTACCATGTCAGCAGGTTAGGCTACTGAACTGGATAATTGGTATATTGTTTCCTTTACTAAGTTTTCAAGTCGGAAACTACACTACGATCACACCTAGTATGGCCGAAAGACGCTGTCGATTCGACTAAGCAAGATGGCGTTGTTTACAGGATTCCCTGTGGATGCGGCAAAGTTTACATCGGTGAGACTGGAAGACCTATGCAAGACAGGATCAAAGAGCACGACCGGGACATCCGACTCGCCCGTACCCAGACCTCCGCCGTTGCAGAGCACACCAACAACACCGGACACTACCCGCTTTGGAATGAGGTAAAGTTTATTGATCGGGCACACACTGGTACAAACGCAGGGTCAAAGAGGCAATCCTCCGTAAGAAAAAAGATGGCGGCGATACATTTGACCACAATACCCTGCGAACCTAACACAGCCAATATGGCACATAGAAAGCTATGTTTTTGCGAGATTCTTCCCCGTACTAACAACATTGTTCATGCTAGGTTTCAAGTTTTTAAAGTTTTTCTGTGAGTTTTTATGAGCGTTTTTACGGTTTTCGCGCGCTAAGCATTATAGGTAAATGTACCAGTCGCCATCTTTTTGCGTACGGTGAATTCACATAAGACATAATAATAATATCAACAGTGATAGCGGAATTGAAATTCTTGAAGTATGGATGCCCACGATCAAAAAGCACAACAACGGGAGAACTGTGCGACAGCGGACCGCCGAGGGAACAACAGAACATCGGAAAGGCGAGGATCGAAATGCTCTAATTACAGCTGTTGAAAACCAACCAATCACAGCGCAGCAGCGTGCTTTATAAGTTTATGCATAACCAGTCGACCTTATCGCCTGATGAAGACTAGCAGTGTGCAGTCGAAACGTCGCGATCTCCATCACACGTGACTACGTCGTGAGACAAAAGAAAAATACTTTATTATTGTACTCTACCACGATGAATAACCATAACATTTTTTTACGATATTAGTGCTACTTTGGTTTATTAAATACGTAGCTTGTACTTTAACGTTACTTTCCATTTTAAAGTTTATTTTATGACATAAAATACTGTTTGAATAATTTTCACTTCAATAAATTTAATTTACTTAGGGAGATTTCAGGGAAAAATTGTGTAATTAATATACCTGTCAGACACGAATTTTGAGGGGGGGGGGGGGGGGGGGGGGGCGAAAAGCTAGTACTGATTGTGATGTATTAAAATGGGCGGGAGGCATTTTAATGCTTCGTATGTTTTTTCGTATGTTGTTTTTTATGCTTAAAAGCATGTGGACGTTCTTAATCTGTTGACCGTGATTTGAAACTCTCGAAGGACTCTTCAATGGAACAAAGTTGTGCAAAAAGCTTGTTTGGTTTCAGCAAAAGGTGAGACAAAAATCTTCGCAAGAGATCTTGAGACTTTCACTTTCGTGGTATTCTGTGGCCAGACATTTTTTACGGTTAACAATTTTTACGGCTAACGGTTAAAATTTTCCAAGTTTTTGGCCGGTTTTACGGCTAACGGTTAACCCCATTGAGACCCTCACGAGACGCTTCATGTGGGAACTACTTGCAAGGATTTTTAACGACGTTCAAAGAAAATGATGTATTTACTTTTGTCTTAAGTTTATTGAGATTTATTCTTGACAGACATCTCTTACAATGTGTTCTAGCCTAACAAATCAAAGAAAGTGTATAATGCTTCGGCCAATTAGGAGCAACAGAGCAAAACGGCTATCTGTTTTGTGCTGATGATTGGTTTGATAAACTAGCTGTGATATTTTCGTGAACTGGAGGTTATAAGTAGATGTCGCCAAATTTTGGTTCGAGATATCGTGCTACATGATATATTTTGACCAATCGTGCACAGGAAAATATTTCATGGAATATAAAGCATTATGATGAAACCCTTGTTAAATTATGAATTTTAACTTATCAACCAGATTGGGAGTCTCCCGACTGTCCGCCGCTGAAATGTGCAGAAAAATATATTCATACCAGCAAAACAAATACATACACAAACGCAAAAACTAAATGACAAAGTGACAGCCGAACAAATGCTGTCACAAGCTCCACTAGTCATTACTTACATTATTATTACATCACATAATTACTTACATTATTATTACATTGCCTTTACATAATTACTTACATTATAATTAATAACAGTGCTTACACTACTAATAACAATGCTTACACTACGTTACACGCACTAGTTACAATGCAATACTTATAACAGTTCTCGTAATCTTATATTTCTCCCACTTTTTTTTGAAAATCCTTAATTTATGACTTTTCATAGCAATATACTTTTCGGTTTCAAACTTTATTTTAATTTTAGATTTAAAACGTTCAATGTAAGGACGTACACCATTTCTTCGACAATCCCAGATGTGTATTTTTGCTATTAACAATAAATAATCGAGTATGGGGCGTGAAATTTCCATTTTACCAAGTATAATGTCTTTTAAGCTTAATTTTATTCTTTGGTGTTTTACTGTTAGGTAATATTCTTCAAATTTTTGCCAGAGCAGATTAGAGTGAGGGCAGTAGTAAAAAAGATGATGTAACGTTTCTGATTCTTTATCGCAAAAAGTACATTTATCACGTTCGCTGTATCCAATCTTAAATATTTTGTTATTAGTGAAAAGTATAGAGTTTAAGATTTTAAACTGGAAGGCTTTGACGTAAGGCTCAGAAACCGCAGTATGAGGAAGACTGAAAACACGTTTCAATTCCTCCTCAATTAAGGCAAATTCGTATTTTAGTTTCTGGGGCATAATTCGGCAGTTGAGCTTTTCCACTAATTATTAAGGTATAATAATCTTTTGATTTATTTTTTCTTATATCAAAAATAGTATTCCCGCACGTGATAGTAGGATCGCCTATACTGAAATAACATTGTACTGTTTTTAAGTTCGAAGGTATCGCGTGTCTAAGGCTTGTCCATGTAAGGAAGTTAGCCTCACTTCATTGTAAGATTCGATATTATTCAGATGTAATAAAAGATCGAGATGAAATGTGCAGAATAAACTTAAGGCAAATGGCATTTATTTGTTAATACAAAAGGAAATGAAAACATTTTCAACAGACGGACAGACCACAGTCACTACCAAGCGAGATCTTACGACCTTAGCGAATTTCAATGGCAGTGGCATCAAAGCCGTCTTTTTAGCGGTCACTGGAAGAGCAGTATCCGCGGCCCTGTCAAGAAGGAGAACTTTCTTGGCATATTGCGATCAGGATTCGTAATGGGATACCCTTTGAACGCTAGTTTACCGGACTCATCGTGTTTTGAAACCACTGAATGAGCCAAACTATGGGTGCTACGTCAATTACCGGATTACATAACACGAAAACTACTCTCCACGCTATTAAAACTACTTATAATCTCACTAACAAAGAAGCGGGGAAGGATAAGCTAATGGTTTATTATATAAACCAGAGTGAATTACCAGGATTTATTATCCAACACTGCTTCGTAGAGTACAAATAATGTGCGAAACGAGTACAAATATCACACGATATTTGTACTCGTCCCAATCCCACCGATCGCACGAAAGATTAAAAACCTTGGCAAGTCAGAATTTGGGGAAACGAAAACGTTGGATAATAAATCTCTTATAAGACATTTCAGTGTGTAGTATCGTTGTAAATTTTTACTCATCATTTGTATTTTGACTCGTAAAAATATACAGCGATACTACACACTTAAGTGCCTAATAAGTTATATTTCTCTCGCTGAGAAAAATCATATCTTCACATGTGCCGAGATATCATATCTTTCACATGTGAAAACGTTTGATGACAAGTTTGCCATGTTTAAATACTGAATGAGGCAAAGTTTATGGATATTAAGTCGAAACATCTTCGGATCTTCCTCGGTAATCTTCGGCAATCTTCGGGAATATTCGAAAATTTAAGGAAAAGTTCGAAAACATTCGTATGACTACCGGACAACATTTTCAAAATCTTCGGAAATCTTCGGCAAATAGTCGGACATTCCTCGGAAAATCGTCAAACACCTCGTTATTAGTAGGTTTATAAAATAAACAGATTAATACATGGTTGCTTGGAGATTTGAAATTTCTCTTCTCGTGTTCAAATCAATATTTGATTTCATATCTCCGCGCAACCATGTGTTATCCTCTATTTTTTAGCGAATTCCAATGGCAGTGGCATTAAAGCCGTCCTTCCAGCGGTCACTGGTGGTGTAACAGCCACAGCCTCCAAAATGCAGCTCTGTCAAGAAGAAAAACTCGTTTGGCATCTTGAGGTCAGGATTCGGGATAGGGATGCTTTGGGAACGCCAATCGACAGCGACACCACTTTTTTCGTAGCGCGAATTCAAAGCCTTATTGCTTGTGTTTTGAAGGTTATAGTTTGGCATGAACGCAAATAGACTATTTGGATTTGCGTCACAGTTGTTAAAGTGGACGTTCACCCCATTGGATTTGAAACCTTGGGTATTGTTGTTTTTTGCAACTAATTTTGGAAGGATCCCGAGGAGGATGTATTCATTCATGAATTTGTTCTTTGGTGCAGTGTAACCAGAGTAGCTGTTAACCAAAACTCCAAAATCAGTGCTGGTAAAATTTGGATGGGGCTGAATCAGAGTGTAAGATTCATTACGCCCGACCCTTTTCTGCAACTTGAGCAAAACCTTTTTCTTGTCCTTGAAGAGGGCGTTGACAATCTGCTGAGCATCTGATCTTAGAGTGAGGCTTCCAGGAAGGAAAGTGAAACCACCTCCTTCAATTTCCAGCTCGCAATACACGTCGATGGGTTCAGCATTCGGCAAAGGATAAATCTTATACACGCCACTCATTGCTTCGGGATCGTTATGTTGAATTTCTTTACAGCTCTTGTAACACTGAAATAAGAAATAAACACTGAAGACTGAAGTTTGTTACATATGATGAATATTTAAAGTATCCTCGAATAGAGAAGCACGCGAGTGTCGTCATGACTCAGACAAGACTCAGACAAACAAACCGGAGTGGCGGACGATTTTTCGAAACACTTTCTTAAACAGCCGGTGTTCCTAAAACACTTTTTTGAAACGAAAACTTCCCTTATCTTATCTCTGCTTCTCTCAGAACACGCTGATGTTTTCTGAGCCTCGTGGGGTATAATCATTTGCATTCTATTTTTAAACCTCGCGCGCTTCGCTATCACTGAAGAATTTTAATTCTTCAGTGATAGCGAAGCGAGTAGGGCTTTTAAAATAGATATAATTAGTTTGGTGTTCCGGACCATGGTACTAAAGTCTAACTGTTATTACACTGGCCTTGAGACCAAGAATGACAGAGTGTGTGCGTGACTCTATCCCGGGTGACATGTAAGCATGAACAACCCTAGTCTTTAAGGCCCTCTTTATACTGTAAAATGACTGTTTAGAGAAAGCCAGTTCTATCTCGTACAAGTCATACAAGTAACCGCACTTAACAAACGTCAAGAAGTGGAAAAGATGTGCATTTATCCCATAGCGACAACACATTTTCCAACAGGGGTTTGCATGAAGAACTTGTGCTTTCTTGTTTAAAATAAGTCTACATCTTAAACAAACGACAGAGTGCTAAAGAAGACTAAAGACGGGCTCAAATTCGAGCATATTAAAGCAAATCAATTCCGAGACTAACTAGACTTAGACAGGCATAAGAAATAATTTTTTTTCATCCACACCAAGGGTATAAATCCGAAAAGATTGTGCCAAGCCGCAGAAAGAGTTGCACTGACAGTACAAAGAGCCAAGTACTGGAAGCTGATTAGGACGAAACCGTGTTCTTTCCT
Organism: Meandrina meandrites; assembly: GCA_963693305.1. Lineage (NCBI taxonomy): Eukaryota > Metazoa > Cnidaria > Anthozoa > Scleractinia > Meandrinidae > Meandrina > Meandrina meandrites. The sequence continues at coordinate 54,739,750 of OY855903.1, forward strand.
GTACCAAACAATATAGCGGTAATATATAGATTTAGGCAGGCCTAAAAGCGGAGCTCCCATTTATTACTTTTTTTGCTAGTGTTATCAGAAAAAAAAACTTCTGGTGTTATCAAATAAGTAGCCACACCATTTCTAAGCTTATTCAGTAGCTTATATAGGAACAAATAAATTAATTTTAAATCACTCATGGTTAAACTTAATACCTTAAAAACCTGGTTTTGTTGACGAAAGCAATGTCAATATATTTCGAGGTTAACCATCTGACTTTTATTGGACCCTTATTGCTTGACGTGGCAGGTTCTAAAATTGACATTGACGAGTGCACTATTATTGGGTTCCTCACGTACGCACGTAGGCGCACACAACAAATCTTAGTAAAACTTTTTAAAACGTTTAATGCACACTGATTAATACCTCTATGAGTTATTCAATATATGAAAGACCTTGACCCTGTTTTGATTTACGACAAAACAGTGAGGGCAAAAAAATCAACTCAAGGCAAAAACAAAATACAGAAAAACGAAGTGAATTCGCTGCTCAACACAGTGGAAATGAACTCACGCCACGGCAAACTGAGAAAATCACAGCGGCAAAATAAACTCAAATTGATGGTGCGCGTTATGTAAAGTCATATTAAAGCATATTTTGTGTAAGAATTGTGTCAGTTTGTGATTTGGGAAGTGTTACACGATAACTAAGAATAAGCTTACAATGTTGTCTTAACCGTCTTCTTTTCGTTGCGGTTTGGTTGCATGATAAATTCTGTTTTATCGTACGCGTGGCTTAAATACCTTGGAGAACTTTATGTAGAAGAAATGATTTAATTTTCTTAATTTCTGGTAAGCAAATATGCGGTAATTAAAGTCTGAAGGCACTCAGCCAAGCACAGGTAACTCGCAACGAAATCGGCGAAATATTGTTTTTCTTTACGCGTACAAGAATTGCAACACACTCGCTGATAACATAAACAAAACAAATGCAAGCGAGTATAAAACAAGAACGGTTAGATAATAGATCGCTTAAATATATTTTGTTGTGCAGTATCGCTAAATAGTTTTACTCGTTTTTGTTCGCAAGATTTTTCTGTACGTGTAGTTTGTAATTGACAAAACGAATCGCGATTTTGTGCCGTGAAGCTTAAAATTTTAATACAGTTCTCAAACTACTTATTTGATGAACATCACAGTTAACTCCACTAACTAAAACACAAAACAATTAGTCCAAACGCAATATTTAATAAACAATGACTATGTCTGCATAAAATGTACAAACATGAACAGGTTTGAAAGCAGCATTAATTGAATTATCTGATCTGAAAACCGACACAACTTCAAATTCGCTCATAAATGAAGTATGAACTGATTTTCATGATAAAATTAGACTTATGCTTAGTGCATACATTAACATATGTTACCTCATGTTTGAAAACAGTGTAATACTGCTTGTAATACTGCAGGGAAAAAATTTCAAACCAGCACAATAACTTCGGAAGCGAACACGCCACTCGTTGTAAGCTTACTGAATACTCCAACACCACCAACATGTACACGTTTTGAATTATCAGCAAAGATCGATCTCTCCTTTCCTTTCGGTCTTGCTGTTAACAGTCTTTTATCCATCACTTAGTGAACATCACCAGCTCTGAGCTCACTTTTATGTCAGCTCAATGTCAGTTCAATTAAATTTTTCAGCCTTGGTCAGCTGCAGTGCTTCAACTCTCGGTGTTGTCCGATGTTCATCATGTTCAAGTCGGCAATTATTTCGGATCTTCCCGTTAAGAGGTTGTCCTTAATCATTTGGCATGAGTTTCCATGATGTAGATGGTTAAAAAGAGTGAGAAATATTCCCGAAGAATGCTTTCTTCGCGTCAGCATGCTTTCTTCGCGTCTTCATTCAGCTTTAAGGTGAACAACGTACCAAGTATTTTACCGCTCTTTCATACAATCGCTTCGTTTAAGTTGAAATGAAATGTCCAGATCATGAGAAAACATGAGGAAAAAAACTCTGAAATAACACAGTGTTCTTAAAAATTTCTACGACAAGTAAGTTAACTCTCAACAAACCAAAAAATGTTTTTGCATTACTTTTTGCGTAAGAAGGACTCCAAATCAAAGATAAAGACAAACTCGTCCCCAGGCCTAATCCGTGCGTACGTACGTACGCACGTACGTACGTACGTAGACGACAACCAAATTTTCTCGCCTGGATGGGTTTATTAATTTCTATGCCTATGGATGCTCCGCCCGCGGGCGCCTTCGGGAGCTCCGCTAAAAACAAAACGAAAACAGGCAATAGATGTGCGCGAAAATGTGTTTTCAAAACGTGATATATCGAACTAAGGAGGTAACTTAAAATCAATATCGAATTTAAGAAACGAAACTCTGGATCACATCATTCAAGAAACGTAACTTTGCACAGACGCAGAATCAGTATTTCTAAAGAAATATTGTCAAAATAAAGCTATGGCAGTCTCTGGTGAAGATTGAAAAAATAAATGTCAGTGATAAGAAAACGTATTTTGCAACAGCTTTTATATAAAAAGACGAATCAAGCCGGCGTCACAATAAGCGGAAGCAATTTGCATATTCACAGAGTTTTCTAGGTCCTACGGAGTAGCAAAGTCGAATAATCAAGAACATACCGAAAGGTTCCCAAAATAGCACCCTCTTACAAAACTGGTAGGCACACAAAACTCAGACGCTAAAATCCTTCCAAAAAGACACTCATTAGAATATAGGTTCACGGGCTTATAAGTAGCTTATATTTAAAAATGGTCCTGTAACCAGGTGGTTGATTCATGATTGAAAATAAAATAAAACGTTACACTGGTATAAAATTGGTATAAACTTCAGGCTTCATCAGGGGAAAGTGACAAGGAATTTGTTAAAAAGCACGTTCTTATACTATGCAAATCGGAGCTAATTATGTTCTGTCCCTCAAGGCTAAATTTAAAAACTCGTGTGGCAAATGCATGCCATCATCACGGTTCAGCGGATTCCTACAAGTGTTGATTTCCCATGCTTCTAAAATACGTCTGTTGCGCCAATTTGTGCTTGTACGTAAGATTTTTGAAGATTCCCAGGAGATGGTGTGGCCAGAATGTAAACAATGTTCCGCTAAAGCCGACTTGTGCGGGTGTTTATTTTCAACCGCTTTTTGATGTTCTTTGAGCCGGGTGGAAAATTTTCGTTTCGTAAAGTAGTAAAGTTAATACGTTCAGCAAAAACGTCGCACAATACACACAACAGCTAAGGCGAAAGTAAACCTAAAATTCGCCTTTATCGGTCTCAATCGGCTCCAAACTTTCCGGGGAACGGAGTTTTAATCCGTATGCTTTCTGCCTGTTGCCCGGCTCAAACGATACGTTAATCCACAAACGGCCTTTATTGTGCTGTCTTCGAAGAAAAATAACCGACAGCATGTGCTTGAAGAATACATAAAGTGTAACCACGAATAGCAAGTGCTGGACTCTCTCCAGCATTTTGACTGCTAGAAAGGGGACACATGTTATAATATACTCTTCCGTCATGCCAGAGAGTACGACAAGTAAGACTTCCGTTACAAATACAGACACACCAGAATGCCCAGAGGGTAATTTTATTATTAATTTATTGTCCGTAAAACTAACCTTTCCTTCCCTTAACTGCTGAAATACAAAGCCCACTGAATAGATGAGGGACTTATCTCTGTCGCACAAGCCTTCAACTCCACAGTCGTTCAATTCACACAGACCATTGGCGTCTGCTGATCTCTCGTAGTTGTACGAGATGCATCTTGGTTCATCATGGCAGGCCTGAATACAGTTGAACCAGTCTCTGGCGTATAGCTGTTGAAAAACACGGCCTACCAAAACATGGTTGTTCTCTGTTACCGGTTGGAATGCAATGGCTATTCCCTGAAGAAGCGCAGCAAAGAATTTGAGAAAAACCACGCTCTTTAACATCGCAATTTCGAAAACACAGCAAAAACGTACACCGGCAAAACTTGAATAACTGTCTGACACTTGCTTAATAGCCAACTGGTATTATTCAATGCGTTATCCATCCTTTGGTAAATTGTATTTAAAGGCAGAATATTCTGCTTACCTTGGTTGGTCAAAAGTGTGTGTCCAAACATAAGGAGCTCCATAATTGGATGCTGAACACGACAGATATGCTGAACACGACAAAATGTCACATGACAATAGTCTAGTCTAATTTTACAACTCATTAATAAAGGCACCTGAATTTTCGACTCCTTGTTTTCTTTGTAAGCATATTTTTAAAAGTTCATGTTCAAACTAAATATTCAACATCGGTAGGTTATTTAGTGCAATGTGGCATTTTGAAATAACTAAACAACTGGCTATGAAAGCTGCCCTACAACAATTTTGTTCGCTAACTTTCTTTCTACAAAAAGATAAAAAATAGACTTTATCGTGATTTAAATAGCATGCTGCTAGTACAAAGGAAGGAATAACTTACTCGTTATTGTGCAAATACGTTGCGCAAACTTTGTCTACTTAAAATTCGCCTTGGAAATTTGAAACGGAAACCGATGAAGCTTAAAAAACCTCTTTCACTTTATTTAACAAAACTCATGCAACTCATTCGACCAACTCGGATGATATTGTCATAGAATTACTAAATGCATCACAACAAGATTCGTGTGGGGGCATCAAAATTGTATTGCTAAAATGTTACTGATAAGTAGAAAACCCGAGAAAAAAAAGACGGTGGGTTGAACTCACTTGCAAAGGCGCTAATGAAGACAATGAAACGGCGATACTTTTGCAAACACGTAAAACACTGAGGAAGTCTTTATTGTACATCTCCTTTTATGATGACATAGCGTGAAGAAAACTCAAAGCGACAAGTAATTGATGCTTAGCTCACATTAAAATAAACCGCGAAAAAATTTCCGTCGACCGTTGATGATCATTTACATTACTCGCAATCATGCCCTGTAGGTCTGTCGTGCTTGATAATTTACAAAGTAGCTTCTTCGCTTATCTTCCAAGAACAGAATGTAAAGATCTATGATAAACCTTATTTGGTGTAGGCATCTGTTGTTCTTACGAAATGCAAACAGAAGCAGAAAATGTCCTTTATTCAAATTTGAGGGGGAAAACGCTTTCACAAGACAGGTGGTTGTCAGATAGATTTAAACAAAAGTTGAAACACGCCAAATGAATACATTATTATTGCGGATGCACCTTCTCCGCCGAAGTAAGATAAAAAAATTGGAAAGTTCTCCTCGCTGCCTTCGGGCACGTTCTGCCGTGCATATCATCAATTTAGCTACTTTAGATTTAGAGACGCAAAAAATATAAAAACTATAAGAGATGGACCGCTTGCTATCCCTTTTTGTTTTCACTTTCTCTCCCGCTTGCCTGGCTGACAAAGGAGAGCTAGCAATCTACATAAGAGTTCCAATATGCCCTTTCACTTTTCACTTAATTTTAAAAAGGTTTGCTTTCAAAATGTATTTTGAGAAGCACCCACATACGTTTCATTTATTCAGACCTTATTACCGCGTTTGCATGAAACGCCGAATGAAAACAGCTTTTGTACAATTTATTATTTTGTGAGTCCAAATTGTCATGTCAGCAGGTTAGGCTACTGAACTGGATGATTGGTATATCGTTTCCTTTACACCAAATAAAAGCTCTCTACATGAAGTAAAACAAAATAATAATTTAAATAAGAGAAAACAGCTGGGACAAAAAACTTAAATGATATATTTTTTAAGTAACCGTCGAAAGAACAAGTCCGCAAGTTGAAGTTGTCGTTTGCAAAGAATTTAGTGCACACACTTTAAGTATAAACGCTATAAACGCCTGAAATTGTCGTAAGTGCTTAAGGTGGCTCCTAACGTAGTTTTTGCGTATGGAAAACAGGAGTATAGTATGTGGAGGAAAATTGGTGGTCGGTCAGTCGATAACCTTTGTTTGTAATTCCGCTGATGATTACGTCATTCACGCAATATATCAGCAGAACTGAATTTTCAAGAGCTTATTCAACGCTTACGCTAAAGACAGAAGACACAAATCAATAGAGAGCAGAGTATTAGTAAAATTTGATAATATAGGTTAAAAATCGCGCACACCCCGCGCACGTGGCATAAGAAGCGTCATCATTCTTATCTGGCCATATCCGCTAATAGTTTTCCCGATTCCAAAAATAAACTCAAAACGCTTGAATGACACACTAAAATAATTCATTTCTCTCCTAAACGATGTATACATGTATATAGTGCCCGTAAGATAGAAGTGTGAACAAAGGAAAATCAGTCGGAAGACCAAATTTTCAGAGTGTAGCAATTCAGCAAATGCCACGCCAAAAGACCCGAAACTACGGGAGTCGCGTTAGTTCTGTCAACCACTTCTGTATTTTCGACCGAAATAGATCTTCCGCAACACTCTGTTCAACCATAAACCTGCGAGACGCCAGAACAAGCATTTGGGAGCCATTGCGCAGATTAGACTGTCTGCGACTCAGACAAGACCACGTTGCGGGTTGGTAAATCCTCGTTTTATTCATTCATTTTTCGAAGCCACTTAAAAAAATAGTCGCGGGCACAAAAGACTCTTTGATTATTATTTTCTTTTAATCTCGTTAACTGTCCAGTCAATTTTATTTTTGTAAAAAATCCCTAGCCATCGCAAATAAGTAAATATTTTCCCTAAGAATACACTGCTAGACCGGAACGTTAACCGACGTGTAAATTTTTTTTCCATTTTTTAGGCCAAACACACTTCGGTTCGATTCTCTCGCTTACAATAATTGCTCTGCTTAAGGTCGCGCAGGGCCCTTGCTCATTAATAAATTCATTAGCAAAATTTCTTAAAGGGGTGTTATCTTGTAAAGCTGTAATTATCTGAATTTTGTGTTGCTTGACAGAAATTTCAAATGCGCGTGCTGATTATGATTTGAAATGTTTCCCTTCCTATTAAATCTACGGCAATTGAGGGTCAATGGGTGGGGTGAAGAGTGAGGAGAAGGGGAAATCTCATTTTCTAGCCCAAGGTTTGCCCAAATTCAATTTTCCAGACTATTATTTTGACCAGATATCATTCCCATTCCCACTTTGTTTGTTTTGGATTCTTTTAAACGCGCTTGCTTATTAAAGATTTTAAATGCCCCCTCTCCTATAATCGAGGTAATCGAGGGTCAAAAGTGGGTGGAGGGAAAAGGGATAATTCCATTTCTCAGCCCAAATTTAGGCTCTTTCCAGCCTATTTGTGCACTAATCTCAGTCCTATTCCGACTTTGTTGTTTGTTATTCCCAGTTCCAGTGACCAGAAGTTCATTTTCCGAGTGAAAAAAAAAAGACAAATATCGATCCTATTTATCCCTTCAGGCGTCTGATAATTGTCCAATACTAGTCAAGCAGGAACACTGGGTGTAGTAAGTAACAAAAAAGGGAAGCAGACTAGGAGCAACATTATGGCGAATATTTATTTAAAAGAACACGTTACCAAATTAATGACTTGAGCACACACAGGACGAAATTCCAAGAATCCGTAAACGGAAACGTCACAGAAACACGTGAAACCGCTCCGGAAACACGACGGATAACCTGTGTTTCCGTTAGCGGTTTCGTGACGTTTACTCACGTTTCCGTTGCTGCGGTTACAGCGGAACCGGACCACTTTTTGGCATTTCCGTTCCGGAAACGTGACGGAATCACGTAGACTTGAATTTTCACGTTTCCGCAAGAGGTAAACGTAACGGAAACATGGAGTTGCATGTTTCCGTCATGTTTCAGAAATACGGAAACATGTGATTTCGTCCTGTGACACACGTTCATATCGCCAAAGTTTGGCTCGAGATATCGTGTTATATGATACATTTTGACCAATCGTGCACAGGAAAATATTTCATGGAATATAAAGCATGATGATGAGAGCGTTGTTAAATTATGAAATTTAACTTATCAACCAGATTGGGAGTCTCCTGATTGTCCGCCGCTGGAATCTGCAGAATAAACTTAAGGCAAAATGGCATTTATTTGTTAACACAAGAGGACGTGAAGACATTCTCAACACCGGACCGACCACAGTCACTACCAAGCGAGATCTTACGACCTTAGCGAATTTCAATGGCAGTGGCATCAAAGCTGTCTTTTCAGCGGTCAGTAGAAGAGTAGCATCCGCAGCCCTGCCAAGAAGAAGGACGTTCTTGGCATATTGCGATCAGGATTCCTAATTGGGATACCCTTTGAACGCCAGTTCACCGCGACGCCTCGTGTTTCGAAAGCATTGAATGAACCAAGCTATGGGTGTTACGTCAATTACCTGATTACACAACAAGAAAGCTACTCTCCACTCTGTTAAAACTACTTATAATCTCACTAACAGTGAAGAGGGGAAAGGTAAGCTAATGATTTTTTAGCGAATTCCAATGGCAGTGGCATTAAAGCCGTCATTCCAGCGGTTGCTGGAGCTGTAACAACCACAGCCTCCAAAATGCAGCTCTGTCAAGAAGAAGAACACGTTTGGCATCATGCGATCAGGACTCGTGATGGCTTTGGCTCTTTGACGCCAGTCAAAAGCGAGGCCACTGTCTTCGGATGTCGGACTGTAATTATTGGGGATTTGATGGTTATAGTTTGGCATGAAAGCAAAGAGGCTGTTGGGATTTTTGTCACAGTTTTGGAACTGGATTATGTGGCCATTGGCTTTGAAGCCTTGCTTCTTATTGTTCTGTGCGGCTGATGCAGGAATGATTCCAAAGAAGATGTAATTTTTCATGAAGTGGTTCTGTGGTATAGTGTAGTCAGAGTAGCTGTTAACCAAAACTCCAAAATCAGTGTTGGAGAAATTTGGATGGGGCTGGATCAGAGTGTAAGATTCATTTCGCTTGTCTTTTTTCTGCAACTTCAGCAAAACGTTTTTCCTGTCCTTGAAGAGGGCGTTGACAATCTGCTGAGCATCTGATCTTAGAGTGAGGTTTCCTTGAAGGAAAGTGAAACCACCTCCTTCAATTTGCAGTTCGCAATACACGTCGATGGGTGCAGCATTCGGCAAAGGATAAATCTTATACACGCCACTCATTGCTTCAGGATCGTTATGTTGAATTTCCTTACAGCTCTTGTAACACTGAAATAAGAAATAAACACCAAAGACTGAAGTTTGTCACATATGATGAATAGTTAAAGTAAGCTCGAATAGCGAAGCACGCGAGTGACGTCATGACTCAGACAAACAAACCGGAATGGTGGACGATTTTTCTAAAACACTTTCTAAATCAGCCGGTGTTCCTGAAACACTTTTTTGAAACGAAAACTTCGCCTATCTTCCCTCTGTTTCTCTCAGAACACGCTATGTTTTCTGAGTCTCGTGGGGGTATAATCATTTGCATTCTATTTTTAAACCTCGCGCGCTTTGCTATTACTGAAGAATCAAAAGCTGTACTCGTAATAGACTAAAAATGACTGTTTAGAGAAACCCAGTTCTATCTCGTACATGATATACAAATGATAGCACTTGACAAACGTCGAGAAGTGGAAAAGGTATGCATTTATCTCATAGCGACAACACATTTTCCAAAAGGGGTTTGCATGAAGAACTTGTGCTTTCTTGTTTAAAATAACTCTACGTCTTAAACAAACGAAAGAGTGCTAACGAAGACTGAAGACGGGCTCAAATTCGAGCATATTAAAGCAACTCAATTCCGAGACTAACTAGACTTAGACAGGCATAAGAAATAATTTTTTTTCATCCACACCAAGGGTATAAATCCGAAAAGATTGTGCCAAGCCGCAGAAAGAGTTGCACTAACAGTACAAAGAGCCAAGTACTGGAAGCTGATTAGGACGAAACCGTGTTCTTTCCTGTACCAAACAATACAGCGGTAAAAACAAAACGAAAACAGGCAATAGATGTGCGCGAAAATGTGTTTTCAAAACGTGATATAGCGAACTAAGGAGATAACTTAAAATTAATATTGAATTTAAGAAACGAAACTCTGGATCACATCATTCAAGAAACGTAACTTTGCACAGACGCAGAATCAGTATTTCTAAAGAAATATTATCAAAATAAAGCTATGGCAGTCTCTGGTGAAGATTGAAAAAATAAATGTCAGTGATAAGAAAACGTATTTTGCAACAGCTTTTATATAAAAAGACGAATCAAGCCGGCGTCACAATAAGCGGAAGGAATTTGCATATTCACAGAGTACTCCAGGTCCTACGGAGTAGCAAAGTCGAATAATCAAGAACATACCGAAAGGTTCCCAAAATAGCACCCTCTAACAAAACTGGTAGGCACACAAAACTCAGACGCAAAAATCCTTCTGAAAAGACACTCACTGGAATATAGTTTCACGGGTTTATAAGTAGCTTATATTTAAAAATGGTCCTGTAACCAGGTGGTTGATTCATGATTGAAAATAAAATAAAACGTTACACTGGTTTAAAATTGTAAAAATGTTAGTAAAATTTTTGGTAAAAGTCCCAACGTTTCGGCTAAAACTTCAGGCTTCGTCAGGGGAAAGTGACAAGGAATTTGTTAAAAAGCACGCACGTTCTAATACTATTCAAATCGGAGCTAATTATGTTCTGTCCCTCAAGGCTAAATTTAAAAACTCGTGTGGCAAATGCATGCCATCATCACGGTTCAGCGGATTCCTACAAGTGTTGATTTCCCATGCTTCTAAAATACGTCTGTTGCGCCAATTTGTGCTTGTACGTAAGATTTTTGAAGATTCCCAGGAGATGGTGTGGCCAGAATGTAAACAATGTTCCGCTAAAGCCGACTTGTGCGGGTGTTTATTTTAAACCGCTTTTTGATGTTATTTGAGCCGGGTGGAAAATTTTCGTTTCGCAAAGTAGTAAAGTTTATACGTTCAGCAAAAACGTCGCACAATACACACAATAGCTAAGGCGAAAGTAAACCTAAAATTCGCCTTTATCGGTCTCAATCGGCTCCAAACTTTCCGGGGAACGGAGTTTTAACCCGTATGCTTTCTGCCTGTTGCCCGGCTCAAACAATACGTTAATCCACAAACGGCCTTTATTGTGCTGTTTTCGAAGAAAAATAACCGACAGCATGTGCTTGAAGAATACATAAAGTGTAACCACGAATAGCAAGTGCTGGACTCTCTCCAGCATCTCGACTGCTAGAAAGGGGACACATGTTATAATATACTCTTCCGTCGGAGAGGGCGACAAGTAAGACGTCCGTTACAAATACAGACACAACAGAATACCCAGAGGGTAATATTATTATTAAATTGTTGTCCATAAAACTAACCTTTCCTTCCCTAATCTGCTGAAACACGACGCCCTTCGTGTAGATGAGGGACTTATCTCTGCCACACAAGTCTTCAACTCCACAGTCGTTCAATTCACACAGACCATTGGCGCCTGCTGATCTCTCGTAGTTGTACGAGATGCATCTTGGTTCATCATGGCAGGCCTGAATACAGTTGAACCAGTCTCTGGCGTATAACTGTTGAAAAACATGACCTACCAAAACATGGTTGTTCTCTGTTACCGGTTGGAAGGCAGTGGCTATTCCATGAAGAAGCGCAACAACGAATTTGAGAAAAGCCACGCTCTTTAACATCGCAATTTCGAAAAAACAGCAAAAACGTACACCGGCAAAACTTGAATAACTGCGTAACACCTGCTTAATAGCCAACTGGTATTATTCAATGCGTTATCCATCCTTTGGTAAATTGTGCTTAAAGGCAGAATATTCTGCTTACCTTGGTTGGTCAAAAGTGTGTGTCCGAACATATAAAACTGCTCCATAATTGGCTAGATATGCTCAACACGACACCATGCCACATGACAATGGTCTAGTCTAATTTTAAAACTCATTAATAAAGGCACCTGAATATTGGACTCCTTGTTTTCTTTGTAAGCATATTTTTAAAAGTTCATGTTAAAACTAAATATTCAACATCGGTAGGCTATTTAGTGCAATGTGGCATTTTTAAATGAGTAAATAACTGGCTATGAAAGCTGCCCTCCGACAATTTTGTTCGCGAACTTTTTTTCTACAAAAAGATAAAAAATAGGCTTAATCGTGATTTAAATAGCATGCTACTAGTACAAAGGAAGGAATAACTTACTCGTTATTGTACAAATACGTTGCGCAAACTTTGTCTACTTAAAATTCGCCTTGGAAATTTGAAACGGAAACCGGATGAAGCTTTAAACTTCTTTCAGACTTTATTTAACAAAAGTCATGCAACTCATTCGACAAACTCGGATGATATTGTCATAGAATTACTAAATGCATCACAACAAGATTCGTGTGAGGGCATGTATTGCTAAAATGTTACTGATAAGTAGAAAACCCGAGAAAAAAAATCCCGATGCGTTGAACTCACTTACAAAGGCGATAATGAAGACAATGAAACGGCGATACTTATGCAAACACGTAAAAGACTGAGGAAGTCTTTATTGTACATCTCTTTTTATGATGACATAGCGTGAAGAAAACTCAAAGCGACAAGTAATTGATGCTTAGCTCATATTAAAATAAACCGCGAAAAAATTTCCGTCGACCATTGATGATCAGTTACATTACTCGCAATCATGCCTTGTAGGTCTGTCGTGCTTGATAATTTACAAAGTAACTTCTTCGCTTATCTTCCAAGGACAGAATGTAAAGATCTATGATAAACCTTATTTGGTGTAGGCATCTGTTGTTCTTACGAAACGCAAACGGAAGCAGAAAATGTCCTTTATTCAAATTCGAGGGGGTAAACGCTTTCACAAGACAGGTGATTGTCAGATAGATTTAAACAAAAGTTGAAACACACCAAATGAATACATTACTATTGCGGATGCACCTTCTTCTCCGAAATAAGCCTGCGGGCACGTTCTGCCGTGCATATTTTCAATTTAGGTACTTTAGATTGAGAGACGCAAAGAACATAAGAACTATAAGAGATTATGGAATTAATTATGGAACGATCTTCCAAGTGAATTAAGGAACATGACATCAGTGCAAAGCTTCAAGAAAGCCATCAAGACCTTTTTATTTTCAAAAGCTTTTTTATTGTACGTTTCTTTTTATAGTTATATACATTTTATGCCTAAATTCGTAATGCGCAATTGAAAATTTTTACATTGATAATTGCGCAATATAAGTTAATTATTTGTTATTATTATTATTATTATTATTATTATTATTATTATTATTATTATTATTATTATTATTATTATTATTATTATTATTATTATTATTATTATTATTAGAGATGGACCGCTTGCTGTCCCTTTTGGTTTTCGCTTTCTCTCCCACTTGCCTGGCTGACAAAGGAGAGCTTGTAATCTACATAAGAGTTCCAATATACCCTTTCATTTTTCACTTAATTTTAAAAAGGTTTGCTTTCAGAATGTATTTTGGGAAGCACTCACATACTTTTCATTTATTCAGACTTTATTACCGTGTTTGCATGAAACGCCAAATAAAAACAACTTTTGTCCAATTTATTATTTTGTGAGTCCAATTTGTCATGTCAGCAGGTTAGGCTACTGAACTGGATGATTGGTATATCGTTTCCTTTACACCAAATAAAAGCTCTCTACATGAAGTAAAACAAAATAACAGTTTAAATAAGAGAAACCAGCTGCGAGAAAAACTTAACTGATATATTTTTTAAGTAACCGTCGAAATATGAATATGGAAAAGAATAAGTTCGCAAGTTGAAGTTGTACGGCTTACGCCAGTCTGTGGAAAACGTTTTCAAAACTTTACTGTTTGTCGTTTGCAAAGAATTTAATGCACACACTTTAAGTATAATAAGGGCGTTTACCTCGCTATAAACGCCTGAAATTGTTGTAAGGGCTTAAGGTGGCTCCTAACGTAGTTTTTGTGTATAGAAAACAGGAGTATACTGATGTGGAGGAAAATTGGTGGTCGGTCAGTCGATAACCTTTGCTTGTAATTCCGCTGGTCATTACGTCATTCACGCAATATATCAGCAGAACTGAATTTTCAAGAGCTTATTCAACGCTTACGCTAAAGACAGAAGACACAAATCAATAGAGAGCAGAGTATTAGTAAAATTTGATATTATCGGTTAAAAATCGCGCACACCCCGCGCGCGTGGCATAAGAAGCGTCATTATTCTTATCTGGCCATATCCTCTAATAGTTTTACTGATTCCAAAAATAAACTCAAAACGCTCGAATGACACACTAAAATAATTCATTTCTCTCCTAAACGACATATACATGTATGTAGTGCCCGTTAGATAGAAGTATGAACAAAGGAAAATCAGTCGGAAGACCAAATTTTCAGAGTAGCAATTCAGCAAATGCCACGCCAAAAGACCCGAAGCTACGGGAGTCGCGTTAGTTCTGTCAACCCCTTTTGTATTTTCGACCGAAATAGATCTTCCGCAACACTCTGTTCAACCATAAACCTGCGAGAAGCCAGAACAAGCTTTTGGGAGCCACTGCGCAGATTAGACTGTCTGCGACGCAGACAAGACCACGTTGCGGGTTGGTAAATCCTCGTTTTATTAATTCATTTTTCGAAGCCACTTAAAAAAAATAGCTGCGGGCACAAAAGACTCTTGGATTATTATTTTCTTTTAATCTCGTTAACTGTCCAGTCAATTTTATTTTTGTAAAAAATCCCTAGCCATCGCAAATAAGTAAATATTTTCCCTAACAATACACTGCTAGACAGGAACTTTAACCGACGTGTAAATTTTTTTTTCCATTTTTTACGCCAAACACACTTCGGTTCGATTCTCTCGCTTATAATAATTGCTCTGCTTAAGGTCGCGCAGGGCCCTTGCTCATTAATAAATTCATTAGCAAAATTTCTTAAAGGGGTGTTATCTTGTAAAGCTGTAATTATCTGAATTTTGTGTTGCTTGACAGAAATTTCAAATGCGCGTGCTGATTATGATTTGAAATGTTTCCCTTCCTATTAAACCTACGGCAATTGAGGGTCAAGAGTGGGTGAAGAGTGAGGAGAAGGGGAAATCTCATTTTCTAGCTCAAGGTTTGCCCAAATCCAATTTTCCAGACTATTATTTTGACCAGATATCATTCCCATTCCCACTTTGTTTGTTTTGGATTCTTTTAAACGCGCTTGCTTATTAAAGATTTTAAATGCCCCCTCTCCTATAATCGAGGTAATCGAGGGTCAAAAGTGGGTGGAAGGAAAAGGGATAATTCCATTTCTCAGCCCAAATTTAGGCTCAATTAATTTTCCAGCCTATTTGTGCACTAATCTCAGTCCTATTCCGACTTTGTTGTTTGTTATTCCCAGTTCCAGTGACCAGAAGTTCATTTTCCGAGTGAAAAAAAAAAGCCAAATATGGATCCTATTTATCCCTTCAGGCGTCTGATAATTGTCCAATACTAGTCAAGCAGGAACACTGGGTGCAGTAAGTAACAAAAAAGGGAAGCAGACTAGGAGCAACATTATGGCGAATATTTATTTAAAAGAACACGTTACAAAATTAATGACTCGAGCACACACGTTCATAATTATTACACGTTCATTATTATTATAGTCTTACGCTTGTAGACGAGCTATTCTCAGAATAAATTAATGCATACTAAAAACCTATACGGCACCTTCATAACTACATAATTACCATTCAACTTGACAGTACTGTACAGAAGAACGCAGAGTATCCGATACATTTCCACATACAAACCTAAAGCTAAAGAATTGCGGGAAATTGGCATTATTCAATATTTTACTAAGGAAACTGGTTCAAATTTTTTTTTTTTTTTTTTTTCAGTTGCTTCACACCACATACAATAAAAAAGAAAAAAAACAAAAAAACAAAAACAAAACAAAACAAAAAAAAAAGAAACTCTCATAGCACTTTCCTACTTGCCCTATACTTACAATTAAACTAACAAGACTAAAGACAAGAAAAAAAAATTACAACGCTCATAGTACTTTCCTGTTTACACTATACTTACAATTAAACGAACAATACTAACGACAAGAAAATGTAATTACAACACTAACGACTGCATTCACTATTTTCGCACTTATTTACTACTTACTGCTGGTTTACATTTTATTAAAGATTAATTTGTGTTTTACATTTAGCTTTCTCAATTTGAAGTTTGCTTTTAAGGACAGCGAGGAAGGCTTCGAAATAGTACTGTTCTTCTTCCCTTGAAGCGGAGTAGATATAATACTTGGCGATTATTAAGCAGAGGTTTAAACCAAGTTGTTGGCTAAAGTTGTTTGTGAAACCGTAGATTATGGTTTTATCATTCAAAACAATGGAGTCGTCATTTTTAACATTCCACCAGTTAGAAAAGCTTTGCCAGAAAGCTTGCACATCTGAGCAAGACACAAAAAGATGCTGTAAAGTTTGTTTTTGATCGCAGAGATGACACTTGTCATGTTCAATAATTTTATCTCTGAAAAGAGTTGCATTGGTTGGAAGGATGTGATGTATAATTTTGAATTGGAATATAGCGAACCTAATATCTTTGGTAACTTTAAAAGGAATAATATAGATAGTATCTATAGTTTTCCTATCAAAGTTGGCTTGCAGCATTCTTTGTTCCGCAGTAGGAGGTATAAATTTCAGGCTGACTAGAAATCGAGAAGCTAATTTACATGTGAGTTTGTTTAAAGAAATATTCTCTGCATATTCAGAGCCAGTGTGAGCACTTGGATTGAATTCCTTCAACAAACGAATCCAATTTTTAGGAATGGCGTTGCATAGGCCATAATAAGTAAGAAAGTTAGTTTTGATTGCGAACTTACGGCAAAAGTCATCGAATGTCAAGAAGTTGTTTTCACAGAAAATGTCTCTGACTCTGGTCACTCCTGCTGTATGCCAACTATGATAATAAATAGAAAGGTCTTGGATTTTAATAAACCGGTTATTCCACAGGATTTCACTCAGTATTTGTTCTTTGTTTTCGGGGGTGTGTTGGTTTATAATTTGCCAAATGCTCAGGGCATCTTTGTAAAATTGGATAGGTAAGTCTAGTTTAAGATATTTTAAATCGTAGTTGCATTCAAGTAAGAATTTACCTCCTACCTGCCTTAAAAGTGTAAGAGGTATATGGCTCCAAATAGCATTATCACTGCTTTCGTATAGTCTTCTAATCCAAGTGACCTTCAAGGCATTGTTTATTATTTGAAATCCGGAAAATCTAAACCCCCTTTAAATTTCGGACCAATCATCGTCGTGTGTTTGATTTTAGGTTTGTTGTTCCAAACAAACCGAGAGATGGTAGTTTGAACTGAAGATACAAATTCCCTGGGAGTAGCGAGTACTGATGTATTATAAACTAGTTTCGAAAGGGCAAGGCTTTTAAGAATGGTTATTCGACCGTACAACGTAAGGTTTCTCAACTTCCAAAGACTTAAAAGGTTCTTCATAGACAATAATTTTTGTTCAAAATTTTTTTTGAAAGCTTCATCTTCGTCGTGAGAGAAATAGATTCCTAGTGCATATATCGGTTCTGAAGGCCAAGCTATGTCAAAAGGTGTCGAGGTGTTATGTTTGCACGCACCCAACCACATTCCTTCGGTTTTGGTCTTGTTTATTTCCAGGCCTGAAACGTCCTGGAAGGCTCGTAATGTTTCAAACAAGTTTTGGGCCGACGATGCATCGGAGACGAAGGCAGTAGTGTCATCTGCATATTGCGATAATATGTATTCTTTGTTGTGAATTTGTATTCCTCTAATATTTTTGTTATTTCTAACTGCGTTCGCTAGGATTTCTGCACATAGGGCGAAAAGGATACCAGATAGGGGACAGCCTTGTCTGACTCCTCTTTGCAAACTAAAAAATTCGGAGGCGTGACCGTTGTTAATGACGCAACTAGAAATATCTGTGTAGAATGTCCTAATCCAGTTTCGAATTTGCGGTCCAAAATTAAACGTCTCTAGGACTTTAGCTAGAAACTCCCAATCTACAGAATCAAAAGCTTTTTTAAAATCGATAAAAATTGCCATGCCAGGTATATTTTCTAGGGATGTTATTTTCATTATGTCTTGTATCAGCCTAATATTTTGGCCAATGTATCGACCTTTAACGTACCCGGTTTGGTCATCATGGATAAGAAAGGGAAGAACGTTGGAGATTCTACTTGCTATAGTCTTTGTTATTATTTTATAGTCAATGTTTAGTAAAGATATCGGTCTCCAGTTTTCTAAGTATAACTTGTTTTTTCGCTTTTTGGGCACAACTTTGATAATTCCTTGTCTCTGAGTAATATTAAGATGTCCGTGTCTTGAAGCATAATTAAAGCTTTGAACCATTTCTTCGCCTAGAGCTGTCCAAAATTGTTGAAAAAATTCTACCGTAAATCCGTCACTTCCTGGGCATTTACCTTTGGAGCAGGTTTTAAGCGTTTCAAAACACTCTTGCTTAGTGAGTGGCCTTTCAAGTTCCTCTAGGTCAGCATCCTTTAATTTAGGAAGATTTGGATCTTCAAAAAATAATTTATCGTCCTGGATCTTGCGAGGTACCGCCGCGTAGAGGTTTTTATAAAACAGTTTTTGGCAGTTTAGGATTTCGTCTGAGTTCGTTATTTCTTGTTCATCTTGAGATTTAAGCTTCGATATGTAAGTTTTGGCATTTTGTCTTTTTTCTAGGTTTAAGAAATATTTAGTATTTTTTTCGCCTTGCTCGTGCCATCTTGTTCTACTTCTTATAATAGCACCTTTAGTTCTGTACTCCGTGATCTTGTTTAGCTCTGATCTAAGATTATACAATTTAGCAATATTCTCTTTTGACCTGTTTGTCACAAGTGTTTTCATTAAGGCATCGATTTGGTCAGAAAGATTCTTTTCTATGTTCCTACGCATTCTGCTTTTTCTCTTTGAGAACCGCACGCAAAAACCTCTTATTTCCATTTTGATCATATCCCAGAATAAACCTTTGTCAGCGAGATTACTATATTTTTTTTTGTACTCGGGTATTAAACATTGAAGTTGTTCAACAAAGGTGCTGTCCTCCAGAAGAGAGTTATTGAATTTCCAGAAACCGGGTCCTCTTCGTTCATAGTCTTTAGACTGAAGTGTCAAGATTATTGCAGAGTAGTCCGACAATGAGGATTGTTTTATTTCTGTATTTAGCATAATGTGCGAAAGTTCTTTAGCGACCAACCAATAATCCAATCTACACTGTACTTTTAGTGCTTTGTCGCGCCATGTGAATTGCCTTTGATCAGGGTGCTGATATCGCCAAACATCTTGGAGTTTTAGCAAGTCACACAGTTGGGTAATTTCGCAAATTACATTGTTTTTTCTTTCTACTGCAGCGCCTCCTAGTTTGTCGCGATGTGTTAGCGCGCAATTGAAATCGCCACCGATTATGACGTTGTTGTCCGAAAGTTTCATGAGAATGTTACGAATGCTAGAGAAAAACACTTTTTGGTCGGAATTGTTATTCGGGCTGTAGATGTTGCACAACTGAAAAACAGTATCGCCGATAGTTGCTTGGAGAATTAAATATCTTCCGTTTTTGTCCGTTTCGATGTTGCCAGCCAAGGCAGCTAATTTGGGATTAAAAAGTGTCATAACACCTCTTGAATGACTTGTACCATGACTAAAATAGATTTTGCCACCCCACACGGATTTCCATAAGCTTTCTATGCTTTTTGTTGAATAGGTTTCCTGAAGGAATACAATGTCAAATTTATTGTTGTGCAGCCACCTAAAAAGCTGTCTTCGTTTACGCGATTGGTTTAGACCTCTGACATTCAGCGAACAAAAAGAAGCTGTAAAAGGAGTTGTCATCACTTAATAACGATTTCTTTTCTTGACAGCTAAAAATAAAAAATATATACATGGAAAAAAATCAATGTAATACTCAAAATTGCTTCGAAGCCTTCCTTGGAAACCTAGGCCTTTTGCTGCTTGGTTTTGTTTGTTACACAAGTCGATTCGGCAAATCGCAACCTTTAGGATTGATTTAGCACAACATGACATATAAAATAATATGACATATAAAACAGCTCAAAACGGCAGTGTAATCTCTTTCTCAGACCGCTATTAGCGTTGTCACGCAATGCTTTTACCCACTCACGAATCATTGCGTGACGACCATACCCACAAGACGCTTCATGTGGGAACTACTTGCAAGGATTTTTAACGACGTTCGAAGGAAATGATGAATTTACTTTTGTACATGTCCTAAGTTTATTGAGATTTATTCTTGACAGACGTCTCTTACAATGTGTTGTAGCCTAACAAATCAGAGAAAGTGTATTATAATGATTCGGCCAATTAGGAGCAACAGAACAAAACGGCTATCTGTTTTTCGTTGATGATTGGTTTGATAAATTGGCTGCGATATTTTCGTGAACTGGAGGTTATAAGTAGATATCGCCAAAGTTTGGCTCGAGATATCGTGCTACATGATACATTTTGACCAATCGTGCACAGGAAAATATTTCATGGAATATAAGGCATCATGACGAGAGCCTTGTTAAATTATGAAATTTAACTTATCAACCAGATTGGGAGTCTCCCGATTGTCCGCCGCTGGAATCTGCAGAATAAACTTAAGGCAAAATGGCATTTATTTGTTAACACAAGAGGACGTGAAGACATTCTCAACACCGGACCGACCACAGTCACTACCAAGCGAGACCTTAAGACCTTAGCGAATTTCAATGGCAGTGGCATCAAAGCTGTCTTTTCAGCGGTCAGTAGAAGAGTAGCATCCGCAGCCCTGCCATTATTGGATTTAGATTTAATTTTTTTTTCTTTTTGGGTGACCATTTGTAAGGGAACTTGTTCCTGTTTTTTGGTCTTCCCCTCTGCTTCGTACTATATGTATGTTTTTGAGAAAATGATTAAAGTAAAGTAAGAAGGACGTTCTTGGCATATTGCGATCAGGATTCCTAATTGGGATACCCTTTGAACGCCAGTTCACCGCGACGCCTCGTGTTTCGAAAGCATTGAATGAACCAAGCTATGGGTGTTACGTCAATTACCTGATTACACAACAAGAAAGCTACTCTCCACTCTGTTAAAACTACTTATAATCTCACTAACAGTGAAGAGGGGAAAGGTAAGCTAATGATTTTTTTAGCGAATTCCAATGGCAGTGGCATTAAAGCCGTCATTCCAGCGGTTGCTGGAGCTGTAACAACCACAGCCTCCAAAATGCAGCTCTGTCAAGAAGAAGAACACGTTTGGCATCATGCGATCAGGACTCGTGATGGCTTTGGCTCTTTGACGCCAGTCAAAAGCGAGGCCACTGTCTTCGGATGTCGGACTGTAATTATTGGGGATTTGATGGTTATAGTTTGGCATGAAAGCAAAGAGGCTGTTGGGATTTTTGTCACAGTTTTGGAACTGGATTATGTGGCCATTGGCTTTGAAGCCTTGCTTCTTATTGTTCTGTGCGGCTGATGCAGGAATGATTCCAAAGAAGATGTAATTTTTCATGAAGTGGTTCTGTGGTATAGTGTAGTCAGAGTAGCTGTTAACCAAAACTCCAAAATCAGTGCTGGCAAAATTTGGATGGGGCTGGATCAGAGTGTAATATTCATTACGCCCAGCAGTTTTCTGCAACTTGAGCAAAACGTTTTTCTTGTCCTTGAAGAGGGCGTTGACAATCTGCTGAGCATCTGATCTTAGAGTGAGGCTTCCAGGAAGGAAAGTGAAACAACCTCCTTCAATTTGAATTTCGCAGTACACGTCGATGGGTTCAGCATTCGGCAAAGGATAAATCTTATACACGCCACTCATTGCTTCAGGATCGTTATGTTGAATTTCTTTACAGCTCTTGTAACACTGAAATAAGAAATAAACACCAAAGACTGAAGTTTGTCACATATAAAACATGCTCGAATAGCGAAGCGCGCGAGTTGCGTCATGACTCAGACTCATGGCGGAAGACACTTTCTTAAACAGCCGGTGTTCCTAAAACACTTTTTTGAAACGAAAACTTCGCCTGTCTTCCCCCAGTTTCTCTCAGAGCACGCTGATGTTTTCTGAGCCTCGTGGTGTATAATAATTTGCATTCTATTTTCAAACCTCGCGAGAATTAAAAGCTGTACTCGTAATAAACTAAAAATGTATAATTAGTTTGGTGTTCCGGACCATGGCGCTAGGGTCTTACTGTTATTACACTGGTCTTGAGACCAAGAATGGCATAGTGTGTAAGTGACTCTATCCCGGGTGACATGTTAGCATTTCATTAGTGGGTGAGGGAAGAAAAAACTCTAGTCAGTTGAGGCTTGTTAACCCCTTTTGTATACTGTAAAATGATTGTTTACAGAAACCCAGTTCTATCTTGTACATGATATGCAAATGACAGCCAAACGTCGAGAAGTGGAAAAGATATGCATTAAACTCCCAGCGACATCACATTTTCCAACAGGGGTTTGCAAGAAGAACAACAGCTATAGTACAAAGAGCCAAGTACTGGAAGCTGATTAGGACAAAACCATGGTCTTTCCTGTACCAAACAATATAGCGGTAAAAACAAAACGAAAACAGTCAACAGATGTGCGCGAAAATGTGTTTCCAAAACGTAATATATCGAACTAAGGAGGTAACTTTTAAAAAATTAATATCGAATTTAAGACACGAAACTCTGGATCACATCATTCAAGAAATGTAACTTATCAAAATAAAGCTATGGCAGTCTCCGGTGAAGATTGAAAAAATAAATGTCAGCGATAAGAAAACAAATTTGCAACAGCTTTTATAAAAAGACGAATCAAGCCGGCGTCACAATAAACGGAAGCAATTTGCATATTCGTAGAGTATTCCAGACCCTGTTCTTTCGGAGCCTAACATCTAGAGAGTTTGAAACGCACTTTATTTGAACTGTGCACGTCCCACGGAGAAGCAAAGTCGAATAATCAAGAACTTATCGGTCTCAATCGGCTCCAAACCTTCACGTTAGTTTTCGCCTTTCAGGCAACGGAGATTCAATCCGTATGCTTTATGCTTTAACTTTAATGCTTTAATAAGATACTCCTAAAACAGTAAAAACTACACTAGGAGGGAGTATCTTATTAAAGCATTAAAGTTAAAGCATAAAGCATACGGATGCTTTCTGCCTGTTGCCCGGCTCAAACAATACGTTAAACCACAAACGGCCTTTATTGTGCTGTCTTCGAAGGAAAACAACCGACAGCATGTTCTTGAAGAATACATTAAGTGTAACAACGAATAGCAAGTGCTGGACTCTCTCCAGCATCTTGACTGCTAGAAAGGGGACACATGTTATAGTATACTCTTCCGTCATGCCAGAGAGTACGACAAGTAAGACTTCCGTTACAAATACAGACACACCAGAATACCCAGAGGGTAATTTTATTATCAATTTGTTGTCCGTAAAACTAACCTTTCCTTCCCTTATCTGCTGAAATACAAAGCCCACTGAATAGATGAGGGACTTATCTCTGTCGCACAAGCCTTCAACTCCACAGTCGTTCAATTCACACAGACCATTGGCGCCTGCTGATCTCTCGTAGTTGTACGAGATGCATCTTGGTTCATCATGACAGGCCTGAATACAGTTGAACCAGTCTCTGGCGTATAACTGTTGAAAAACACGGCCTACCAAAACATGGTTGTTCTCTGTTACCGGTTGGAAGGCAGTGGCTATTCCCTGAAGAAGCGCAACAAAGAATTTGAGAAAAACCACGCTCTTCAACATCGCAATTTCGAAAACACAGCAAAAACGTACACCGGCAAAACTTGAATAACTGCCCAACACCTGCTTAATAGCCAACGGGTATTATTCAATGCGTTATCCATCCTTTGGTAAATTGCACTTAAAGGCAGAATATTCTGCCTACCTTGGTTGGTCAAAAGTGCGTGTCCAAACATAAAATGCTCCATAATTGGTTAGATATGCTTTACACGACACAATGCCACACGACAATGGTCTAGTCTAATTTTATAACTCATTAATAAAGGCACCTTGTTTTCTTTGTAAGCATATTTTTGAGTCTAATGCGCATGCGCTTTAGACTCTATGTAGTGGAAAAAGATGCTGTTAGCAATCCCAAGGGAATGGTTCGGGATCGATAATCGTCCGGTGTAATTGTGCTTAAACAATAGCCCGCCTCATTGCGGGCTTGGTGCGGTGATCGTAATCCAATCAGGAAGCAAGGATGTTGTTAACGAAGCAACGGTCGATCGGAGCTCGAGCACGACACGCACTTGTAAAAGAAATTGTCATGTATGTAATTGGAATAAATGTTTTACAGTGCAAAATAATATGAATCCTCGTTTTCAAGTGTGAAGCCACTGAAAATGTTCTCTTTCCAGCTGCATGTTTTTTTATAATCCGTGGGAAACGCAACGTGAAATCGACATCTTTTGATGAAAAAAATCCGGAAGTGACATTTGTGTTCATAAACAAAAAATAACTTTGAAAAAAAAAAAGAAATTGTAGTGAGCAATTGATTGTTTAATTCAACTGATGCAGGATTTCATTCACAGAATGTAACTTTCATTACAAAGAGTTTTTTTCACCATTCAAGATTCAATCTAGAGCTTGAAAACAAGACAGTGTAATCAAATTACATTTCGCGCGAAATTTGCATAAATATTGAAACTTGCAAAAAAAAAGTTAAGACAGAATGAAAACTCGCTTTAATAGTTATTGAATTCCGATCTGATAGTTATTTCCATGTATTGACTATTTGGAAGCAGTTCTCAGTCATGAAAACGAAACTCTTTCATTCATCTGCTTGTAGTGTTTAATAGACGTGAAAATATTTCGCTTAATTAAATTACATTCTGCACGCAATGTTTTCTTTGCTCCCCTAGGTCGAAACGTTAAAGGTAATTGAAATCTTGGTTGAGCAGTATTGCATAAATTGCAAAGGAATTGAAAAAATATATTTTGATGTGATTTAGGATGTTTAGAATACTAAATAAGCGGCTGTATCTTGTCTATCTATGGGGCGGACCATTATTTTTTTTGGAAGCAGGGGGATGAAAATTTTTTCAAGACAAACAATTTTTTTTCTGTATCGTTGTCTGTGAAAACATTTTTTCCGGTGTCATCTTCCTGCAGACAATTTTTTTCATGCCTGCAGAAAATTTAGTTGGACTTTTTTTGCTTGTGCAAACAAATTTTTCAGGAATCGCCCCCCCCCCCCCCCCCCTCTAAATCTGTACGATCTTCCTATGCTCTACAACGCACTAATCTTTTAACATGAATAAATATATATAAATATATATACTTAAGAGAACAAATATTATCGACTTCTTCTGAACCACTCTTACTATCAAACCTCTGCTACACCTCTTGCTCTATGCCGTAAATACCGAAACTACTTCAACATATTTCAACCGCACTAACAATCCATGACGCATTAGACTCATGTACCCACTCGGTACTATTTTTAAAAGTTCATGTTAAAACTATTTATTCAACATCGGCAGGCTATTTAGTGCAATGTGGCATTTTGAAATGACTAAACAACCGGCTATGAAAGCTGCCCTCCAACAATTTTGCTCGCGAGCTTTCTTTCTAGAAAAAGATAAAAAATAGACCTTATCGTGATCTGAATAACATGCTGCTAGTACAAAGGAAGAAATAAGTTAGGCCCGGTTCAGACGCCGATCTTTTCATGAGCCGAACCTAATTCCTTGAATTAAGTACATGAAAAGATCGGCGTCTGAATCAAATTAGAACGGCTATTTCAATTTGGAACGGCTCACCCGTTCTTCCCGCCTGGCTTGGCCGAGAATTTCGCCTGTGGAACGCCTTTCGAACGGCTTTGATTCAGACGCCGTACTTTTCATGTGCCGATCCTAATCCATAAATTATTATAATGTATTTTACCTGGTTTTATTGGAAGTGTATTAGGAACGGCCAAAAAGTACGGCGTCTGAATCAAGAGGCGTACTTTTGTCAATTTGGGTCGGTCCAAATTCGAATTGAGTTCGGCTCATGAAAAGTACGGCGTCTGAACCGGGCCTTAGTCTACCGTATTCTAAAGGCCCAGCAAAACAACGAAACATGTTTTATCGTTTTGCCTACCTTAAAGTAAGCTTTATTACCACACTAAGAAGTGAAACCACATCTGTGGCACGATTTACGATTTCATTAATCATGATCACGGTGTAAGCCTCGCTAGTGTAAACTACTAAGCCCTTACAACGAGAGAGAGAGGGAGAGCTTGTGCCTAAGTTACATGTATATATTTTTAAAGTTGTGAGCAGAACTACGGAGCAGACATTCAATACTCAATAACCTGATAGTTTCTGATGTAAGAAATTGTTGTGTGGTTCCTAACGGAACAGACATTGGGGAATAACTTTTACGTGTAAACCTCGGTGAATGGACATGTCTTGTTGACCTAACAGTTTGATGTTGGAAAATGAACGGATTTCGTTATGAGCAAAGCTTACACAAAATTTCAAATCTGACCTAGTATGTTTTGTTGGGATTGACAAACTCAAATGGTGTCATAACGCACCAGTCATTTGAGACCCTTGGACCACTTCTTCCCCCCCCCCCCCCCCCCTCAGGCAAAAGCGGGGCAAGTGAAATAAGTGAAATCCCCGGTACCCGGAAGAAAAGTAAGAGGTGAAGTCTCCCGGCCCCCCTGTGGTACATGTACTCCTTTTTTAAAAAATTATAGCCAAGCGTAAAGGAGGATGACGATAAGGGATGATACATGTAATATTGTTGCTAGCCACGAATGAACAGGTTGATTTCGGAGCAGCAAGCGAGCACATTTGGCCACTTTTATTATTACATTGTGTATTACAGTATACATTGTATATTCATATTTTTAGTCAAGGAAATGTAACAAAAAACATAAAATTAATGTCATCAAAAAGCAATCCTCACTTTGAAACAACGGACATGAATCCAGACAGAACAATAACCCAATCATAATATCAGACAGGTCAGTGCAGCATATTCGAGACCTACCTTTCGAGAGCAGGCTTTAAAGAAATCAGCTATAATACATGTACTTCTTTACAGAGCCGTGGTGGTAAGAAACGTTGCAAAGCATTTTATGTGTATAAGTATCACTTATGAGAAATGCACGCAAGTGTTATTTACAGAGTACTTCCAGGGCTGTGCTCTAAGGGTGCCTGGGTGCCTTAGGCGACTAACTTTTGCCTTTGGGAGACCAGATAATCTTATTTCTTTCATATAAGCTTAGTTTGGAACCTTTGGGCTCCTTGTAATTTTTCTTAGAACACAGCCTTGACTTCATGTCCTACTGGGCTTTTAGACATTTTCATATACTTCATATTTGATATAATTTGGTGTGTTTTGGTGGGATTTCATTAATAACGACACTTTGTGATGCCCATTATGAGGAACATGAATCTCATTACTGTGCATTTCTGGACATACTTTACATTGTATCTGATAAGTATAAACTTGCCTGGCTTCTACTATGTGGCACAAAAATGAAAACCGCAGACCATGGAGTGACTGCCCCATGGAAATTTGATGTGCATATTTCTTACATACCTCATGCTTCTCTCTTATAGGAAATGCATTTCTTGCCACAGTGTATGCTCAATAATGGAAGGCAGGCAATTTTGTTGGGCACGTGATCAACATGTTGTCTGCCAAAAGTTGACAGTGGAGTCAAGCAACATCAGCAAGGACAGTACCAATAAAGGAATAAATGATATATAATTACAAATTAAAATAACAATAGTACATTTTTAGAATCCAAAAAAGCTAGTGTCAGAATGTTTTACTATGCATTGTCTAGATAGCTTCAGGGTTGCCACAGATCAGAAAATTTAAGGGAATTAGAATTCTTAAAATTCAGAGAATTATCTTTTGAGTTAAGGTGATTTTGAATTTTGAAAAATAGTCAATGTCATTTTAAAACCACAGATTTACTACATCTGATATATACTGTATGCTGTAATATTTGGCCTGGGATAAGTCAGGAAGTTTTGAAACTGGTGTCTGTGTTATCCCAGAGATTGTCTTATATTATTGTTTCATGCGTACTATTTTCAAATAATGTAGTTTGTACAGTAGGAATAAAGTAGGATCTTAGTAATGTAAATGAAAAATTGTTAATTTTGGTTACGGAAAGTCTGGTTAAGGAACTTCTTCATTCCTTTTCCAGCAAAGTTGAGATTGCTGCAGACTTTCGTTATGTAATTAGATTTATGCTGCATATGCAAAAGCAGATAAATGTTAATTTGCTGATATTTTTGCAGCACAAAATCAGCAGATTTTCTGTTGGTATGAGCTTATTTAATATCCTGTTTTTGTTTAATGGCTGAAGGAGGACAATATTTTTGGTACCATTTCAATTATTTCTAAAAGCAATTCACATTGCATTTTCAGCGAATTTTAAAGATTGCAGGAGATCGTCGCTTTGAAATGGACATGTACATGTATGTTTTGTCATGATACATTTTGCACAACAGGGCAGGTTTTTGTTTTTGCATCACGGTTTCAGTGAATTTTGGGCTATTCAGTCATTTAGCTAGATGCAGAATTTTTGCATCTTGGTTTCAGTGAATTTTGGGCTATTTAGTCATTTAACAAGATGCAAAATTTTTGCATCTTGGTTTCAGTGAATTTTGGGCTATTCAGTCATTTAGCTAGATGCAGAATTTTTGCATCTTGGTTTCAGTGAATTTTGGGCCATTTAGTCATTTAGCTAGATGCAAAATTTTTGCATCTTGGTTTCAGTGAATTTTGGGCTATTTAGTCATTTAGCAAGATGCAAAATTTTTGCATCTTGGTTTCAGTGAATTTTGGGCTATTCAGTCATTTAGCTAGATGCAGAATTTTTGCATCTTGGTTTCAGTGAATTTTGGGCTATTTAGTCATTTAGCTAGATGCAGAATTTTTGCATCTTGGTTTCAGTGAATTTTGGGCTATTTAGTCATTTAGCAAGATGCAAAATTTTTGCATCTTGGTTTCAGTGAATTTTGGGCTATTCAGTCATTTAGCAAGATGCAGAATTTTTGCATCCCGGTTTCAGTGAATTTTTAGGCTATTTAGTCATTTAGATGCAGAATTTCTGCACTTTAGCTGCTTTGCTTTTTTGTGTTGTGATACCTTACTTGAGTTGTTCTGCAGCTTTTAGGCCTTTGGATAAGAATAGCTTTTCATTGCTGCAATAATAGAGGCCAAATTTCGTCTCAGTGTATTGAACGTAGTTTTCACTGTAGATTTTTAGTGTAAAAATCTATTCCGAATAAATATCAGGATTTATGACAACTGTTTGAAATTGTACTTTCAGTGTGTAACAGGGAATGACCTCAGCAAATTGTATGCTTGCCGTCGAGTATTTTCATTTTCTAGCGTAAAATACTTTTTCTGTCGTGTAAAATTGACCTTTTCCAACTGAATTTCAGATTTTGGAAAAACCCATTTTAGTTTGGAACGCGTTTTGGAAGGCAGTGGCTATTCCCTGAAGAAGCCCAACAAAGAATTTGAGAAAAACCACACTCTTTAACATCGCAATTTCGAAAACACAGCAAAAACGTACACCGGCAAAACTTGAATAACTGTCTGACACTTGCTTAATAGCCAACTGGTATTATTCAATGCGTTATCCATCCTTTGGTCAAAAGTGTGTGTCCAAACATAGGGAGCTCCATAATTGGATGCTGAACACGACAGATATGCTCAACACGACAAAATGTCACATGACAATGGTCTAGTCTATTTTTACAACTCATTAATAAAGGCACCTGAATTTTCGACTCCTTGTTTTCTTTGTAAGCATATTTTTAAAAGTTCATGTTCAAACTAAATATTCAACATCGGTAGGTTATTTAGTGCAATGTGGCATTTTGAAATGACTAAACAACTGGCTATGAAAGCTGCCCTCCAACAATTTTGTTCGCTAACTTTCTTTCTACAAAAAGATAAAAAATAGACTTTATCGTGATTTAAATAACATGCTGCTAGTACAAAGGAAGGAATAACTTACTCGTTATTGTGCAAATACGTTGCGCAAACTTTGTCTACTTAAAATTCGCCTTGGAAATTTGAAACGGAAACCGGATGAAGCTTAAAAAACCTCTTTCACTTTATTTAACAAAACTCATGCAACTCATTCGACCAACTCGGATGATATTGTCATAGAATTACTAAATGCATCACAACAAGATTCGTGTGGGGGCATCAAAATTGTATTGCTAAAATGTTACTGATAAGTAGAAAACCCGAGAAAAAAAAGACGGTGGGTTGAACTCACTTGCAAAGGCGCTAATGAAGACAATGAAACGGCGATACTTTTGCAAGTTACACGTAAAACACTGAGGAAGTCTTTATTGTACATCTCCTTTTATGATGACATAGCGTGAAGAAAACTCAAAACGACAAGTATTTGATGCTTAGCTCACATTAAAATAAACCGCGAAAAAATTTCCGTCGACCGTTGATGATCATTTACATTACTCGCAATCATGCCTTGTAGGTCTGTCGTGCTTGATAATTTACAAAGTAGCTTCTTCGCTTATCTTCCAAGAACAGAATGTAAAGATCTATGATAAACCTTATTTGGTGTAGGCATCTGTTGTTCTTACGAAATGCAAACAGAAGCAGAAAATGTCCTTTATTCAAATTTGAGGGGGAAAACGCTTTCACAAGACAGGTGGTTGTCAGATAGATTTAAACAAAAGTTGAAACACGCCAAATGAATACATTATTATTGCGGATGCACCTTCTCCGCCGAAGTAAGATAAAAAAATTGGAAAGTTCTCCTCGCTGCCTTCGGGCACGTTCTGCCGTGCATATCATCAATTTAGGTACTTTAGATTTAGAGACGCAAAAAATATAAAAACTATAAGAGATGGACCGCTTGCTATCCCTTTTTGTTTTCACTTTCTCTCCCGCTTGCCTGGCTGACAAAGGAGAGCTAGCAATCTACATAAGAGTTCCAATATGCCCTTTCACTTTTCACTTAATTTTAAAAAGGTTTGCTTTCAAAATGTATTTTGAGAAGCACCCACATACGTTTCATTTATTCAGACCTTATTACCGCGTTTGCATGAAACGCCGAATGAAAACAGCTTTTGTACAATTTATTATTTTGTGAGTCCAAATTGTCATGTCAGCAGGTTAGGCTACTGAACTGGATGATTGGTATATCGTTTCCTTTACACCAAATAAAAGCTCTCTACATGAAGTAAAATAAAATAATAATTTAATTTAAATGATATCTTTTTTAAGTAACCGTCGAAATATGAATATGGAAAAGAACAAGTCCGCAAGTTGAAGTTGTCGTTTGCAAAGAATTTAGTGCACACACTTTAAGTATAAACGCTATAAACGCCTGAAATTGTCGTAAGTGCTTAAGGTGGCTCCTAACGTAGTTTTTGCGTATCGAAAATGGGAGTATGATATGTGGAGGAAAATTGGTGGTCGGTCAGTCGACAACCTTTGTTTGTAATTCCGCTGATCATTACGTCATTCACGCAATATATCAGCAGAACTGAATTTTCAAGAGCTTATTCAACGCTTACGCTAAAGACAGAAGACACAAATCGATAGAGAGCGGAGTATTAGTAAAATTTGATAATATCGGTTAAAAATCGCGCACACCCCGCGCACGTGGCATAAGAAGCGTCATTATTCTTATCTGGCAATATCCGCTAATAGTTTAACTGATTCCAAAAATAAACTCAAAAAGCTTGAATGACACACTAAAAATTATTCAGTTCTCTCCTAAACGACATATACATGTATATAGTGCCCGTAAGATAGACGTGTGAAGAAAGGAAAATCAGTCGGAAGACCAAATTTTCAGAGTAGCAATTCAGCAAATGCCACGCCAAAAGACCCGAAACTACGGGAGTCGCGTTAGTTCTGTCAACCCCTTATGTATTTTCGACCGAAATAGATCTTCCGCAACACTCTGTTCAACCATAAACCTGCGAGAGGCCAGAACAAGCTTTTGGGAGCCATTGCGCAGATTAGACTGTCTGTGACGCAGGCTAGACCGCGGTGTGGTTTGGTAAATCATGGCTTTATTAATTCATTTTCCGAAGCCACTTCAAAAAAAAAAAAAAAAGAAAACCAGTCGTAGGTACAAAGGGCTTTTGGATTATTTCATTTTCCCGAATCATGAAAATAAGTACTCTTTTATCCTGTTCTTACACCACAAATACTGTTTGAAGGAATCAAAATTGATTAAGAAATTGCGAAAATAAGAAAGGAACATACTCTTTTATCCTGTTCTTACTCTACAAAGAGTGTTTGACGTTACGATAATTATACGGAGGTCACATTTGAGGTCTCGCGTCTCAAAATCACGCAAAATAAAGTCAATAAAGTGGTGAAATCACGAATATCGGTTATTAATTCAAGCTCTTCACGTGTCACGCAAGACCTTCCGGTCACGGCTCAAGAAGAATAACTTTATTAAATTCACGTTTCACGGAAAATAAAATCAGCTAATCACGCGTCACGAGAATACCCCTGTACGACCCTCTTTAAATATATACATGCATAATGAGAGCAAGGGCCCAGCAGGGAATCATGGGAGTTATATTCAACAAAACATATCGAAGACTTGGAAACGCTGGATACAACTGCCGTGATTCACTTCGGACGTGTCTCATAGAGGGAATCGGGCATTATCCATCTCTTTCACTGTATTCAGCCGCTGACCCCGGTAAAACACAAAAGAAGACAAATTTGTGACTTTTTTATTCGACTTTATTCTCGCTTGTTGGAGGCGCGGTAGCCTAATGGTTAACGCGCTGGACTCCGGATCGATCGGTCCGGGTTTGAGCCTTGCGGGCCCGGGTCATGTGTTGTGTCAATGACCAAAACACTTTACTCTCATAGTGCCTCTCTTCATTAGGTGGAAAAATTAATCGCGGCGAATTAAATGAAGGGAGTAACCCTGGGATGGACTAGCTTCCCTTTCCAGGGGGGGAGCAAAACTATTCCTGTCAACCACACCCAGTCGATCTAATTTACTGTCAAGCGGGAACTAGCCTGCGTAGCTGGTGGTTGTGGTTAACGCGTGCGCGAGTAACCCGCGAGGCGCGCGCGTTAACCCCAACAAAACCGCCAGTTACATAGGCTAGGCGGGAACGGCAGGCTAGTAGGTCTTTAGCGAATCCCAATAGCAGTGGCGTGATAGCCAAATTTCGTCCAGCGGTCACTGGAGGTGTAACAACCACTTCCTCCAAAATGCAGCTCTGTTAAGAAGAAGAACTCATTCGGCATCATGCGATCGGGATTTGTGATGGGAATGCCTGTGGAGCGCCAGTTCACTGCGACACCGCTGCTTTCATAAACCAGGTTAGAACCATGGTAACTGCTTGGGGTTTGGAAATTATGGTTTGGCATGAACGCAAACAGGCTGTTGGGGTTCTTGTCAGTGTTTTTGAAGTCGACCGTGTATCCGTTGGATCTGAATCCTTGCTTCTTGTTGTTCCGTGCGGCAGATGATGAAATGATCCCAAAGAAGATGTAATCTTTCATGAATTCGTTCTGTGGCATAGTGTAACCAGAGTAGCTGTTGACCAAAACTCTTAAATCAGTGTTGGCGAAAGACGGATGGGGCTGGATCAGAGTGTAAGACTCGCTGCGATCGACTTTTTTCTGCAACTTCAGCAAAACGTTTTTCTTGTCCTTGAAGAGTGCGTCGACAATCTGCTGAGCATCTTGTCTTCTAGTGAGGCTGCGAGGAAGGAAGTTGAAGCCCCCTCCAGCTATTGCCATCTCACAGTACACCTCAATGGGTTCAGCGATTGGCAACGGATGGATCTTGTACACACCACTTACTGCGCCAGGTACACGCTCTTGAATTTCTTGACAGCTAATTTAAACTGGAAACAAAATACCCTTATAAATAAATTTACAGAAAAATACATAAGCCTCGACTTGGATGAAAATAAATGTCAGGGTATTTGTCATTGAACGCTACGTGTGTCTCGAAGATAACAGTTTTTCTCGAGTGTCGCTTTTGGAAAACTGGTCAACCGTCGGAATGGATGATGTCCGCGAACAGTCCCACGGATGAACCGTGAGGTATAATTTCCAGAGGCGACTATAAGAATCGGACATTCTGATTGGTCGAGAAGCTCGACTGGTATGAACAATAGCCTCCATTTGGCGCTTCCTCCATTTTGGTGCTTCCACAAGCCGTACAACTAAAACTGCGAAAAGATTGACTAAACCATCCTCGGCAACCCGGTGCTACAAAGGGGGACGGTAAGGGAAGTGAGAGACTGGGAGCGGGAAAAAAAGGAGTGGGAGGGGAGGGGAGGGGAAGGAAAAGGGGAAACGGGAAGCAGGCTTCCCCTTTCCCCTTTTCCATGTATGTTTCCCCTACATGTTTCCCCTTTTCCAAAAAACAAACAAATTTCATAGGCACTTAAAATCTATTCATGAAAAAACTTCTTGTTGTCTAAAGGTGCATTATTGCTCTGTAAAAAGGTATATATTTCTTGTTGTCATTACTCTGCCCGGCAAAGTTTTTGAAAATAATTGGTGTACCCTGCGGGCAAACATTAGGTATGAGAACAGGTTAAACAAGCTTACCTGGCTCAGAGGGTGGTTTAGTGTCCACCTTTTCTTGCACCTCATCAAGCTTTTCATAAAATTCTTTTGCTTTTGATGAGACTGAAATAGAATTAAAAGCAGTTAAAATATTTAGACTGTTTGCTTGGATCCTTTATGACTGGTGGTGGTGGTGGTGGTGGTGGTCATCGGATGGGGGAGGGGGCTTAGATTCTGCTCCCTCCACCCTCTGAAACTTTAAGTGTTGACTTGAAGGCATAACTAAACTGAAAGGTGCATAGTGCGGCCAAAAAATGTTTCCTTTGAGATAGCCAACAAGACATGTTGACATTATGAGACAATTAATTTACACTGTGATTTCTGAGCAAGCACCAAACAGGAAGATTCAAAATTTAGAAAAGTAGTCCTGTCTAAATCTGGTTTCCATGGCAACAACAAGTTCCAAAAACATCTTGACTGTGATATTAAAATTAATTGTTCTTAGATAAATAGTTGTTAAATCTGTTGGCATTTGCATAAATATTGAAAAGAAAAAAAATGTTTGGGTTATTGTGATGCAGGACCTGTTGACTTGATATTGAGGGAAAACAGAAGATGTAGTGTTGCATTAACCATATACACCTAATTGAAGAAACGTTGACCCGGTGAAAAGCATAACCCGAAAAACGATAAGACCGGATGGGATCCTGGGTAGACAGCATTGCTTAGCTTAGTAATATTCCTTTTGGTGATAATCAAGATATTTTCTTTCTTTGAGAGCCTTAAAAGCATGGTTTATGCAACATATCTAATTAGCATTTCTATTTTGTCACAGATTTCCCAGTAAACATTTGGGTCGCATCATTCATGGTTTGTGCTTTTCAGGGTCAACGTTTCTTCAATCAGGTGTAATTCGTAAGAATGTTAAAAAACAGATATTGCTTTTAGAAGCCCTCTGGTTTCTGACAAAGAGGAAAAATTTGGGGTATTAACTGAGAAGAGAACTGAGACTGCAGACTGCAGACCAGGGTTAAAATGCAGACTGAGG
Source organism: Meandrina meandrites (assembly GCA_963693305.1). Taxonomy (NCBI): domain Eukaryota; kingdom Metazoa; phylum Cnidaria; class Anthozoa; order Scleractinia; family Meandrinidae; genus Meandrina; species Meandrina meandrites. The sequence continues at coordinate 54,775,153 of OY855903.1, forward strand.
GTAACATGCTGACCTGGAGTAAGCAGCAGCCCACGGGATAAAATAAGGAAATACGAGTAACAAAGACAGTTTACCCCATCAGTTGCATCTAAGCTTCAACATGTGATGAAAACAAATGTTCTAACTGGGTAGCAAATGTTGTGTGATTGGTTATATTTTGCTCAGACAAGCAATCATAAAGTTGAAGTAGTGATAAATAAATTTTATTTTGTAACGACAACTCTTTGAGAAGGCTTCCAGCAATTTCCAGTACTACAAATCTTTATCAGTTGCTGCTACAATAATGATATCAAACGAATGTCCGATCATTACTAAACAAGTTGCAGTCATTTTCATGAACTCACTGGTTACCATAGCAACTTGTTTCATTCATGAAGGAACAATTCAAGCCTAACTTGACAACAAAATTATTCCACTGAGAGCTCTGAGGATAACAAATCAGACTGTATGCTGTTTGATGTTAGTCCTATTAAACTTTATATCGCCTCATTTTGTACTTTGAGACACGTACATGTAAAGCAAGATAACTGGCCAGTTTGGAAAGAAAATGATCTTATTGTGACATGAAATGCTCCTCATGCTGATATACTGTAAACTTTGTAAGTTTAAACTGTCATTAAGGACCATTAAGGTGATGACAAAAATTCGCATCTATGAAAGGCCACAAAAAATATCCCATAATCTTTACACAGAAACTTATTTTTGTGTGTATTTCGTTTGTGTTTACAGAAAACAGATATTAAACATACAGTACCTAAACAAGATGTTTTGACCATTCGGACGCTGAGGATAGACCCACACTGAGAGGCTAGGGTGCCCTTGTTTGTATGTTAGAAATATAAAGCTTGCATGCAGACATTGCTCGCAATATTTTACGATGAGAAGACCCTAATCTCGTACCCAGATCTGACCCTTCCTATATCCCCATGAATTTCTTTATCTTTCTAAACATGTACAAACAGTCGCACTGCTTGTATGGCCGGGCACCATGTGATACAACCAAGTGTTTCAATGACGTCTCCAGAACAGGACGCAGAGATAAATGAAAGCCACCTCAAATGTACATGCACAGTAGCGCTTAGCTAAGCAGCCGACTAACCGACTTGCATGCACAACAATTGTCCCTGGACCCTCTCTTCCTTCTTGCGTGACAGAGAGAGAGCAGCTCGTTTAATAATTAACGGGTCACAGAAGCATCAATCCTCGATCTCCATAGTCTATCACAGTTGGCTCACCTTTACCACAGTTGCTGCAAAAGTTGCAGTTCGTTGCAAGTTCGATCCCACAGTTACTGCAATGCATGGTTTGAGCTGCGATTAGATCAGAAATCAAACGCAAATTATGACGACGCGACTCGAACGATGGTCGATAATCTAATAACACGCTTAGCTTACCTTTGCCACAGTTGCTGCAAAAGTTGCATGTCGTTGCAAGTTCGGTCCCACAATTACTGCAAAGCATGGTTTTAACCCGTTTTACATGTAACTGCGATTATACCAGAAATGACAAATCAAACGAAGCTCACCAAAAATTAGGGAGGTAGGTACTTCGTATATGCTACTGATAATGTACCCTTAGTTTCTTTGATAAGTTCCTTGTTATGCGCGGGCTCTGGGGACGACAATGACCGATGACCGAACCTCGGGTCCGCGGTAAAACTAAAAAGAAAAAAAAAAAAAAAAAAAAAACAGAACAAGAAAACTACTTCAAAGATAAGGTTTTCATTTTCTGTTCAAAGTTTGATACTGTACAAGTATTCTCCTGCTTTTCTAAATGTTTTAGAACTTTACAGATCCGATATGCTGTACATTTTTACATGGTTTTGTCCATGTTTTCAGCGTAAGGATAGTTCTGTCTATCCTCACTTTCCTTATCGAGACAACGACATGATATTTCAAATTCTTGACCTACTGAGTAATAGTCACGCAGCTGTTGTCAATGGGCGGGCTTTCGAATTTGAGCCCACTCGGATCGTCATTACCAGCGAGCACTTTATAAAGAACAGTCTTCACGCTAGTTGTTCTATTCTGTGCGGCATACACTCTGCTGATGAGACCCAATCAGGTCGAAACAGCTGTCCATAGTTTGCATTTTTGACTTTCAGTTTGGACTCTTTCATGTCGTTGTCCCGTTTAATAAGTTTTTTCCATTTCTACATAGTGTAAGCCTTGCAGTTATTGTCTTTACTAAAATAGTTATAAGTGTTTGAAAACGGCGAAATGCGCACTGTCGAAAGAATTTCGCTTGAGAGAACTAAAATATATTTACTCTCAGCAGCTATTTTACGTATCCTTTAAACCAAGAAATAGGCCACCACTCTTCCTACGAACGCCAGGGTGCCTTAACACATTGACACCTGAAACGCCCCAAACTGTCCGGTCCACTTCTGACGCCATCACCTACAGGAGGAAGAGTTCTTTCTGGACAGTGATACCCAAAGCAGCGTGATTGGTTGAATTGCACTTGAAATATGATCGGAAACGCTTAGAAATTTGAGTTAAAAAATCTGAGAAAGATTACCCTCTTCTACTCTTTGTGACTCCGGCCAATCCTCAGAGACCCAGGGGCAGTTATTGGGGAGGAGGGAAAGTCAAAACTGCGGAAAAAATCGGCGAAGGAAAGTCAAGAACAAAAAGAGAAGGCCCTGGGGAAAGAGTCTTACCAGGCCAGTTTCAAACCGTTCTCTAAATGCTGCCTACTGTTTGGACAGAAAATGGCCTTTTTATTCCCTTCGCTCGAAAAACCCCAGGTGTCATTGGTTTAATAGCATTTGTCGGAAGGAACCGGTTTGGGTGTCCACTGAATATTCCAAAATCAGTTAATTTGCAACAATTAGCAACAATCTCATCGCACCTGCACCTGCACGCCATATTCTCGTGCGCAAGGTTTGTTCTAAAAATATCCTGCTCGCAAAACTGAGCACGCGCTCAAATACTAGATGAAGACTTCTAGCTTAGTGACAGACCATTATCTGTTAGGGGGAGGGGCGGGGTTTGGGTAATTTTTCTGGGCAAGAAATTTTTTTTCACCTTCAGGTTGTGTAAGATTTTTTTCTTGGGCCGTGCTGGCTTATGCGAGAGATTTCTTTAAGCATCAAAAGTCACATAAACAGTAAAGGAACTTGCTTAATTTTTTTTGCGCAAGGTTCCCCTTGCACGGTTTTGTTTCCAGCCGATTTTTCTGTGCAGGAATTTTTTTTGGAAATTGTCCACCCCCACCCCCTAAAGAAATAGTGGTCCGTCCATTATGAATTTCCGATCACACTGACCGGAGCCAGTGAAGAAAAGGAGAGAGACAATAGGGCAAACAAAACGAGGGAATGGGGCAGGATGGGACTCGCAAAAAACACTAATTTACTGCTTGCAGCTTGAGAATGTACACATCAGTACTGGACCACAGCTCGCAAAGGGCAAATCCCTAAATGAGAGGGAGGCTGCACGGCGCCGAGGCTTGGGCTGCGCTTCACAACATTAACTTCTGCTAATCTGATTGACATCGAAGAAATTTCTGGTTCCTGTTTTTGAATCGCCCAGAGCCGTTGCGCTTCGCGACCGCTGGTTAAGGGGACGCAGGCTCTGGGAACGAGATTCCGTAAGAGAACAAGTAAAAACTGGGCAAGGTTCCCCTTGCAGTATTTTTTTCCCAGCCGATTTTTCTGGAAATTGCCCACCCCCTTCCCCCGCAAGAGTAGTGGCCCTTCCCTTATTAAGTTTATCGGTTTTGACTCGTGCGTGCATGCGAGCTTTCCTTAGAAAATAATTTATTACTAACCAACTAGAAAACTCTACGATATACCACTTCAAAATTACTTCCTTGTATACTGTGTAGGTAAGACCGCGAATAAAGAATTCGAATCTAAAAATACGAAACGATAAAAAGATCCATACACCAAGAAGCTATAAATCAGGAGCAAAGTCATACATTGTATAAAAAACCAGCAGAGTTGAACACATTTCAAGCTCTCACAGACTAGTCTCCTTGGCAATCTTGAGACCAGAGTCTGTCGACTCCTCAGGAAGCAGCAGGTCGCCGGGACAGACTTGGAAAACAAAATTGATCCTACCAGAAATGCAGGTTCTAAGCGGAAGTGAAATCTCCCAGAAAGGAAGGGAAACGAGGACGCTGATCGTTTTCCTCTCGGGGTGGGTACGGCTACACGGAGGCCAAACGAGGGCGTGATAACACTGTACTGTACAATATGAGTGAGGGGCCTGCACGACTCCACCTCGAAGAGAGATTTCGGTTCATCAAAATCAGTTTTTGGATTTCGTGTTTTATTTGGAAATCTGAAATCCGGATTTCAAAATCCAAATCCGGATCTCCCAATCGAATGCACTCTAGTTACCCAGGTAGACAACATTGCAACATAATGTTAATTTAAAAAATCTTTAATATTTATTTTATGTCACAAGTGAGTTGAGACAAGACTACAGACTTTCTTACTGAAATGAGTTTACGAATTCCTTGTGAAATTTAAGAGTTAAGTGATATCCTCTTGATATAATGTATAAATAAAAAATTGTATCGTTTTCGTCATGTACGTGCTTACATGCGAGCTATTCTTAGACAATAATTTATTAATAACTAAAAACGCTACGATATATCTTCTGTACTTTAAAATTACTACTGTACTATAAATTGTTATAATATAAATACGACTGCGAATAAAGAATATAAGTTCAAAAAGACAAAAAGATAAAAAGAAAACATCCATACTGAGAAGTCTGTGAAAGGCTAGAAATCAGGCTCGAAGTCATGTAACTTATACAGTAGAATTAAACCCATTCCTGACCAGTCTTTCACAAAGTAGTCTCCTTCGCGCGGTTGGTGAAATGTCACGCGACGTTGCCCTCTTTTGGGGGACGGGGGCGTTGCGAAGGAGGCTACCTGCAAAGGGAGTGGGTTGACGCTCAAATCACAGTGTAGTCTTCTTCACGTACTTTTTTTAATTAATCGCAAACCGTATCACTTCGGCCAATCAGGTCGAACAATAGAACAAACTGGGGTCTCTGACGCGACCTCTACACACGTTAACTGCTTTGCGCTGATAGGTTTGACGAGTTGCTGCTTTAACCTTAATTTGCTTTAATTCCTCCCAACTGCTGGCGGGCAAGTTGGGAGAATATGACTATGCACCACATCAAGGGTTTGAACTTCATCGGATCGGGCCTCAGTGTGACAAAAACCTCAAGCAATATACTTACATTGTACTTTGTAACAAACGACAGCTCGTGTTTTCTAAATTTCTCAAGTGTTCCCAAATCAAAATAGATAAAATAGATAAAAATGCATAAAATAGTTTTGGCTTTTCATATGTTTTATAATATATGTTTACACACATCTTTTTTTTTACTTTGGTAAAACAGGTTTGTTTCTAGTTCATTACAGTTTGCACATTCTGCAACTTGTAAAATAATCTGCAATAACATTTTTCACAGACGGTGTCGGTGCCTGCTCCAGCAGGCAATCGGCGACCACATAAACGAACCCGAAGTACTATGACGATGACTACGACGACCACGCGCTGATATTGATAAAATGTTCTACCAAGAGCCTGGCACAGAGTCACATGAGCAGTACTATCGATCTTGTCTTGGTACCTCCACTAGGGGAGGGAAGGGATTTCGTCCCGTGTTCAAGGTTCGCGACTGAAGGTAGCTCGTGTTCTTCACTTCCTCGTCGGAGGTCATGCCGTCTTCAGTTTCCCGAACATTTTGGTAGAACTGCGATGCATCTGATGTCTGGTGGACGGAAAAGGGAAAATCAAGCAAGGGTTGGATAGAATACATTGGGTATTGTCACAAATTGTAGGATTATTCGAACTCGTGTCCCATGGATTTGCTTTTTCAGTCATTTACTCTCACCTTCTCGAACTCTTCATTTTCTCAAACTGTTTTTCGTTTCCCTTAACAGTTCAAACTTTTGTCTACACTCTTTAAATGCCATTATCCCGTTAACTATCTCAATTATTGCTTTGGTTACTAGAAAAGCATTTTAAAAAAGCATACCTCTTGTACATCATTACTTAGCAAAGGACTACGAAGCACACTTGCAAGATTCTCAGGCTCCAGACTGGAAATTGTCAGGCCAACAAACACAAGCACTACACCTACAAAGACAAATAAGTCCAGAGAGAAACAGAAAGTAATAATTAGAAAGAGGGCTAGCCTGGGTTGGAGAGATTCACTGCCATAGCTATGATGCTGTAAGTGCTTTCAATTCCATCCTGCACGAACTCAAAATGGCTTAATTACTCTATTCCCAGAAATTGGGTGACTTTGTATGGCCAGACCATCAAAATAAAATGTGATGGAATTAGAACCTGGTTTGACATTCGGTGCCACTTATTCTTTCCAAATAAACCCAGGAATTGTGATGTTATGCAAACCTATGCCTGACCAGAACATCTTAGTAGAGTGGACTGGTTTTACATATCTGCCGTGTGGAAGTCCGCTGCAAAGAACCATTTATTTATGCTTCTAAGGATTTTGCAGTGCGTAGTTCATCAGGAAGAACGCAGCACTGGACGAGGATATTAATCGGAAAAGTGGAATTAAACCTCCAAAGGAAACCAATCTGGGCGTGGCTTAAGCCCTTTTGACCCCTGATCGGTCTAGACCGATATTTCTTCCCCCGCAACCCTAAACAAGGCCAAAATCCGTAATTTACCCCCCCCCCCCCCCCCTAATCGAGAAAACGAGCATCCCTGTCCCCAGGGTTCGTACAAAAACTCGCAACCATTTTTCCAGGAATTTTCAAGGACCACCTGCCAGGAATGTAATTTCACAGATGGTATATAAATGCACATTCCCAGTCCAAGTTAACAGGTTTCTAAGACTTCAAGTCTTTTCTCCATCTCCTTCTCTACATTTTTCAGTGCATTGTTTTTTTTTTTCGTTATTAGCTCCTTTTACACCCGTGTTTTACAGTGTTGGAAGTTGCTTTACACAGGAAGGGAATACCAAAGTCTATGCAAAGCAATTTGCTTTCGACGCCACTAAATTTTAAGTTGAAGAAAATTCAAGGACTTTTCAAGGACTTACACAGAAATTTAAGGACTTTTCAATACTGTGCGAACCCTGGTCCCTTTCTAGAGCAGAATGCACTTTTGTGATGGTTGTGTGGGCTGTTGTCTGCTAAGTGCTAACCACTAAGGTACTAAAGCGCTAAGGTGTAAACTTTGATAATCAATTAAATAATTTAAATTACTTAATTACTCTTGTGAAGGGGGTAAGGCCGGTGGGGAGAACCTGACTGTGTGCACTAGGCAAAACGTGGAGTAGTTATCTACGTTACTTTTATATGAAAAGCAAAGTGACCATACATGTATTTTTGTTTCTGACGACTCTATGCTCTCCTGGTTTATGGGGGTGGGGACTGTTTGGATTCATTTACACTCCCTGCCTCTTCCTTCCTCTCTTTTATCTTCAGTTTGTAAAAATGGTTATTGGTTACTTTGGGCAGTGCTGGCTTTTACATATTAAAGAAATGATAAATTTTCTATCTATCTTCACAAAGTCTGGGAAGAATATATCAATGTCTTGGCACAGTGGGTTACTTAGATATAGGATAGGAACCGTGTGGCACCTGTGCAACTAGGAATAATTCTTAATATTTCTTTATGTGATTGGGTGCCCGTAGTAGGCATTATACTGCCGATATACCAAATCCCCGGGCTGGGTTACTACCCTGTTAAAGGAAATTTCGGAGTGATCCCACAGGGCAAAGAAAATTTTGAACCTGGTGGGATTTGAACCAGCATAGAAAAAATATTACAAATTACTGTGGATGTCTTACCTACAACTTCAATAGTTGTGTAGACAATATCCTGCATCTTGAACTGTCTAACAAACATCCAGTCTTCAAACCAGGCAACTAATGGCACAAGACATAGTACTCGGTTGGTTACCAGAGCACCTGTGAGATAACAAAACATCACACATGGCATGGTGTTAACAGCAGGGTAAAAATAAGCCAGTCAAGACATGTATGGATGCATTGTTCAATATCAACATAACCAGATTAAACAAAAGAGCTAACAAGGCATATTATATTTTGATATTAAAGCCATTTTTGTGACATACAAAGTTATCTTGTTCACCAGAAACAAACAGAAGCCTACATATCAGGGAGAAAGCAGAAAAAGGTGTAGTTAACCAAAAGGAACAATAATAACTAAAATAGTTGAACTGAAAGAGATAATTGATGGCCCATGGCTCCTATTAGATTTAAAAATTTAGGCTAAATCTTTTACGTATGATTGCTCACTGATGTGGTATATTTCAGCGGAATGACCTTAAATGAATTATCAAGCAACTTATTTCGTTTCAGAATTACAGGTAAAGAACAATGCCGATGGTCATGTAGTTTGAGAACAGGCATGGTACTCATTCCCACAGCAGCAAAAGCAAACCCAGGATTTTTTAAAAGGGTCTTCATTTAAGTAAATAATGGCAGTAGTATTACTTTATGTTAATTAATGCATGTAGTAAATAGCATGGCCATTGACTACTCAGATTGGTGACTTCACCAGTAAGTATGCTCAAAGGTTACTCAGTTGTTGGACCATATGATATCCTTGCATTGGGCTTTGACACACAGCCCTCCCACCCTTTTAGGGATGGGGGGGGGGGGGATCACTCTTCAGTTAGGTGTTTGCTTCATGTTGATCAAGTTTGTTGAGCCCCACCTTGATGTGATAGTAATTTGGAAATCATCATAATATTTTACCAATACAGCTGTGGCATATCTTAAGGTGGCTGGTATCAGTTTCCAGCATTTTCCAGTAGGGGAGTGGGCAGGGGGGTCCTCAGGGGTGCCCCTGAACCCCCCCCCCCCCCCCCCCCCCCCCCCACTTTGTGAGATAACTTTTGAAGTTAACAACATACAAACCTTATAATTCAGGTGGCAAAAAAACGCAAATCCGAAGAATCAACATGCCATAAATCTTTTCTAGTGCTAGGTAGTTACATACTCCATTGGCATTTGCAGGACCAAACATCTGCAGTGGACTATGTAAGTACCCTGGGTGTGACACAGTGTGACCCCCCTCCCCCCTTTGGAAAATCCTAGCTACATCCCTACCCAGCTCTAATACTTTGATAGATCTGTGCTAGAAATCTTTATCTGTCATCAGTTGATGCTACAATAATGGTATCAAGTAAATGTCCAATGATTGGTGAATATGTTGTGGTTTGGTTGCCATAGAATAGCTGACTGGTCCCCAGTCATCTTCTTATAGCATGTGGCAAAGGGAGAGTTGCGCACCAGGTGGGGGAGCAGGGGATGCACACCTTGCCCTCCCTTTCTCTGTATGAAGACGACTGGTTACCAGTCAGACAGAATAGTATAACCTGTTAAAAATACCCTGAACTTTAGCTTTAAGTGCTTCTAACTCAAAAACGAGCTTGGTGACCTCCATTTTTTTGAGTTATGATCAGCATGTTAAGATATACAACTTTTTGCAAAGTTAAAACAATTTAAGGTGGGGTCACTGAGCTTGTTTTTGAGACCACTTAAAGCTAAAATTAAGGATGTTTTAATTTAACAGGTTATACTATTGCTATGGTAACCAGTGAGGTAAAAAAAAATAATCATTGAGCATTTATTTGATACCATTATTGTAGCAGCAAATGATAAAAATTTGTTGTACTATCTCGTCAAAGTATAATTACTGGAAGGTGTCAGAAACATTACCAGCCACCTTAAACAAAATTCTACAAACACTGTAAAGGTAGGCCATCGCAGTATTGAAAATAATATCTCCCAAGCATAGCCATCATGTTAAATTAACATATCAAAGTGCAAAAACATCCCAAATATTACAAATGATCAATTACATTATATTTTGTTCTAACACTCACCAACTTCCTTGTACATATAATCCACAATAACAGCTGCCAGCCAGCCAGATATTATGGTGAGAAATACTATGGAGAAAATAGCTGCTCTGCCATTGCTCCAATTTATCTAAACGAAGGTCATACATGTTTCTTTAATTAAAATTACATAGTATTTTGTAACACAAGGAAATACAGTGAGTCATATCCCTCGCGATCTTTATAGTTGTTAAGCATTGTGTTTTTTCCTGTGCAAACAGCAAAAATCCTACTTACTTTATATGCTCTTCATTTGTCGATCTATTGTTTTATTTCCCTGATCACTCTGCACACTTGAAATACTTTATACAAAGTTTTGTTAAAATTATGAAATCCAGCAAGTCTGGTGCTTAAATGCACTAGATGCATGTATATGTAAGCCCACAATTATGATTGTAAATTATGTTATCACATAAACTAGTAAAGTACGCAAAGTATGCAGTCACACTCTAACATCACATACTCTGCACGATTTTGGAGAGGTACCAATTGGAATAATTTGTTTATTACGACATACCTCATCATATTCCTCATATCGCTGCAGTATAAGAAACAGTATCAGGGCAAAGAATCCACCAAATATATTGTTACCAATACCACCACTGACATAATGAATGTTTCCTCTCTTGGAACGCCAAAATACTAAAACAAAATTTGAAAGAATGAAGTGTCAGTCCCGACTAACCTCTTACTAACCAAGTGCGAGGGCTGTTCTGGGGAATATTGGCTTGAGGTTGTGGCGCTCGGTCCATACAAAAATGACCGAGGGCCAGTATTCCCAAGTACTGCTTGAGCAAGCTATTTAGTAAGTACAGTCAACTCTCTCTAAAACGGACACCTTCAGGGCAAGCTCCAACTGTCCGTCTAAGAGAGATGTCATCTTATAGGGAGATTAGTTACATTAAAATAACTGAAAAATGACAGGAACTGGACCAACATCAGATGTCCATATTATGGAGGTGTCCGTCTTATAGGGGTGTCCGTTTTAAGAGAGAGTTGACTGTAGTTTACTTATACAGCACTCCTTTTAGCTGCAAATTTTGAGAACAAAAAAATACACAGCTTATAACCATTTCCATGGAAATGGTCTGTATAGCGAAATCCCGACCAAGAAAGAACCAACCACAATGCTCGGATTTACCTCAAGACTGCCTTGTCACATAATAACAGGTTATAATCACGCAATGATTGTGTGTGTTTTTAGTAAATACAAAATTTGATGACGTGTAGTATATGAAATGATTCATATATGAACTGCGGATATATATGAAGGTGATATGTGATCTTCGCAGTGAATTTCCAATTTAAGCAATTGGAATGAAGAAGCCTGAAAAAAATCAGGGCTTCAACGGGATTTGATGTAAAAAATTTGATGTATTTATTGCAGAAAGTCCCTCTACTTCTAAAAGGGGGATAATTAAGTGTCATACAGCAAGCACATAGGGATCATACAGACATAGATACACGCACATACCACTCACTAGTTTACAGTCATAATGATATTTCAAGCTCTGCAAGTTATGATTGGAAAGTACACTGAAAGAATACTGAGGTGCTGTGGCTTGAATAACTTACTTGAACTGATTGACCACATCAAAGATCCACCAATAAGAGCCAGCAAAGATGTTGCTAACTTCACAGGTGTAAATGGGGTGCAGTATTGTTTTCTTATTGTGGCACCAGTTACATTTGTGCTGTTCGCACTACTATTCCTGACTGCTGTTACTTCTTTATAATGGCAACGACCCTGACTCTTTGTTGCTAAGCCAATGCCAGATGCAGAGACAAGAATGATACCCACACAGCCAACAGCAATTGCACAAAGCTTGCCTGTTGATACCGGATTACTGGACATCTGAAAGACCAAAACAAACACAAGTCAACTACAAGACATTATGTTATATCAAATCAGTCAATCAGTCCGTTCATCTGTCCATCCTTTATTTAACACGGTCTGTACACTTAGCTTAAGAGCTAGTTTACAGGTAGGCCAAGAAACAATAAATAGAAAAATAAAAACTTCATTTACATATAAATTCAAGATAAGCTATAATAATTAAAAATGATACAAATTTAAATAAACATGGTAAAAATATTTTGTCTAACCAACTGTGAATTAAAAATTGTAAAATTAGTAAAAGTTGTCTTAAAAATTATCACATATCACGCTCAAAGCCCAGTGTGATTAATTGTTTTTAAATTGTTTGTAAAGGCTGTATATGTTGTGGTTTAAATCTATATTTGGTTTGAAATTTCTTAAATATAAACCAGTTTGATTTTTATTTTTCATTGTCTCCGGCAAACTCATTATAATCATAATCTCAAACAATGGGAAATAAAAGTCAAACTGGTTTGAAAAATTTCACACCAATAATAAAATTTATAACCACAACAATTACATATACCGGTATGTTTGAATCTCACAGTTCAGTGTAAATAATGCATATTAATTTTTGATTTTTTCGGTTTAAAGTTTTTGTCATGTTATACTTGTCCGAGTTGAATCACAAGCAATAGCTGTCTGATATGTACCAGACTTATGAAAAAGGTCTGTGAAACATTATTAACTGTCTGAACAACACTATGAGCGATTAACACATGATTTCTAGCTCATCCTCGGTGTAAGAACCTGTGAAACTCACCGGTGATGTAAAACAAAGAACGAACAATACAACAAAGAGCTGGCAAAACAAAGATAGAGAGGGAAAACAATAGCTCCTAAACATTAGAGGTGAAATCGTGGAATGACATGAGCACCGTAAATATTCGTAGGAAATGAATGGATGACAAAACCATTAGCTTGAGAACACTGACTAATGTTTTCTTCAATGGTCAAATGCCAAATACAACCCAGCGGGAAAAGTTTTGCCCAGGGTATGCCTGGGGAGGGGGGATGGGTGGTTTTAGAAATGACTGATACATTATATACACAATAATTAAGCAACTGGGCTAAGCGGCATTTGACCAGTACATCAACCTCTAAAGTTTACTTGTAACATGGGCAATCTGCTGACAGTCGACCGATAATTGACTAATTTTGTGGTTCCAGAAAATATTCATGCCCTTCGTATGGAAGTTCATTGGAAACTCTGAGGGGAGGGTTGGTTTTGGAGACCAACATTTATCATGGAAAGTATGAATTAGCTAAACTGGATTTACCACTAATTTTCCAGAGGGGAGAACGGGGTCAAACCAAACAAGCAAGAATATTTTCTGGAACAACACAATATATACAGGATGACTATGGACCAATATTATCAGTAAACTATGGACTGAGTGTCAACCGATGTTATAAACATGGTCCATCTATTTTGATCCCATCTATTTCATCTATTTTCAGAATCTGTTCTCTTGATAATAATACACATGCAAAAATTTCAGCAAGCTCATTGGCTGAGAGCACGTCAATTAATCCCAAACAGTGCAGAAAGTTGAAATTGAGTGCAAAAAGATGAAATTGAGTGCAGAAAGTTGAAATTAAGTTGATTGACAGAAAAGCCGCGAAAGCACGCCAAACAAAATGGCTAAAAACATCAATTTATGCAAAGTTAGACCGATTTAACGAAAATTATCAGAGTATAAACTAATATACTAGCAACTGGACATTTGTGCAGCACAAAAGAGGCTCTATGAAACTACTGAAGGCTACCAATCGAGGATTTTCTTTCGCGACAGCTCGTAAAGAAGGAAGATTACAAGCCTGAATTGAAATTGCACATTTCAGCTCATTCCCATGTAACTGAATGAGGATAAAAGCACCTGATAATGCATGACAGAGAGCTTTAAAATTCCGTAGCAGTATTTGGATTTACAAAGCTTGGCAACTCCGTAATGTTTTAACAACGATTCGTAAAGGTAAGCGATCGAACACATCTTGTTTGTAATTTCACTTGCAGAGAAATTTTTGTATGTGTATTATTAAGTAATCACATGATTTTTCTCGTGCAATTTGGTATAACTCAGCACTCGTAAATTTTTCAAAGACAACAAATTGCACTCGCCCTACGGGCTCGTGCAATTTGGTTAGCCTTTGAAAAATTTACTCGTGCTGATTTATCCCAAATTGCACTCGAAATCATGTGATTACCTACACAAATCTGTACTCCATTGCTATTTTTATGCGATCCTAAAACTGACTAATTAAGGTATCCAGAATGGTCCTAGCTAAATGGAATAAGAAAAAAATCCCCCACGTATGTTATTTGTCAGCCTCATTTCTCCTCTTTCCTGCAAATTTATGTCGAAAACCAAAAAACTAATTACCACCGAATTTTGCCAAATTTTGCCAGTGGTAAATTTCAATCAGTTACTTCCGGTCTTTGGAACAAAAGTGACAACTTAACACATCATTGTTTACATTCTAGCAAAGATTGTAGCTATTTCAAGCCCAGCAGACACAGAAAAATGAACGAATTACTCACCCTGACAAAAGGCAGTCTCTCTAACAATATGGACAGCCACGGAGCTGCCGCCATGAAAACACCTCCGGTGGTGGGATTCAACACTTTTAACCCATACATAAACAACATGTACGGTGCTGCCAACTGCACAAAACCCATCACAGCATACTTCCAGTAATTTTTTGTAGTTCTGAAGTTGCTGTGGAATATTTCCTTGTGTTCGCTGTCTCTAGTTGAAAGGAAAATCATGAAAACAACATACAAAGCCACAGTTCCAGGAGTTCGAAGAAGAAATACGAGGCTCGGTGATTCATAGGTACGGACGGCAAAGTAGATGGCAACTGAGAAAGTTCCTCTGATTATTCCGAGGAAAATGAATGCTGAAAGGCTTCCTGTGGTAAAATATCCTCTCGGAGCCATGTTTTACACAGCTGAAAAACCTTTAGCGAACAATTTCATCAGCTCCTTTGCAGCTTGTCTTGCTGAATAGTTTCACTTCCGTTACCTTCCCAGATGTCTTTGCCAGTCAATTCAGACAGCTCGCAAAGACTCCTGGGCGCAGATAGAGGGACCGACCGGCGGGACCTAATAAGGGACATACCATCATACGAGGAGGGGGGATTTTTTTAACTTGCAAGAACTTTTTTGAGGGCCCATTTCCTGTGTAAGACTGCAGCCCTATGCACGATTTTTTTAGAAGATCTGCTTCATGCGCAATTTGTTATTGAATTTTAATTAAAATTAAAAACAGTGCTACTTTGTTTTACTAAGGCGGGGGTACACCGTTTTTCTACCGCTTAACTTGGGTAAAATGCGAATATCTCGTTCGCGTTTCAAGCATTCCCAAAACCCTCTGCTCATTTCACAAACCTATGTTTAGCAGTGTTTTGTAAATTTTTGGGTGATTTTGGGGGATGTTTGGGAAGAGATAGTTTTCCTCAAAGGATTAGTAAAATTTGGAGAAATAAGAAATATTAAGATTAAATGTGATTTTAAAAGTAGAATTTGAAGTTCAAAATTAGTAAATGGACACCCAAATAGTCCCCTGACAACCTGTGGTGCTCTTGCGTGGGGGTCAACTGGTGGTGTTCCAAAAATAATTTTCTTTCTTCTATCCCTTCTTTAAATACATAGCTTGTACTTTAACGTTACTTTCCATTTTAAAGTTTATTTTATGCCATAAAATACTTTTTGAATAATGCTCCCATTAATAAATATAATTTACTTAGGGAGACTTCAAAAGTAAATAGCAGATTATTAATAGTGAAAAACTGTGTACAGATTAATATACCTGTCAGGCTCGCAGGAACGAATTTTGAGGTGAGGGGGCCTAAAAGTTAGTAGCGATTGTGATGTATTAAATTGGGCCGGAGGCCAATTTCCGTAGGGGTCCGACGGCATCCTCGCACGCCTTTATGCCATTTGTTGCATATTTTGGAACACTTTTCGAGAAGATTTATAATTCTGATTAAATATCAAAATGCGGCCCATCTTGCGATTGATTTTTTTTTGCGTTTTTCCTTGCATGATTTTTTCGCACATTTTCCCTTTCATGAATTGTTTTTTCTCATCTCCCTCCCCCCATCACTTTTCTAATGGTCCGTCCCCAAAGCTGCACCATTTCATTTTTGGGCGGGGAGGGTGTAAATTCTCTGGAAATTCCCACAATTATTTGTAAAAGAGGTACTTTTTAACATATAATATAACAACCCTGAAAGCAATGAATTTATTTTGTCAAAGGAAACGACTGCAGATTCGCTATTGCTTGCGCGGCCTGGATCATGTTCGGCTCCGCGCGAGGACCACAAGTGCTTGCTTTCCCCGAGGCGAAATACGTAAAAGAGCAATCGCGGCACTTCACTTTGTAAACGATTCCCGCCATTCGGTTCACCGCTGGTCTGTCCTCTGGCTTTCTGAAAACGCAGCCCAACGTTCTTTCAGACTTGAATGCCGTCCGAATGCGGAATTTCTGGAGGACACGACCCAACCGATCTGATGTACTTTTTACGTATGGAAAGACTGCAAGCCCCAATGGCCTTTCTCGCGTTCGCCTCTCTTGGGCTCTGTCTCTCATGCATTTCTTGAACAGATGGTCGGGATTAAGCAACATGCTGAGTCAACCGAACACAACATCCATCCGAAAGACGCCCAGATCCTCGAGCGTGTTGTAAGCAGTTACAGCAAGAGGCTTTTCGTGGAATCGTGGCACTCCACTTTGGACAGCGACGTTATTAACGAACGTAAAGCGTTTCCCTTCGCTGACGTGCCTTGAATTGAAAATGTCACAAACGCACGGGTTTGAACGCGAACACAAACGAACTCACATTTCTAGCTCTGATGAATGTGAACAGGAGTCACCAAGAATTAAGTAAAGAATTCCTTTTATTGTAACCGTCTAGTTATTCATGGGAAACCCTTTACAGAACTATCCAGAGTGAAAGCAGGCGTCAGACAGGGTTGCCTCCTGTCACCGTTCGTAGTGCCTTTAGAATGAATGGGATTATAGCACGTATACTCTTTGTTAATACTAACGTTCTAGAATGTTCGATATTGAGTAGGCAAAGTTAAGTCTGCATACGCGCCTTTGAGCTTACCCCGGTTTCCGTAGCATGAAGCGACTAGGAGTATTACTAGGCACTCTGAGTCAGGGATGGGATTCTAGTCCATCGCACGGTTACAGCCAGCAGTAAATTCGCCGGTACCTGGGAGGAGGGAGGCACCATGAGGGTAAAGTGTCTTGCCCAAGAACCCGGACCGCCTGATCCGGAGTCCAGCGCACTAACCACTCGGCCACCGTGCCTCCTACTCCAAATTGAGTAAGACAACAAAATGTAGAAAGCTGACTGCGCGAACAGTCCGATCATTCTCTGACATTTGTCTGATTAAGCCGTACGACTCCATTCAACTTTTATAGCAAGCCAAAATGTTATTCAGTTTTTATACTTCAGATTACGAAACTATGTAATTGAAAATTACTAAATTAGACTACAGTGTTTTGTCATGATTTTAATACACCATTACTATGACATTGTACACAAGCCAGGTCAATATCAACCTTCAAACAACTGCATCAGACACTTTTTTAAACAAAGTGTTATTTGACTATTTAGTCACTATTAGTATCATAGTAATATAAAGGACCTTCAGATCGGAGTACGAGTACGCGATTTAGAATGAACGAATACGATTTCTCAAACCTAGTGCTTATGCTTTCCATTATCGCATTTCTCAGCAATCTCGTACCGATAGTCTACTTTTCTATCGGTCAGCAACAGGGAGGAGTGAGTGCTTTGGGAACTTATCTGGATTGAGATTTGAAACTCGTACTCGTACAAATACTCAATCTCGTACTCCTGCTTCGATCTGAAGGTCCCTATTAAATCATGCAATACTGACTGTTATGCGCGGTTGAGAGTATATATAGAACCTGTGCATAACAAATATGAGACTGCATTTTACGTTTTTTATTCATTACTTTATTCGTGTTTGTTGTGATAGGTCCGATGTGATTAGTTTTGTTTTGGATTTGCCAGTCTGACTGGAAGGCAGCTCTAAGAAACATTGAACGCCATACGGAAGTGAGCACATGTAGTTATTGCTTTCAACAGTTGTTGGAAGCCGCACTAGAGTGGTTTTCACATGAGTGTAGAAAGTAATTCGCATTTGCTGAGGTTTTGTATTTATACCCTCAGTGATTGGCTTTATAAAAAACTCTCCACCAATCGCGACATCGCTCTCGCGCTTCGTGCCGGCTACATGTACTTGCTACTTGCATGTGGTTACTTTGGTTTTGGTTTTACGACACTCATTTGAAAACTGCTCTATTCTATAAAAGAGAAAGTCTGCATCGGGCCAAAGTGTCCCACCTTGTCGGAGCTAAACCGGATTTCTGTATCATTAAGCGTCTAAGAGATTTCTACCCTCTCCTCGCCGTTACCCATTTATACACCTGATCCCGGTTGTTCAAAGGCTATCCGCCGGATAAATTACTATTCTAACTATTCTACTCCAAATGTTGCATAGCATAGGGAGTAAATGCAACAGCTACTCCGAAGATTTGGTAATTGTTTCAAATTGTATTCTTGTTGTTGCAAGCGAGTTCCTTTGTGATTTGAAGCTCTTAGATGCCTTTCACTCTTACAAGGAGGGGGACATTGGGGGTTGCTGAACACCGCATTACCGCAAAAAAATTCGATAAATACCGCAATACCGTAAAAAAAATCGGAAAATACCGCAATTTTATAGTAAGCCTGCATAGCTGGTGGATTCGTTGACGCGAGGGCAAAAATAGAGGCAAAAACGAGCGGTGGGACCGTGGAAACAATGGCACGGCTTTAAACTGGTTGTTAAAACAGTCAAATTGTAGATTAAAATGTGTGACAAAACAAGGCTGTTTCAGGTTGCTTCAGAAATGGCTAAAAATACTCGTTAGAAAGTGAAGGATACGTTTTTGTACCGAAAATCGTCGACCAAAGCGTAAAGAAAACGCATCCCGCAGGTTTCGAGAATACCGCAATACCGCAATTCAAGATTAAAATTACCGAAATACCGCATGAAAAATTGGCCAATACCGCAATACCGCAAACCCCAATGTCCCCCTCGAATAGGGACTTTGAGATACAAGGACGCAGACGCCGCGAAAGACGACCGGAAGTTAGATCACACCTCTAATCTTCACTGCGAATGGCCAAAAGTCAGGCTTGCCGCTCGCTTGCCGCATTCTTGCTGGGGACGGACGTGATTTTTTTTTTTTTTTTTTTTTTTTTTTTTTTTGGATCAAAATTAGCATAATGGCGGTAAGGCCGCGTTTCTGCTACTCCTGGATATTTCTAGTTTGGCTTTCGCTTACCATTATTATTGGCTCTCATAAACTGGATGTGAAGATTGATAACGAAGCAAGCATTGTTTATGTATCGAGTGGGCTAAGTGTGAAGCACTTCCCGACCCGTAATTCTGGTTTAGTACGCAAGTACGAAAGGCAATCGATGATGTCGCCATCTTTGAAATGTGTGGCCGCTTTGAAATTTGGAAACATCACCTTTTGTGCTGCCTACATAGTGCTGTTGTCTGGTGATGTTATGACAAATCCTGGGCCTATAAAAGATCCGTGTACCGTCTGCTCTAAAGGATGCAGGAAAAACCAGAAGGCGATTCAGTGCGATTGCTGTGACGGCTGGTTTCACGCCAAATGCATCAGCATGAAAACCACCGAGTACAATCAACTGTGTAACGACTCAATGGCTTGGGAATGCATAGATTGTTTATTTCCAGGCGTAGATACACCTGTCCGGAATACAATCAAACCAGCTAGTTGCGATAACAGAGAAGAAAGTGGCGCAAATATACGTGCGAGAATGAATCCCGCTCTAAAGAGAAGAGGAATGAAATTTGCCCATGTTAATGTCGTTACACTGCCAGGTCATTTTGGTGACGTGGACGTGCTACTTGAGGAAACAGCACTTGATGTATTTGCAGTTACTGAATCACGCCTGGATTGTACCATCCCTGATGGACAAGTGTGTCCTTCAGGCTATGTTTGTTACAGAAAGGATAGAAATCGAAATGGAGGTGGCTGTGCGGTGTTTGTGAAGAGTAAATGGCCTAGTAAGAGAAGAAAGGATTTGGAAAGCGAATCTCTCGAAATGGTGTGTGTGGAAATCTGTCCAGATAAAGCAAGAAACAGGATTTTTGGAGTGGTGTACAAGCCGCCAATTATGAATCCTGAAAACTTTTTATCAAGTTTTAAGCAAGACGTTCTCGAAAAGCTGACCGATGAAGCGAATAAGGATATTATTATGATGGGCGATTTTAACGCTGATGTTATTGCATCAAAACCCTGTAAATATACACGGAGCCTAATGCATGCAACCAGACTTCACTGCTTGAGTCAACTTGTCAAAGAGCCCACTCGCGTAACAGAGCACACAAAGACAGCAATTGACCTAGTATTTGTAAATAATCTGCATCGCATTGTTTCACATGGAGTACAAGATTTCGCAGTCAGTGATCATTCTGTTGTCTTCGCTGTTAAAAAAGCTGGAGTTTGCAAGGCCCATGCGGAAATTCGCGAAGTGAGGTCATTTAAGCGCTACAACAAAGAAAAGTTTCGCAGTGAGGTGGCTGGTATTCCCTGGAGTGTTGTTGAGTCATTCGATGATCTGAATGATGCCGTTTCTGCTTGGAACACTCTTTTTGTCGATGTTGCCAATCGTCATGCACCTATCAAAAAGCTGAGAACGAAGCGTGCAATAAAGCCGTGGATCACAAAGGAACTGAAAGATGTAATGGCTGAGAGAGACTATGCGTATAAAGTCGCCAAAAGATCCGGAGGCAAACAAGAAATGTGGGACAATTATCGCAAGTTAAAGAACTTAACTAACAGGAAAATCAAGGCGGCTGAGGCTTTGTATTACAAGAAACTAATTGAATCCGCCCAAGGCCCTAAAGAGATGTGGCGCACGTTGAATTCAGCTTTGGGAAATGAAAAAGTGGAAAATTTGACATTTCAATTGCAGGAAGGTGAACGTATTATATCAGAACCTAAAGCTGTCGCCTCTAAATTCAACAAGTTCTTTGCAACCATTGGATGTCGTATTGCCAAAAAATTGTTCTTCATATCAAAGGATGCCTGGAAGAAATTCGAATCTGCTGTCCAAACTGATGATGAAAATTTATGCGAACTTCAATGCGTCAGTTCTAAAGTTGTCTCTAAGATTTTGCACTCATTGAAGGTCAACAAGGCAGCTGGACTAGACAAAATACCGGCAAGGTTAGTGAGAGATGCCGAAGTGGAGCTTGCTCCCTCAATAACATATCTCATTAATAAATCGATCACAGACGCAACTGTTCCTGCCATGTGGAAGGTTGCACGTGTAACCCCTCTGTTTAAAGCTGAGGACAAACTTTTGGTTGAAAACTATAGACCTATTTCTGTGCTGCCGGTTCTAAGTAAAGTTTTGGAGAGAGTGATACACACACAAATGAGTACTTATCTAGATCACTTGAGCTGGTTATACAAACATCAGTACGGATTTAGACGTGGGCGTAGTACGGCACAAGCGTTCGGTCAACTAAACAACTCTGTGCTTGATGCCATTGATGGAGGAAAAGTCGCTGGTATGCTATTTCTCGATATATCCAAGGCATTCGACTCTATAAATCACAAGATACTCCTGGGAAAGCTTGAACACATCGGGCTAGCAGCAAGGAGTCTGAGATGGTTTAAATCGTATCTTGCAGACAGACGGCAATGCGTGTGTATAAACGGGGAGGTATCAGAGACTCGCCCTATTGACTTGGGTGTTCCACAAGGAAGTATCCTAGGCCCACTTCTATTTAATGTTTACATTAACAGCTTGTCAGCTGCTGTAACGAAGAGTGAACTCATATTGTATGCGGATGATGCTGTTTTAATAGTTGCTGCGTCGACACCCCAAGAGCTTAATGATGCCCTTCGACATGACTTCACCCTAATCTCCGACTGGTATACCGACAACAAATTAACGCTTAATGTAAAGAAGACCAAATTGATGCTTTCAGGTAGCAAGACAATGTTGTCTCCGTTTAATGACTTTCAGTTTTCTACTGATGAAGGACAAATAGATCGTGTTTCATCTTTTAAGTATCTAGGTGTATTACTGGATGAGAAATGGAAATGGAAGATGCACGTCAATAGCCTCTTACAAAAATTAGGACATCGCCTTTCAGTCTTCAATCGAATCTATCATATGCTGGATCAGAAAAGTCTCACAGCATATTTTAATGGCCTTGTCCTACCACACCTAGATTACGCAGATATTGTCTGGGGTGACCAGCCTGGTCTTACAACACAGATGAAACAATTACAATCTTTTCAAAATCGCTTTGCGAAGAAGATCGTTAAGTCGAAAGTGTCATCAGCAGAGGCCTTGACGTCGTTGCGGTGGGTGTCTTTACATGCGAGGCGGTTCGGTCATCGGTGTTGTATTGTGCAAGATGCAATCAAAGGTAGCATCCCCGAGCATTTCGGTGTATTCAGATCCACCATGAACCAACAACACGGTTATAATACCCGAAATGGCTACATGCCCAAAGTCACTAGGCCAAGAACGGAATGGGGAAAAAGCAAAACATATTATAAAGCCATTAACGACTGGGCCACGCTACCAAGTGCTTTAAAGAAACTGATGCCGAAAACTATTTTTAAATACAAATTGAAACAGTTTTTATTACACCATTTTTAACCTTAGTTAGTAGTATTTTAATCTCTTGTTCTAGTTTTAATCTTAGTTAGCTACAGTTTTAGATATTTTTAGTTTTTATTACCACATAGGTTTTGTCCTTTTTATTGTATCTTAGATTTTAATGTATTTTAAAGGTTTGACATTTATTTTCTCAGAGGACCCTCCTGAAAACCACCTCTAGGTGATTGGAGGCCTCCTCTTAAAATATTATGTATTATTATTATTATTATTATTTATATTTGAAGGCTTTTCGCGTTTGTGATAAAACGCGAGTGTTTTGGTGGTGTGTAGGGATTCTGTAGACCTTTGAATTTCCACTGCTTGTCCTATTTGGAAGGTTTAAGAATCTCTTTTGTTATTAATTTTCGCCTTTGAAAGTCGACTTGGTCGCTGTGTCTTGAGACAAACCAGCAGATTAACAACAGTGTAACAAGCACATCCATTACAGTATTATTAATCATGCAGAGTTCGGGTACTGGACCTCCAAAAATTGGATCATGCCAGAGTAACAACAAGGGAAGGCAAATCGCTTCAAAAGCATATGAAGGCCTTCGGTTTCGTCGCATGCTGTTCACTGATTGCTCACATTAACTACTGCAGGAATTCGTAGTACATTTTCCAATCGGGTAATGTGATGCTTCTCTACCCTGCAGTTGGCTTTACACTCGGCTTCATTCGTATCCTGCAAGCAAAATCTCAGATACTTCTCGTAAGGAGAATTCAAATTGTCGAACTTGTTTCCTCATAAACTCTAAATCGGTTATAAAGACACTTGCATGACTTAAAAGCAACAGCTCTCGATTTTCTCTCAAGGAAGCCATGTCTCTAGTCTCTAGACGAGCTCGATAAAAAATTGTCGCGTCGCTTCAGTTGCAACACCTAACTTATTTTTTCGCCACGAACACCGTGTACTCGACCCAGGCTCTCTTCGACCGTCTCCTATTTCGAGAAATCCGCCTTCCTTTATCTCAAAGTCCCTAATTATTTGTGAAGACAACGTTCAATGCCGTGATTCGCCACGTTCAACATAAAACCCCTATTAGGTTAGTTAATAACACCAGCCAATAATCGTTATGATTGGTGATGGTTTGTTCCGGGTTCTGTCGAAGTTGCTTAAGCACGGTATTAGCTGCTTGGAGTCCGGTTTGAAAAACTGTCGAGCTTCTTTGCTAGTGCATGTGTAATCGGCCTCACAGAAAGTAGAGTCTTCCAGCGCAAAATGTGAGATTCGGGCAAGTGTTGCAATGATCTGAGAAACAAATGAAAGGAAAGCTGGAAAGTAATCACGAATAATAGTAATTACAATTACAATTACTTGTTTAAGTAGAGCTATTTCCAGAATTAATTGTTCAATAGCACTTTACAACAAATTAAATTACAAGTTTTAAATAAGTAATAGAATATAAAATAAGCTAACAAAGTTACGTTTTCGCCAAAAGGGCTTACTCCCCTGTCATGAGTTAACAACACTCCCTGTGCTGCTATTACACTCCCTCAACTCGCAGTTGCTTTCAGTTTACGTGAAGAAATTTGTTTTGCAACTTTTCTTGAGATCTTGAAAAGATATTTTTTTCGGTCAGCCTTCTACAGAAGAGGATAATAGATGTTAAATAGAAAAAGAACCAACGCAAGCTATTGACGTGTCGATCATTTGGGCATTTTCCCCTCCTTTTCTTTGCAGCGTTTTCCAGAGGAAGCTACATATATTAAATCATTTAAATCAAAATTTCTATTAAGTTTATGGAAACACTCACGAAAAAGATGTGGAAAACTCGCCTAGGGCACTGGTTACCACTGACAGCATTTCCCCGGGGGGGGGGGGGTACTCCCCTAAATTTCGGAAACGGGTGTGCCGCGAACGTTCTCAAACCCTGACCCTATCTAAGGATAAAGAAAACGAAAATTGATACCCTTTCTAAGGCCCAAACCTGAAAAATGACACCCTATTCAAGAAGAGGAGAAGCATTGCGTGACGACTCAAATAACGGCTAACCGCGCACGGCAAAGCTCAAATCTTTCAAAATCGCTTTTTTCGTTTAGCTGGGCGTTTATTTGAGCTGATAGAATTTAGCTACCCTATCTAAGGATCACACCGGGAACACAATGCCAAAAGGAACGAGAGTGATACCCTATTTAAGGACCGAGAACCTCAAGAACCATACCCTATCCCGCGGCACATACCTATATAGCCCATATATGGGAGTACCCCCCCCCCCCCCCCCCCCCCCCCCCCCGCAGCATTTCTCGCTGTCCCAAACGTTAACGCGTGTTTCTATGACTAGAAAACTGTCCCTTTTTAATTTTAACCCGTTCGCCGTTAGTATAAAAATTAATTTTCTGGGAATTTTTGTTATATGCATTATTTCTTTAACAAAACAACCTCTCAGATTTGTTAATATAACGAAGTAGACAAAAGTAAATGCATCATTGTAGTGAGAAAACTATACCCTTGTTGTTAAATATGATCAGGGCCTTATTCGATCAAGACCTCGAGTACGATTTTATGTCATATAACCAACGCATTTTTCCCAGTCCTTGCATTGGGCACTTCACTTTATTGGGGTTCCAGTGTCGAATGATTGTTAAGGGGGGAGACTCTTAACTACAGATCCAGAGAAGTTGCTAAGGGATTGCTGTATTTTGAAGCAAGCGATTTTGAAGCTTTTTGTAACGCTAAATGGTGAATTTTATCGTGGGGTACACCTGCTTTGAAAAATATATCATTGCGCGTGCGAAACTAGTCGCAGTCCCAAACCGCGCGTTAAAATTTAAAATCCCTAAAACTGTAAAGATATAAGGTAAAGTTTCGATTTCTTTTACGAATCAGAGATAACGTAGCCATCTTTATAATCTGACGCTTGCTTTGACCGTTTACATGAAAAGACAAAACGCTACTGATGAAAGTCTGTAAATATGATTGTCTATATAAACAATAACCTCCATTTGGCGCGAAAATATGCACAGATATTTGTCCGCTGACATTATCTGTTCCGAGAAGCGAACAGTTTTCCGAGAGCGAAGCTCGAGGAAAACTGTGAGCTTCGAGGAACAGATAATGTCCAAGGACAAATATCTGTGCATATTTTTGAAGCCAAATGGATGCTATTGTGTTTATTATCCTTCAAATAGTTTTTTACAAGGCCGCGTTTTGGGAGACCTTTTCTCAAAGCGTTTTAAACGCCAAAGAAATTCTGTCAGCGCTCAAAATATTATTAGTCTGTTCAAAGTGTTTAGTTTTATTCATTTCAACAATTTACTCGGGATAAAAGCTAAACGTGCGAACGTAAATCGCAAAGTTCGAAAACTGGGGAATATCACTTGGGGAATATCATCTGATATTCCCCAGTTTTGGCTGCATCACGTGACGTGTTTAGACCAATCGCGCGCGCAAAAAATATTTGATGGATTATAATACGCCATAACTCTTATAATAATGCGAATTTCGCAAAAACGATACGTCACATTACGCATGTGGGCATTCTTTATCTATTGACGCTCGCTTATATTTAAAAATCTATCAGCCGTTTGAGGTTTAGGGTTTTTTCTGTTCTGGTCACGTGGGGCGTTAAATATGGCCGTGACTTGAAACTCTTGGAGAAATTTTCAATAGAACAAACTCATGCAAAAAGCTTATCCGTACGAGGTCTGATTTCCAAAGTATGGCAATTAGAAACCTGCCTTAGAAACAAATTGGTAGTTAAGAGTCACCCCCCTTAAAATGGAAAATATCTGACAATACCTTAACAACCGTAAAGTTCTACTCTCCATCCTATCCAATCATTCCACTCCACAGGCCGAAAGCGGACGTAACGTGCCGTGATTGGTGAGTTAAGGTCATGAAACACAATCGTACGTCCATTTGTGTTTCCAGCAAATTCCTAAACATGATAAATTGTTAAGGATGGCACAGTTTATTTCAAAATACGAGAGACACAGTCGAGCCAAAATACCCATGGCGAGACCAAACGAGCCTGATATG
The DNA here is from genome assembly GCA_963693305.1 of Meandrina meandrites. NCBI lineage: Eukaryota > Metazoa > Cnidaria > Anthozoa > Scleractinia > Meandrinidae > Meandrina > Meandrina meandrites. Next base: position 54,801,632 of record OY855903.1, read on the forward strand.
CTGCCGAAGCGTACCAAAAAGGAGCGACTAGGTATCTACAGTATACCCAAATTCAGCCAAAAATCTGGAAAGTTCTTGTTTCTTGTAAACTTCAATGGGTTTCTTCTCTTCCTCGAAAAATCGCTCTGTTCAAGCCCTGCTTGCCAGACACTAGTGGCGGATCCAGGGGAAGGGCCCGGGGGGGGGGGGGGGGGGGGGGTTGCGAGCTTCCACCATATTTTTTCGGAAATATCACATTTTCTTTGAAGTGCCGGAATTATCCTCGTAGAATTCAACATTCATAGTCAAGCGGGCCCGCCACTGGGTACGTAGTGCAAACTGTGTGATACTTTCTTGGTACTCAATAAATTAAAAAGTGTTATGAATAAAAATTCTTGGAAGGAATCTGTTTTTTTGGTTTCTACATAGAGAAAAAGGAACCATTGCTCTTTCTGAATAAAATTCGTCGAAAGCAGACACCGGATCAATTTGGGGCAGAATGTTTTCGGCTATGTACTGACTTTTGACAACAGGCAAAGTTTCGTTCGAGGTCGTTTCTTTCGGGATTTGCCAACAACTGCGAAATTTTATCGTTACATTCGGGATTTGCTAACAACTTAGAAATTATCGTTATTTTCAGAGGGCCACTACTTTCGGGGTAGCGTTACTGTCGGAAATTTATGTTTTAAAATAACGTAATGTAGGTTTAGTTAAATTAATTCAGGCATCAAAATATTTGGTGAATATTAATGTATTCCACCTTTTTCTCAACTGCTTCTTGTTCCTTGTAGTAGTTGAAGCTCACTCCATCGTCACTATACTGCAGATTATACTTGGTTACAAACTGGTTGATAGCACCTCTTCCCTGTGTTGCAACACCATATACGTTTCGCTGAGTTCCCAGATCAATCTGGAGCCATTCATAAACAGATAAACAGTCATGACTTTCGGTACCCAACCGTCGTGTGCGTTTAAACTGCCATAGCCGTAACCGTAGGTTGAAGACCATTTAATTTGCCCGTCAGAGATTGCACCGCTTTCCATGCCTAAAGCTTTTTGACACAGAGGTGAAAATTAATATCAAAATACATATAGAATCATAACATAGCATCATTAAAAAAATATCAGTGAAACATTCTAATATTAGGATTATTGATTGCGATATACACTCCTTAACATTATAACATTATTATAGTCCATTTTTGGTGAGTTCCCAGCTTAGCTATGTCACGGAGAGGCTCTTAAACAAAACACGATGGCGCACCATATAAGGGGGCTCCTCAGGGAGGACCAGTATTCTTTTTTCAAACAGCAAATAACAAGACAACTCAAGATTAAAAATAAACCAAGACTCACTAGTTATTTTTTATACATTATGTCAAACCCCCAAAATAAGAAATTATTTTCAACACTTTTCTGAACTACTTCGGGTTGCAAGCCCTATTAAGCCTCCCTCTTTTAAGGCCCCCCCTATAATAAGCCCCCTCCCCATCTGAAAGTTCACTTTTTTACCTCCCCCCCCCCCCCTCCGCTTGATGGCAGATCATGGCAATCATTGGAACTCGCAAACAATGTAATTTTAGGCTTTTATATTTTTCATGCACCACGTTTACTTTTTATTGTTAGAGTTGTGTTAAAATGTGTTTCTTAAATAGTACTAAAACATTGGGAAGTCCACTTTATTCTATTTGTACTCTAATTGATTTATGGTTTAAAATAAGCCCCCTTTCTTATAAGGCGCCCCCCCCCCCCACCCCCGCCGCCCCCCGCCAAAAGATCGCGAAAAGAAATAAGCCCCCCTCCCCCTCCTTCTGAAGTCTAAATAGAGCTTTTGCGGTTCATGTAACTAGCATGACAACATAGTCAACATAGAATTTTGAAACAATGTTAAACAACAAACGTGCGTGTTTACGCTGACTCAAGCACACCCACTCAATGTTCACATTTCATCAAAATAGCGTCGCATGTTACTGGGACAAAAGAGGAAATTTAAAGGGTTGACACCCCCTACTCTAACCTCGCTCTTGCCTCAAATGTGGTGTGGTGGGCTCATTACACCAATATTCAAGTCTGGTGGAAGAAATGACCCCTCAAATTACCGAGGAATTTGCGTTTCTAGCTGTCTAGGAAAGCTATTTTGTTCGATTTTAAACCAAAGACTTCTAGAACATGTCAACTCGTTGAACATCCTACACAAATCTCAAATCGGATTTTTACCGAATAACCGAACTGCAGACCATGTTCTTACTTTGCGAACATTGATAGATAAGTACGTTAATTGTCACCATGAAAAGGTATACGCCTGTTTTGTCGATTTCAGGAAAGCTTTCGACTCGGTATGGCACGATGGGCTCCTTTATAAACTGCTGCAAAATAATGTTGGAGGAAATTTTTATAACCTAATCAAAAGCCTCTACTACAATTCTACCGGTTCTATAAGGATTGGCAATAACCAAACGCGACCTTTTCAATATGCAAGAGGTGTACGCCAAGGCTGCATTCTGAGTCCACTTCTGTTTAACCTATACATTAACGACTTACCTTTCTCTTTCGACAATATTCTATCTGATCCATTTGTTTTACCCAATGGAACCAAATTAAACTCTCTTTTGTATGCAGATGACTTGATTATACTATCACGATCAAAAACAGGGCTGCAAAATTGTCTTAATGCATTAGCCCAGTACTGTACTTCGTGGATGTTACAGATCAATCCTAAGAAAACTAAAATAATGGTTTTTCAAAAACGCGCGAAAAAATATGAATGTAACTTTTATATTGACAAAGAAAAGATTGACACTGTTCAGAATTATACTTATCTAGGAACGCGAATTTCTTCATCTGGAAATTTCACACTGTCGCTGGATCACTTGAGAGAAAAGGCTCTTCATGCTCTCTTTGCTTTAAGACGGCACGTTGACTTTAGCAGTTTAAAACCCTCGCTTGCTTGTAAAATTTTTGACACGATGATTTCTCCCATTTTGACTTATAATAGCGAAGCCTGGGGTGTCTTTGCTAAATCGGATTTCAAGTCTTGGGACACTTCACCAATTGAAAAAAGTCACTTACAATTTTGCAAACGTTACTTACAAGTTAATAACAAGGCATCTAATATTGCATGCCGGGCTGAAATGGGTCGATTCCCTTTAACCTTTGATATAAATAAACGAATTCTTAAGTACATAAGTTATCTTCAAAACAAAGATCAAAACTCCTTCGTCGTGCAATCACTGATAATGTCAAGAGATTTGCACGATAATGGTAAAAATAGTTTCTATTCCAATCTTATAAATATGCTCAATTATTATGACATTTCCTTTAACTTTAATCGTGACACTTTAGATGACACCAAGATAACATACCTTGTAGATCAAATGAAAAAGAAATTTATCGCCTATTGGAAACATTCCCTTTGTAATTCTCAAAAACTAGAATTTTATAATAATTTTAAAGACAGTTATACACCTTCGCCCTATTTAGATTTGACTAGAAAAAATCCTAATCGAAAAACACTTGTAAAACTTAGAATAAGTAATCACAAACTCCTGATGGAAACAGGAAGATATAACAACATCCCCAGAAGTGACAGACTATGTACTATTTGTGGGCATAATGTTGAAGATGAAACCCATTTACTATTTCATTGCCCAAGATATTCATCACTTAGAGACAACTTTTTCAGTAAAATCGATCATGTAATTTCGAATCCCAAACAGTTATCAATTTCAGCCTTGATTGTGCAATTAATGAACTCCAGTGACTATTATGTTAATATGCAATTAGTGCAGTTTATATCGTCCTGTTTTGAAATGAGAGACAAATTGTTATCAAATTCTTGATCACTGATTATTTGATTAGTTTTGTTTAATGACTTTTTATTGTAATTATTGTTATTGTTATTATTATTGTTATGCTTTTGCAATACTGTAATGTTTTATGGTCATGCAAATAAAGCGCAAGTGTTGTTGTTGTTGTTGTTGATTTAAGTAACGGAGCCATACCTTACCTTTCCAGCCAACTGGGCAGGCACATCGCGGTGTATTACTTTTATCAGCAGTGAAACATTTTTGTCCATTTAAACAAGGAGAGAGAAGACACTAAAACAATCAATCGAGTACCATAAGGATTCAAATTAAGTCCATAAAAAAATATATTAAAACAAAACACATATATCTTAGGGACAGCTTGTTTTGAAACAGTCTCTTACCTTTCGTGCTCTGAAGTTCCATCCCTTCTTCTGTTTGACGGTATTGTTCCCAGTGCCATACCTCATAACCTGGCAGGAATGGCTTAAAGACGAACCTTGGACTCCAAGATTGTACGAGTTACACATTCGATCCAAAATGCACAGCATTTGACATTCCCCATCACTGGAAACTGGCTTCATTGTAGCGATGAAGCGTTCAAGAATTTGATCTTCAAACATTTTGGAGAAGCTTACTTGTTCCAGTCGCTCAACTGGCTGACAGTCTCCTTCTAGGGATAAAAAGAATTAATCAGAGTCAATGCAAACAAGAATTGAAGAATATGTTGGTAAATTTCGTCTGACAAATAAAATGTTCAAATCTTATTCAGAAATACTCGCATAAAATTTCGAAGGTTTCTATAAAATTCTTCGAGACCTCCAAAAGTTCCTCGTGACTACTTTTTGACAACAAATATTGCTTTATAGTCTTGCGAGCAGGATGTCCTCTCGATGAATAGGTTGTGGATTGCCTTTCACGCTGTCACTGAAATAAAATCCTAAAACTCGTATTTATCTCTCACTCAGCCAAGAGGCGCATAGATCAAATAATTTTAACACGCCCGTCTTTTTTGGCCATAACATCTTTTACCGGAACGTTTTTTTTTTTGGCGGATCGTGAAAAACTTAAAACCACGTTTAAAATATGGCTAATTGGCGTGTAAAACTAAGCTTACAATCATGATAACGGTAATGGTAACGGTGCAGAAGTTTTGAACAGGAAAATCGACTCACCACATTTAATTGGCTTTGAAATCGCACTGATGAGCAAACTGACAACAAACACTTTTATCACAATGTGCATTTTTGTTCGGTCTCCCTGTTGTCAAAGTACATCCAGCCTGTAAAGGAAAAAAATGAACTTTAAAAAAAGGTTCGGCCTAAATTCTTATTATTTATTTATCTGTACGTTATAACAATATATCAAGTAGCCAATGAAGAAGGGAATATCTAATTAGCTATACTTCTTGACGGGTAAGTTAAAAATAATTATTCGTGCCATATTAGACCACATTAACATGCAAAACTGATCACATGTCGTTATGAGACTCAATACCTACCTTCCCCTCCCCCGTAATATATCCAAGGAAAAGCTTTTTGAAGAAGCGCAAGTACAGGCCTTATTTTGACTATCAGACGAATCGTAAAATACCATGAGATCCGGAAAATAATATTTGTCCTTATTTTTGTTCCAAAGACATTTTGGTTGACAAATTCATTACTCAGATTACTGGAAGCTAACGCTGCTGGACTTGTTATATTAGAATTAATGATCATTAATTTAAGAACCTCTCTGTAGCATGTTTATGAATGAATCACATAGCTCAGAGAATTCTCGCTCACTGATTGGCTAGAGATGCGAAAGTATTCAGCGCGGTATTGCGACTTTTCGCAACATTCACTACAATTTCATTTTTAAAAGGTTATGCGATTCAAGGAAAATCCATTACCTGACTGGTGAATTCCACGTTAAATTTCACTTGAAAAACCGATATCGCTTCGCGATTCGTGCAATATCGGTTTTTCGCGTGAAATTTAACGTGGAATTCCCTCGTGTGGTAATGGATTTTCCTATACAGTTACCGCAGAAACTCATATGGGTTTCTGGTTAAGGCCTGGCAAAACGAGGAAACATGTTTCCATAATTGTTTCCTCGTTTTGCCATGCTTTTATGCCGAGCGGAAACAGAAATGTTTCTGCCGTGTAGCAGAAGCAAATTTTGCTTCTTGGAAACAAAATTGACGCTGGAAACAATGCTACCCGTGTGGCAAAACTGGGAAACATAGCGGAAACATGCGCGCTACGGGTGTTTCTGGAAACATATGGCCTCGTTTTTCCAGACCTTTACGCTATATCTACGACCTTATAGAAGATATAACTGTAATAGTATGGAACTGTAATACTTTTAAGATGCTCTTTAAATGTCAATGGAATTCCTATCCAACATGAATGCCAAAATGAAGAAAACTATTAGAGCGATGTAAAGCATCTACGAAAACATCTTAAACAAATAGTTGTCTTGAGCAAGTTTTTGAACCAAGCTATAAGTTAAATTTACATTGGTAGTCCAGACAGTGTCACGGGAAACGGTCTTCTTGAAAGCCCTCACCTCACTACAAAAAAAAAAAATGAACGGAAAAAATGCTTAATTTTACTATTTTGGAAGAGCGATATTTGGCGATAGAAACAGCTTCTGATTGAATATCGCAAATATGTGTCGACAATAACACTGTAATATAAGATAGTACTAATCTTTTAAAATATCGATATATTTCCAACCTTAATCCAGTTGATTCAAAGGAAACCTTGTATCATATTCTTCGCTGGTTAGACGGTTCAGAAAATAGATATTATGTTCTAAGATGCACGCCCAGTGATGCCAATGATTACAAAATAGACCAAAAGGTAAAAATAACATTGTGATATCAGCTATTGAAAGAAAATAAAATATAATAAAGGAGTATTCCAGTGAGTTTAATCAAAGTTATTTTTTTCTACCAATCGCGAAAAGACACGAAATATTTAAATGCAGGACTCCACGTGACACATGACACAGAAAACACTATGGTATTCTCTTTATCCCCAATCCGCCGTTGCGGAGGTATGCTTTCAAGGCACAAATCGAAGTGTGAAGTAAAGGCGTAGCTAACACTGCGCAAAATTTAATGTTCACCTGGAATTTTCCGATTTATTTACTATTCTAAACAGCTGTTTTAAAAAAGTCATTATAAACGTCAAGTTGGCCTTAAAGACGCCCGCCTACCACTCTTTACAATGATCCCTAGTACATCTTTTCTATATTAACTTCATATAACATCGTACTTTAATGGAAATAGGTAATTAATAACTTGACTGCAGATCAAAACAAGATATCGTCCATCATGAATATGACAGCTGTAACTGAACGTACCGTCATTATCATTACAATAGATCATCGCACAAACATTTTTTTAAACCGCTCCCCCACCTTTACGAATAAACCATTTACGAGTAAATTTACGAGCAAAACATTTACGAGTAAACCCAGGACTTTCATCGATATACGGTATTCTATCGTAGTAATATTACCCTAGTACTTTTTCATATATGTCCTTCGAAAGACTTCTGTTCTTTTCACATGATAGTGATCGGCCTGGTGTGCTGTTTTTACGCTCTTCATTGTTGATATTAATTAAGTCGGCGGTAATAAGAAGTACACTTTCAATTACAATGTGAATAATGTTCTTTGGCTTATGTGAAATTTTTATTAAGCCTCAAGTTTCTTGTTGTCTCTCATATGACACATAAAGACCTGTTCTTTTCACATGATAATGATCGGTTTGTTGTGAAGTTTTACGCTGTTAATTGTTGATGTTAATTAAGTCGGCGATAATATGAAGTACACTTTAAATTAGAAAGTGAGTTATGTTCTTTGGCTTATGTGAAATTTTTACTAAGTTTCTTGTTGTTGTCTCCAATTTAGATTAAACTAACGACAGAATGAAGTAGATAACGAGCATATGCATTCAAGAAACTTTTAGCATCTTTTAGTTTGTGTTGAAAACCACTGACGCTTTCCCCATTACCAGTCTAAATAAATGCTGCTCAACACATGTGTCTATTTCACAGTTTTTAATTGACAAATTTTGTCTTAGGCTAAATAAGTTTTTGGCATCGCATATTTACACTACTGAGTCGTAAAAAAGTGTTTAATTCGTTCTTAAAGTGTTGTTGACAGTCGCCAGTCAATTTTCACAGTATTCTGGACTTCGTACACCTGCAGCTAATATATTCTTTTTAGAATCACACTGTAATTATGCCTTAAAAGGCATAATTACAGTGTGACTCACCACTGAGAAAAAAACTAACCAATCAAAACGTGAATTTAGCACAAAGGATGGTGACCGTTTTCGTAAATGAACCAATGCCAATGAAAATATAAACAATAGTTCTGCACCAAAAGTTAAGAGGCGATGCCAATGAGGATCGATAATTGAAAGTCAGTCTCAAAATATTAGTATTATTATTTTTTAATTTAACCAAAACGTTCCTTTGGGTGAATTAGTTTAGGAAAAAATATTAAAAAGTTCCGACTTTTTTTTTTCGGCCGAATTTTCAGAAAGTTTGAAAAGTCGACGAAATAGCGGTTTTCGCCTTGCCAAAACGACCAAATCGTCACGGAACTTGAGGAATATGGTAACAGCGCGACGCAATTCCAATGAACTTCAAACTCAGCACACGTATAACGATATCACTGAACATTAAAATATTATAAAAAGGTTTCCGTTTTTTTTTTTTTTGTAACATGTTTTATCGGCCTTCTATTTTTTTTCGAGACAAAAAATGAAGGTAAACTTTGCCTGTACGAAATGAGTTCTGTCTGATATATAACAGTTTTGAATGAAAACCATATCGGGAGATAGCTTATTATTTATGTTGTTCACCAGAAAAATTTGAACGTTAGAAATTACATGTAAGTATCATTCCATCAATAACATAAACCGTCATGCCATCTAAGCGGTAAAATTTAACGCCGATTGCTCTAATTATAGTCATTTCAAGAAACATACTTGTAAACAGAAAAAATAACATGAACGAATAAGTTGGTACTATCTTTATCTCTTCTCTGGATCTTTAAAAGTAAAGAAGAACTTTTATTAGTTTTTTTTTTTTTATTGAAGCCTCGGATGTCTGCAGCGGCTCTCATACAACCAGATCGTACTCGAACCGTTCACAAGTGTTAACAGGAAAATGTCCCCAATTATACTTGAAGCATAACGTACTCTGTTACTGATTGCCCAAAATTGCAGAGAACATATTCTAAGATTGGCTAAAAGTAAAATTTCACAAATAATATATAAAGGCTAGCTGCTGTATCCAGGATATATAATGTCGTAAGTTCCAGGTATGATCCTTGCGTGACCTTCCAAGCCATGACGCTAATTAATAAACCATAAATAATTCTTGTCAATTGACCACTACCGTATGTTCAAAATGAGATAACGCCAAACATGTTCTTGATTTTTTTCGTTTTTTGAAAATACATGATTGAGAATTTTCCTTTGGAAAAGCAATTTGAGGATTGAAAGTGGTCAAATTACACGGCTGTTAAAAACAAATAAATTACCGAAGCACGGATGCCTACATTACACACTTTGGAGTATTTCTGGGCCTATCGAGTGTGGTTTTTCAACGCTTGCGATGAGTGTACTCCCAGTGGATCAAGGCTATGCTAAAGTGCTGAAGTACAGAGGTGGTTTCAACCAAACACAGTGCACAAGATATGGCATGAGTCGTGTTGAATTACACAATCAGTACCAATAAACAGGATAAAGCTTTTGACAATGAAGCAAAGTAAGGTAACCTCTGTTTGGCAATAGTTGCCTTGCTGTTACGATGCAATTAATTTCTGCTCAATAATCTTTTAACCGACGACAAACTTGACCGATCTTAATACTCCGAGCGGTATTTTCTCAGCAGGGGGGCTCGCTCAAGGGGTTGAAAATCATGTTCCACAGTGTTACCAACTTCTATGGGACCTTTAAGGTTATGTTTCTACTGAATAAGCCGTACGCAAAGACGCATAAACCAGAAGTTTAGTGGGGTAAAGGGTAAGTATTTTTGTTGTCTAGTCTAGAATAGGATTATAAAATGCAGTGAACATGGTCTGGTTAAGAGAAATGATTTCAGAGTCCCACCAGCCATTAATAAGAGTGGCGCTCCCAAGAAATAGATTCTGGGACGAAATTTTGTGGGCGTTTTTTAAAATTTTCTTTGAGACGCGTTGGCCTAAGGATAGTGCGCTGGACTCCGGATCGTGAAGTCCGGGTTTGAGCCCTGGCCGTGGGACTGCGTTGTGTTTTTAGGCAAGACACTCTCTGTCATAGTTCCTCTCTCAACCCATGTGTATAAATGGGTACCGGCGAATTTACTACTGGGGAAACCCTGCGATGGACTAGCATGCCACCTTGTAGTGAGTAGAAATATGTCTGGTGCCATAAAGAAACAAGGGTGTGGAAAACAAGGCAGTCCCGCTAAAAGCGGTCCGGTCGACTTCGCGACCAAAAATAGTTTTCCCTTATTTTTTTCCGTGAAAAGGGTATGGTCTATATATATAAAGCATTAATTATTTTCCAGTCCTATATTTTTCTTTTGCTCCGAGCCAAAATTCAATTTTGGCCGACCCAGATTTGGCGACGGTGATCGAAAGGGTAAAAACGGAGCCACATCGTTCCAGTGTGAACATAAGCTTGATTATCAGCCGCTGTTCAGGGAGTGAGCCTGCGCAAGACAGGACTGGGGAGAGCTGTGGAAATCGAGTCCAGTGTGGACGGCCAAAACAGAAGCGTTTCAATAAACTGCGGTTTCGATCGTACCAGTGTGGACGATAGGCGAAAATGCATCGAACAAATTACATCAGCGAAAATATGATAATATTTTGTATCGAAGTAACGAAATAGACAGACTTTTCAAGAAATCAAAATCCAGTAACGAAATCGTTTTGAAGATTGATCAAGGAAAAGTGCTTTGCTGAAACTGTCTGCTCTCTATCACCACATACCTCCATTTGTATATACAAGCTGAATACTGGAATATGTTATTAAATATTTATCAATTTTACTTCAAACGGATTAAATTGAATTTTTACAAAAATTAAATTATTGTAACGCCACCTGAATTCATGCATAATCTCAGCGTTAAACTCTTTAATTAATCTCAGACAACTCAACTCAAATTCTGTTCTTGTTTAATTTTTGATTTTTGATAAATGTTTATATGTAGGTAGGGGATGTAAGCAACACCGCCAACCACCCGAATGAACAGACAAGCTGAACAACACACCATGCACATACAGCTGCAGGTTCATGACTTCATAGTTTGCTCTCCCTTAATCCTTATCTAGTTGTTCTAGAGACATTTTGGGTATGAATGAAGCTACTTAGTCTCCATGATAGTGCACGTTTGGTTTCCTTTAGCTATATTTTTCATTCCGGGTATGTATTCGCAAACGTAAGCTATTGTCTTGTCGCAATGTATCCCTACTATCCCCTTCCCCAATAGGTATTCTCCACAGTCCTCCATCAGGCTCAGTGTGCCATAGCAGGTCAAGGGAAGGAACAATGCCATCCATAAAAACTCATGTTGCATCCTCCAGGGTGTCTTTTATGAGCACAAAAATTCTGTCGACTAAAGATTCTTCTGGAAGGCTGATGAGAAATGTCAGCTCATCGGAGTCATCAATAGAAATCAGTTAAACTCTTTCGCTGGTGCAGCTGGAGTTGGCTTAAAATAGTGAAGGCTTGTAATAGTGACTGTAGTATTTTTCCATTCAGGCCTACAGTAAGAACTGAAGCTGTACAACAAATCAAAAGGAAGAAAATTACAAAAAAGCATTAACGCCCACCTAATGGTTACAAGGGAGCATTTATCCTTTGAATATAGTTAAAAATTAAGAAATATATGTTACGGTTAACTTAGTTGTTTCTCTTCTTCTTCTTCTTCTTCTGACACATGGGTCGGATTGGCTATAATTTCAAATTTTTAAAATAACTAAATAAATAAAATGATGCTTCTCATTCAATAGCGAGAAAATGGATTATATTGTAATTCATTGCTTTAGCGCATGTGGCTATAATTTAGTCACTAACATTCAATAGAAAGAGCGCATTAAGTAGGGATTTTTTTGGTATCACTGGCCTTGGCTGCATAGTTCTGCGAATGAAGCACGGTCAAAGAAAGTGCTCTTGAGTGTCTCTAGTGTTGTTAAACAGACTACCACATGAAGGAAAGATAAATTAAGATGATATGATGAATAAACCAACACAAACATTCAATTTCTAAGGGTCAGAAATTCGGCATGGGATTCTTTGGGGTTTTGTTGGAAGCCCCAGGGTTTTTTGGGCAGTTGAAATGTCGAGTACCCCCTATATGTTTATGTAATGACGTTCTTACTAGATGGTTTTTTCTTACTTATGACATGACGCATTAACTTGCGTTTGCGTGACCCTGCCGTAAAGTCGTTATATAGCTATACATGGATTTATGAAAACCAGGTCAAAGAAAAGCCTCCTCGGTCTATTTGGCCATGTACCGTGGGGACTTAGTAGGCTTAAAACAGGGCCGAGAAACAGAAAAAAAATGCTAACCAGTGCGGAAGGGTTAATAAGTCAAAGGAGAAGAGAGAGAAAAAAATGACATTTCCTTTAGTTCTTATATCGTCTACTTTGGAGTTTCTGGCCAGTAAAAAACGTTTACGGCGAATTTTGCACAAAGCGGTGAAAATAACGTTGACCCCTTTTTCAAAAATTTTAGACATAGCTATTATGCTGCTTTCAGCGAGACAGGCATAAATCGACTTACTGTTTACCTGAAATCTTTCGCGCCATTGAAATTGATAAAAAGACAAAAATATAAATTTAATACACTTGATATATAAAGTTTTCAACGCTAATTCTGTACTCTATACTTGTTTTCATTATAACATCTTTCCTTTGTCATGCCCAATAGTTATTTTTGGTCTGTTACCTCGAGAAACGCTGTCCTATCGGAGAAGTATGGCTCAATATATTCAGAACGTGAGCGTTCCTGAAGTAAAAAAAGCATATAACGCGATTTCAAAACCTTTTTGGAGCGGCCGGCTCTTGCGTTTAAGATGACTATAATTATTGTTATGTCGTTTCGCTGTGTATTTCACACTAATGACATCAGAATTTATGTAAGGGTTTTTTTCGTTTGCGTGGCTTTGCTGTTTATGTCGTTATATCGCTATTATGTCGCTAATGTCAGTGAAACAGTTTTAATTAAACTTGTTTACCGTTTGTAACATTTTTCGACCCATTGGAGTTGATAAAAAGACCAAAAAATATAAATTTACTGTTCTTACCATTTTTTAACGTTAATTTTGTATTTGAACTTATTCTTAACTTCTTTTTTAGGCAGTATTGAAGTCTTACATCATTCTCTTCCTCTGTTAATGTTTTGGGTCAACTACTTGGAGGTGGAAAATGCATATAACGCGATAAATAGTTCGAAATCTTTTAGAACGGAGAATTCTTGTGCTATTCATCTCCGTTGCAATATCCAAAGTGGAAATACTGAAAAGGTACGTGTTGTTGAAACAATTGTTTGATTATCACCTAATAAATGCAACTTTGCAGTTCTTTGTCGTGACAAAATTAATGGGCTGCAGCTACGCTCTTTCTTGCTGACATTTTTGTATATCGAGTAGACCATTAAAAAATAAAACGTCCAATTTCGGAAAGCAAATGATGTAAATACTTTAGACAATTCTAGAAGTGTAGCCCATCAGGAGAGGAATGTGCAGCAGACAGGCGATCAAAAATTGCTCAATTTACATAAGATGTTCCCCATGCATTACGCCACAATGGAGGTTCAGCTTTGATATATTTTATATAGTTTTGTTTTGTGCGAGAATTAAATTGTGCAAATAGTTACAATAAAGCGTTATGTGCTATTTACTACCTCACAATTATTATTCGTGCTAACCCGTAATAAGGAAAATATCCTTATCGAAAGTAACAAATTTATCAATCATAAGAAATAAATCAAGTAAAAAAAGATATACTTTCAAATGATAACTAAGTAAAAATAAACGCCCTCAGTAAGACGAAAGAAAAACCGAAACAGTATCAACAATGAGTCACAACACCAATATCGCTATGCATGCCTGCTACTGTGCATGACTCACCAAAATCCGAAAATTGGTGAAAACAAACACATTGAAAAACTCTTATCCAATAAATAATAAATGCTGATACTGGTTTTAGACCCAAATTTCTTTTTCTGTAGCTGAAAAACTCATGGTCTTGCTCTGATTTTCAACCTCGCATGACAAAAATCAGTTATTATTCATACCAATCAAAGTTTGATAAAATAACGATCGGATTGATTTGTATCTCAAATTTTAACAATTGAGGTTGATTTTCGAATTGTACGTGACAAAATTCAGTGGTTATTCTGGCCCGTATGGCCACACCTGTACCGGCCGTTCCGACCAAAACATTGCGACTTTTAGCCGACGATAGTAAGTTTTGAATATAATTAAACATTCAGAAACATACGTTCTGGTTAAGTTACTCTTTGTAATGAATTTATTCCGTTCCAAACTAACAACTACAGGCTGAGGGGAATCTAAACCAGACAAGAGTTCAAAGATCCTAAACACGATTACAAAATGTCCGATAAACGCAACGAAAAACTAAACCACGAGTGATTTTACACAAGATCACGTGACTCAAAATGTCAATGTCAATAGAGGGGGATCCCTTGAATTCCGCACACCCCCACCTTAACCAATGGACCGAAAGCATTGGTTAATGTCCTCGACTCACTGTTCAGTAAGAATAAGGTCTACAATAAAGGTATCTCAAATCTACCACAACTGAGTCATTGTTTGTTCTCTATGCAACTTTGTCTTTAATCCAATCAGCTCAACCAATGGGACTGTAAGCATTGGTCCATAGTCTCCTCCTTTCTTCTCCTGCTTGAGCGGCCCGTCTCCGCGGTCGCGAGGGCATCTCGTCCGGTTGTGCTTGGACAGACTCCAGGTTTCTTTCATTCTGTACACTTGTGTGCTCCTCAGGCTGGCTCTCCGATTCCTCCACAACATCATCTAGAATTTCCAGGGGAAATAGTCGTTGAAGGGGACGACGCAGAAAGGAAATCTTTCCTTTATCAGCGATGCGCACCACTGCCCCTCTCGTCTTCTTGTCGACTCCCTTAATGAGCTCATGCACGACTCCCATCCTCCATTTCGCACGCGGAAGAGATTCATCATGTATACTGACAACGTCACCAATCTGCATAGTCTCGCCTGTGGAATTTAACTTCAACTTGTGAGATTCTCTGAGAGTTGGAATGTACTCGCGTCTCCAACGGTTCCAGAAATGATCCATTAATTTCTGTAAATATCTGGCTCTCTTTGTGACTGTTTCTCGGGTACTGGGGTTGTCTATTCCACTTCTGGTCACATCTGGTAATGACAGCATCCGTCTACCACTGATTAGATGAGATGGTGTCAAAGGCTCCTCCAGGTCATCTGGATACAAGTAGGTCAATGGCCTGGAGTTCAGAATACATTCAACTTCAATTAAGACTGTCAAGAGTTCCTCATATGTCAGGCGAGCCTTTCCAAGAGTTTTCTTTAGACAGCGTTTGGTACTCTTGATCATCCGTTCAAAAAATCCCCCCCACCATGGGGCCTTCTCAAGATTAAACTTCCACTGAATTTTCCTCTCCAAAAGAAACGAAGTGACATCAGGGTCACTGAAGATCCTGGTTAATTGAGTGGCGGCTGCCTTGAATGTCTTCGCATTATCAGATATGATAAGTTCTGGAATTCCTCTGCGGGCCACAAATCTTCGAAGACATCGAATGAAGGCCTGGGTTGTGAGACTTGGAGTGAGCTCAATGTGTATCGCCTTGTACTTCCACAGGTGAACAAGCAAATGTAAACTTTAGTGACTTGAATTTCCTTTCCAAAGACCGATTTCACAAACAGCGGTCCAGCAAAGTCCACTCCTGTGCTCGCAAAGGGGCTTCCTTCTTTGAATCTGAATTCAGGCATATCTGAGGAGGGCTCGACCTTGTATGATCTTCCTTCGTGTCTTCTGCACACCACACAATTGTAAATCTGTTTTCGGACGACTTGCCTTCCCTTGGTCAGCCAGAAACGAGATCTTATTTCCGTCAGTGTTTCTCTTACTCCATTATGCATCACCCTGTGGTGACAGTCTCTTATTATGAGCCTTGTAATATGGTGATCACATGGCAACCATGCTGGGAATTTGGCTGATTCCGGTAGAGACGAGTTACAGAGTCTTCCTTTGCACCTGAAGATTCCATTCTTGTCCGTAATTACACCCAGCTGAGCACACTGCTGTTTGAAATTTCGGTTCAGTGGTAAAGACTTCTGAGACTCCTTTATCCACATTGATTCACAGAACAACCCTTCTTCACTGGTCAGACTTCCAGAACTCAAAGAACTAACAGGCCTTGAGGATCGCGCCTTGATGTTGTTCACAAAGCGTATGACATACGCAGTTACTCTACACAGTTTGCTAAAATCACTGAAGTCTTCACAGTTCATGACATGTGCTATGCCCACTTCTGGTGTGTTTTTCACGAGGAGAACACTTGATTCTTCTAGGTCTTGCACTGCTTGCACCTTCATTTCCTTCAAGCACTCTGGTGGTGGTTGAGTCATTTCTAAATCATCTTCCCTTTGCTCTGCTTCTTCTTGATGAGAGATCCATGTTGGTCCAGTCCACCAAAGAGTGTTGTTTACCAGCGATAAGGGATTTACTCCTCTTGATGCTAAATCTGCTGGATTCTCCACGCCTGGAACATGAGCCCATACATCTGTTGGCAAGAGCTGTCTGATTTCTGCAACTCTGTGGTTAACAAACTGCTTCCATTCTTTATTCTTCCCTTTGATCCAATACAGGACATTCTTTGAGTCTGTCCAGCAGCGGATACGACTGACAACGAGGCACTGTTCTAGTGTTGTCTTGATCCGGGTAGCCAGCCTTGCTAGGATCAATGCAGCCAAAAGTTCCAACCTCGGAATGGTCTGCTGCTTCAAGGGGGCAACACGAGTTTTTGAGGCAATCAACTGCACCTGGGTTCTGTTTGGGGACCTTATTACCAAGTAGATCACTGCTGCATAGGCTGAGGTTGAGGCGTCGCCAAAGCCCTCCAGCTCAAATGCAAGTTCCTCAGTACCATGTTCTGAAGTAACACATCTGGGAATCTGAATAACATTCACCTGTTCCAGTTCTGATATCAACCTCATCCATCGGGCTTTCAGTTCTGAGTCAAGTTCCGCATCCCAATGATAGTTTGCCTTGCAGAGGTCTTGTAGAAGAATCTTCATTTGTACAATGATTGGCGAGATCAAACCCATCGGGTCGAAAAAACTTGCTATCACTCTGAGTACATTGCGTTTCGTGGGGATCAGACCTCGTGCAGTTTCCACATGTGTTTGAAACTTGAACAAAAACTCATCATTGAAATAGTTTCAATTAGTTCCTAGAACCTTCTGTTCAGTGTTGACATCCCTCTCTTCAAGACCACCAACCATGACTCTATTGAATGTCTCATCATCTTCAATGAGCTGATTTCCCTTCTCCGTCCGGATACTGACTTCCTTCCGAGATTCCATTTCCTTGATCTTCTCCATGAGGGGCCTTGAGTTAGTCAGCCATTTTCGCAAGTTAAATCCTCCGTGAGACATTCTCTCTCTTGACTTGAGGTAAAGTTGGTATGCCTGGTCCACATCTGCAAGGCTTAAACTCAGATCATCTACATACAATGAGCGAAGCATCTGACTGACGAATTCAGGATCTTTCTTTTCATAACTGATGATGTGGTTGCGCAGAGTTGCATTCAACAGAAAGGGGCTTGAGGTGACTCCAAACACGACTCGTGCAAATCTGTACTCCACAATGTTAGGCTCTGCTGAATTCACATCATCCACCCACAGGAAACGCAGAACGTCTCTGTCCTCCTCCTTGACAGCTATCATAAGGAAGGCCTTCTCTATGTCAGCAACAAGTGCAATTGGCTGGATTCTGAATCTTATGAGAATGTCAAGAATGTCAGGAGTTAATGATGGTCCTGTATGAAGGCAATCATTTAATGCTGGTCCATCTTCTCTTGCTGATGCATTGTACACAATGCGAAGTTTGGTCGTCACCTTGTCCTCTCTTACGACACAGTGATGAGGGAGGTAATGTATCTGATGACAAGACTGGGTATTCTCCGACGGAGTGACTCTTTCAATGATTCCTCGGTTAAGCTGATCCTTAATCACACGATCATACTCTTCGAGTTGTTCCGGTTTGAGTTTGAGTCGCTTCAACAAGGACAGTAATCTTCTCTGACTCAGACCGCGATTGTCAGGCAGAGGGTCATGAGCCTCTTTCCAAGGGAGGCCTACTTCATATCTCTGATTCTTGAAAGTGATTGTCTCATTGAATGTTTCTAGAACAGAGTTTTCTTCCTGTCTGATTCCGATTGATTCCAATTCCCAGAAGGTGCGGAGTTTCTCATTAAGCTCCATATCCTGCACATCAGTCTCATCTCTGTGAGTGTCAATCCGGAGTACATGCGTTGCTGCCAAATTAACCGAGTGGGTGTCTGATCGAGGGGCATTCTCCACGGGACCAGATAATGTCCAACCAAACTTTGTGTTCATGGCAACAGGCCCACTCGCACCCCTTTTCACCTCTCCATTTGCAATGTTCCAATACTGATCCGCTCCAATGAGAATGTCTACTGGTCGGTTCTCTTCCGAAATGCATTCTGACAAAGTGATGTCCTTCAAGTGGGTGTGGTTTTCCCTTGCGAATTGAACTGCTTGATAATTCAGTGGTGAACAAATCATTGGTACGACATGTGCTGCGATGCTTACAGTGGTGTCATTGTTAACATTCTGCAGGCACAAGTTCACAACATCAACAGTTTTCAGGTTGTTGTAATCCGATCCAAATGTCTTGATGCACAATTTCTCTCTTGTTACTGGTTCCAGGCCCAGAGTATCCTGAAGTTGGCGAGTGATGTAAGTCTTCTGACTTCCACTGTCGAGGATGAGTCTTACTTGACGTTTTACTTGGGAATGTGCTGGGTTGGGATTTGAAGCTAAGGCAATGCAAGTTTGCAACAAAATTGATGTCTTGCTGTCAACATACATGCTGATGGCTGCACTTGGTCGTTCACTTCCTTGTGTCGGCGGCTGAGTTTCACTCGCAACAGAGTTGTCCGATACTGGTGTGCGACTGGCCATACACACGCTTGGGTGGTGTCGCTGACCACAATGTAAGCAGCCTCGTTTGGAATCACAATCCTTGGCTATGTGTGAACGTTTAAGACAGATGAAACACCGTCCCTGTTTCTTGAGTATTTCCTTTCTTTCACTGACGTTTGCAACAACAACACAGTCTATTGATCTATGGCCCTTCTTACAGAATGTACACGTAATTCTCTGACCTTCAGCGGTCAACAAAGTATCTGGAGTGATTGGAGGGAGCTTGGGTGGGTGCTTTCTCTCTGGAGTTGCAGATGGGGTTGTTGCCATCGAATTGCACCTTTCTCTGGCTTCAACTTCAGTTTTGAATACCTTCAACAATTCATCAAGGCTCCAATCCCCAGTGTCAAACTTTCTACTAATTATTAATTTTAGTTCTTGGGGGACTTTACTTAGTAGAACTGGGACGAGTAGGCTACCGTATTGCTGAGCATTTACCCCCAAAGCTTGCAAGCCTCTGATGTGGATTTCTGTTTTGTCATACAATTGTCTGATCCCCTTAACATCACTGACCGAGCTAACCACTGGCAACTTGAGTAAATTATCCATATGAGAGCTAATGATTAACTGTTTGTTTCCATACCTTTGCTCCAAGATTTCTCTTGCCGACTGATAATTTTCCGATGTTGATGATAACCCTTTAATTGCCGATGCGGCTGGACCTTCCACAAGAGACCTCAAATAGTTCATTTTGTCGATGTCGCCGAGTTTCGGGTTTGAGTGAATAGCGCTGTCAAAACAATCAATGGACGCCTGCCACTCCGTCGGTCGACCATTGAACTTTTTCATTTGTAATTTCGGTAGTTTGGCGTGAACTTCAGCGTTCGAAGCTGCTGTTGCTCCATTTGAGAGTATTCCAGAGTGAGGACTTCCAGTTAAAGCGCTTGAGGTTGAAATCGGCGGGGAATTGATCTGCAAAGATTTAAGTGTCGAGTCGATGCGAACCATCGCCCACGGGATTTCATCTGTGATTTCGCTCGCTTCGGTGACTTCGTTTACAATAGCATCATCGCCGTCTTCATCATCTATGAGTTCCAAAATCTTGTTATCGAGGTTTTTCAAGGTGTCGAGCTTTTCCCTGAGTAAAATCTTCTGTTGAGAAAGTTGATCCTGTAACGACGGCTCGAAATTGGAGATTGAATCTTCGACTTGCGTGAGGAGTTTCTTGACATGTGCTCGATGACCTCCGCGGATTTTCCTTTGTTTCTTGAGTCCTTCAGCCATTGTTGTTCCAGAATCCGACTCCGAAGGACCATGTAATGAATTTATTCCGTTCCAAACTAACAACTACAGGCTGAGGGGAATCTAAACCAGACAAGAGTTCAAAGATCCTAAACACGATTACAAAATGTCCGACAAACGCAACGAAAAACTAAACCACGAGTGATTTTACACAAGATCACGTGACTCAAAATGTCAATGTCAATAGAGGGGGATCCCTTGAATTCCGCACACTCTTTCCTTTTCTTACTGATCACCATTTTTGAATTTCGGTGGACATGAGGGTCGAATTGGCTATAGTTTCAAATTTTCAAAAGAAACAGCGAGAAATCCAGTAGCCAGAAAACGGATTATATCATAAAGCGATTGCTTGTCGGCATGGAGGTATAATTAGCCACTAACTCCCAAAGAAATAGCCCATGTTATAACATATATTATAATGAGGTGATAACATGGACATAACGAGCTAAAGAAAGCATCAGTTTTTGTCTTTCGTCGTCTAGTTTTCTGTCATGAAGTTGCTGCTAGGTCGTAAATTGCTGTGTTTTTTCCACGTATGAGAAAAAACATGAATGTGAGATGGTTGTTTGCGTTTGCGTGGCTTTGCCGTCAGGTTATGTCATTATATCGCTAATGCCAATATCAGTGAGAAAGGTATAATTAAACTTGTTTACCATTTACCTGAAATCTTTTGACCTATTGAAATTGATAAAACGAAAAAATATAAATTCATAATATAAATGTACCGTATCAAATTTTCGACGTTCTTTTTTCTTTAAATTATTACATCTTTCCTCTGTCAATGTTTTGGGTCTCTTACCACGAGAAACGTTGCCCTATCGTAGAAGTATGACTCAATATATTCAGAACGTGTGCCTTCCTGAGGTGGAAAAAGCATATAATGCGGTTTCAAAGCCTTTTTGCAGCGGCCAGCTCTTGCATTTAAGATTACTATAATTATTATTATGTCGTTTCGCTGTGTATTTCACACTAATGACATCAGAATTTATGTAAGGGTTTTTTGCGTTTGTGTGTCTTTGCCGTTGTGTCTTTATATTGTTATTATGTCGCTAACGTCAGTGAAACAGGTTTAATTAAACTTGTTTATAATTTGTAACATTTTTCGACCCATTGAAGTTGATAAAAAGACCTAAAAATATAAATTTAATACAACTGTTGTAACCAATTTTTAACGTTAATTCTTTATTTGAACTTATTCGAATTTAAGAATTTTAATGATTGCACTTGGCAAAACATTATGATATATTATGGAACATGCTACAAACCTCATCAAAAACAATGATAACAAAATAATGACCTGATGTTTTCGGCTTTTTTGATCCTTAAGGATCCTTACGATTAAACATTCGTTGTGGTTATTCTGCCTCGTATGGCCACACCTGTACCGGCCGTACCGACCTATACATTGTGGCTTTTAGCCGACGATATTAAGTTTTGAATATAATTAAACATTCAGAGTTTTATTTTGTGGTTAAGTTACTTGCTTCTTTTCTCCCTAATAATGAGGGTCGGATTGGCTTATAGTTTCAAATTTTCAAAGTAAATAGCTAGAAATTAAATAGCGAGAATACGGATTATATCATAAACCGATTGCTTATGGGCATGTAGCTTTTCTTATTACGGGTTAGCCGAATAATTGTGAGGTAGTAAATGGCACTAAATGATTTATTGTAATCTTCGAGCAAATTTATTTTCGCACAAAACGATTGATTGTGGCGTCATGCATCGGAAACATCTTATGTAAATTAAGCAATTTTTGGTCGCCTACTGCTACACGTTCTTTCCCGTATGGGCTACGCTTCTAGAACTGCCTGTGGTATACACATTATTTGTGTTCCGAAATTGGGCGTTTTCATTTTTTCAATGGTCTACTCGATATACAAAAATGCTATTAAGAAAAAACGTAGCTGCAGCCCATTTGTTACGATAGAGAACTGCAAAGTTGCATTTATTAGGTGATAATCAAAGAATAGTTTCAATATCAAGTACCTTTTTGGTATTTCCACTTTGGATGCTGATGCTGCAACAGAGATTAATAACACAAGAACTCTCCGTTCTAAAAAGATTTTGAACTGTTCATTGCGTTACACACTTTCTGAATATATTGAGCCTACGATAGGACAACGTTTTCGTGGTAACAGACCCAAAACATTGACAGAGGAAAGATGTAATAATTTAAAGAAAAAAGAACGTTGAAAATTTGATATTAAAATGTATATTATGGATTTATATTTTTTTTCTTTCTATCAATTTCAATCGGTCGAAATATTTCTGGTAAATGGTAAACAAAATTAATTATACCTGTCTCACTGATATTGGCGTATTAGCGATATATCGACATAACCTGACGGCAAACCCACGCAAACGCAAACAAGTGGGAAAACACAGCAATTAACGACTTGGAGCAACTTTATTACATAGCCCTGCTCTGATTTCCAACCTCACATGACAAAAATCAGTTATTTTCTATACCAATCGACGTTTGATAAAATGTGCGTCGGATTCATTATGATCTCAAATTTTAAAAGTTGAACTTGGTTTCAACCTCTACGTGACCAAAAAGTCAGTTATTATTAATACCAATCAACTGTTGAAATTTAATAATTGCACTTGGCCAAACATTATATTATGGAACATGATACAAAGTAGTTATCATTACCTTACAATGGCCTGACGTCTTCGGTTTCTCCGTTCCTGATCGATCCTTTCAATCAAACGTTCGTTGTGGTTAGTCTGGGCAGTATGACCACACCGGTACCTGCGATACCCGGACCTATACATTATGACTTTTGGCCAACCGTAGGAGGTTTTGAATTTAATTAAACATTCAGAAACATACGTTATGGTTAAGTTACTTTTTTCTTGTTTTCTTGCTTCTACTTATTTCGGCGGACATAAGAGTCGAATTGGCTATGGTTTCAAATTTTCAAAACAAATAAAATGATGCTTGTCATTCAATAGCGAGAAAATGGATTATATCATGTAGCTTTAATTAGTCACTAACATTCAAGCGAAAGAGCGCGTACGTGTTTTAGCATATATTAGCGTGATAACAGCTACATATATAGAGACCTAAAGAAAGCACCATTTTTTTCCTGCAAGGTCGTTTTTGCTGTGTTTTTCCTACTCTTGCCAACGTTAATCCTGTATTGAACATATACTTTACTTTCTTTTGAATTACTGCATCTTTCCTCTGTCAATGTTTTGGGTCTGTTACCACGAGAACGTCGTCCTATCGAAGAAGTATGGCTCAATATATTCAGATCGTGAGCCTACCTGAGGTGGAAAAGGCATATAACACGATAAACAGTTTTTAAGTTTTTTTTTTATAACGGGGAGTATTTGTGTTTTGCAATCTTTATTAAAATGCAATGATAACAGAATAATGGCCTGCCTCAGTACCACCGTATAAACTGTAAAAGTATGTAAAGATGCTTTTCATCCACTACCTTGAAAGGGGGTTTTGTTATACAGGAATTGCTTAAGGGCACATCGATTTAATTAGTCAACTAACAACCAATGAGAAGAACGCATTTTTTGCATATATTCTGGCTGATCTATAGTTTTCGTTAGACTTTCGGTTGTGGAAGAGGAAGTCAGGTAGGATCACCTAGAGAAGGCATTTTTTATTCGTTTAATTTTTTCTTTAAATTGTATTTGCAACTAGAAAGCCAAAGATATACTCATTTTTTGCAGATTTTAGTTGTTGACACTGCTGATAGGCATCTACTTCGCGACACGAAAATCGACTGGTAGGTTGAAAAAAGTGACTGATCCAATATTACCGACAAACACTTTAAAAACTTCCATTTGCTGTTAATTTTTTGTTCTTTCATTTATTGGTGAACATAGCATGCGTCGAGAACTTTGCTAAGTAGTCTTTTGCTTTGAATGCATTAAGCCCATGCCTTTCGAATTCACCTCAAGGCGTTTATTTGGCAAACAGAATAAAACGTGCTTTGCCGCATTGCTTTTACAAAGAAGGGGTCGAGATTTTTGAAACACAAATTATATGACGACGTTAATTCCAAGTGGTCACGCGTCTTTGTTTCTGACGACGAGGCTGTGATGAGGCTGTGTATTTCCTGACGCACAAATGCAAGAAGGAATCGCTATATTTTGATATTTTGATTTTGCTGTTTTCATGATTAAGGCCGCACTTCATTCCTACTAGGGTCTTATAAAACATTTTAGGGTAGTTGTTGACCCGGTAATACTGAGCTCTATTACAATAGCTTTTTTTCCCCTTTTTTACAACAACGTTTCGTAAAAGAAGGAAAGCATTAAAATTTTTACATAGGTACGCGAAGTTGTGGAACGCTCCGGCGACGTATCGGGAGAGTTTGGTCATCGTGTGTATTCGGCGCAGGTACTTGAGCAGAAACACTCATTGCGCAGTCCAAATATATACGGCCAACAATTTTGTCGCGCGGTGGGATTTTATTTCGTAGAAGTCTCACAAAGTTTAGGCCGCACTTCATAGCTGCTAGGATCTTAAAACATTTTAGGACAGTGCTTCACCGGAAATACTTAGCTCTGTTGATATTAATACTTCCCTGTTTGAAAATAAAAAGTTATGTGGAACCTTTTCTTCTTTTTTTACAATTACGTTTCGCAAAAGAAGGAAAACATTTAGAATTTCTACACTGGTACGCGAAATCGTGGTACGCTTCGAGATTTTGGTCGCCGTGTGTATTTAGCAAGGCACCTGAGCAGAAATACTTATTGCGTAGTCCAAATATATACGGTCAACAATTTTGTCGCGCGGTGGGAATTTTTTCGTAGAAGTCTTACAAAGTTAATTCTTTTTTGATAATTCTCGTGTTTTAAGCTTCGTAATGATCTTGTAACATTTTCGCTTGAAAAATCCAACAGTTTCTACTTTATTTCCGAACTCTCGATGACTAATATCGTACGATATCAGTTCAGTGACTTGATATCCCGTGATAACACAATTGAAAAGTAGTACAGAACGCAAACGGCTGTAAGAAAGTATGCTTCTTTTCTTATTTCGGTCAAAGAAAGCAAAATATATTTATAGATTCAATATCTGGATTAGAATATATGAAAACTTTCGACCTTGAATTTTATGCGAAAGCAATCACCGTTGTCAAGGATTTGAACAAGTTTTCGCACTCCCCAAGGCTAAAAGAAGGGTGAGAAAGTAACCAATCACATAGCTCGAGATGCCATCAACAACCAATAGAAAGACCACAAGATGAAAAAAATCGTGTTGTTGTTCTTTCCAGAGCAGGCGTCAAGAGTTTTGCAAAACATTTATCAACGACATTAAATTCAGATAATCACGCGAGATGATTTTAAACAGAAACGTCGATTATGTTTAAACAGAAATGCCTTAACTTGTTAAAGACATTATTCAGCAAAAGAGGATTGAACATGCTTGCTTCAATTATCTGTAAGAGCCTGTGAAGCAAATTGCGGGATGAGAGAAAGTTCCCCCAACCGGAAGCTGAAAAATGAATATGTCACAAGCTTCATAACATCATTTATCTCATGAAATAAATATCCTTTAACTTAGTTTCAATAATTGCACAGTCTTTCTTTCCTTGCTTTCTCCATAATTCCGGTGCTGAAAAGGAAAAGGTTCTGCCACCATAACTGTCGTTTTTAATTGATTGACAGTCTCGAACGTGACATTGATCGTAACTCTCGCGGTGCACAATTTACCGTAACAAGAGATTTCAGATCATCAGCGAGCTCAGCCGCATGGTCACGCAAAATCTTATAGGTAGAATCTTCCTCTACCTATCCTCCGCTCAACCAAGAGCCAGTGTAAGTTCTTTAACAGGGGCGTTGCAAGGTCTGATCTTTAAACGTTTCGATTCCATCACAAGAAGTGCTGCAGTGTGTTAGGTACAAAGAATAACGCGTGCTAGCGGCATTTCCTTTTTGTCCCACAGAAATGGCCTGCCAATTGAGGATTGCTGTTGTGACTTGCCTGGTGTTGCTGATTCTAATGGAAGACGCCAAACCTGTCTTCGCTGGGAAGAAAAAGCAATTAAAGGAGCTTAAAGCCAGGGTTAAGGCACTGGAAGACTCGGTTCAGTGTGACCGTTAGTATACTTAATCTTGACCGTGAATTACGCCTGGAAGTAGAGGGAGGAAAAAGTCACATAATAAAAGTTACTGGAAGTGTTAACCCCACCCTACCCCATGGTCGTATATGTGTAGCCTGAATGTAGCTACGCAACAAAGGCTAATTTCATGCAAGAATGTATCTTTGTTCGTTATGTTTTGTAAGTTATTTTTGACTTATTATTTTTCGGCTTATTTGAAAACTTGATTTCTTTCAGCGTGCTCACAGATTGATGAACACACTGAGCGGCTCAATAAGATTGAAGAGGAAATTGCAGCACTAAAACAACCAGGTAATGCCAAGATATCTGTTACTTATTGTATGAGTGCGAGGGCATAAGCGATGTACCCTACATGTAGTACTTGGAAAAGACTTGCCTGGTTTCTTACGCTCTGATTTTAGCCGTGCTGTGTTTGAAAATGCCCTCTTTTAGGGTTAACTATGATTAAAAGGAGGACACAAATTGGAGTATTTTTCGCAACAGACTCACTCAGATTTCACTAGCATGGTTTTGGCTCCTCTTAAATAATTTAACCACAAACAATGGAGACCACGGTGGGTTACGAGTGTCAATTTTTCAAATCAGACTATTTTTGCCGAACGCTTTATCTCAGCATCACGTTGTAGACTCACAGTGTTTTCCATCTCCGAAACTGGTACGTAAAGAAAAGAATGAAAAATCTATGCGTGGAGCATTTCAGACCAAACATCCTTAAAACTACATTAGTGCTGCATACTACAAGGTGCTGAATGTCAGTATAGAAAAGACTACTCAAATACTGTGGCAAAGTACTTCAGCAGGTTAACATGTCGTAGTGTCAGACATCTATTTTTTCTTTAAGGTTGGTGCAAGTTCGACTTTGAAAACGGAATAGATGGATGGGTTAAGAATGGTACAGCCTTTGACAATCAGCCGACCTATGGTGACAACCCAACAGCTCGCAACAGAGGACAGCCTGCCAACCAACAGGGGGACTGGTGGATTGGAGGATACGAAGACCGATCCACACCGAACGCAACAGCAGGAGCAGTTCAAGGAGACGGACCCCAAGGAATTCTTACTTCTCCATTCTTTGTCATAAGGGGCAGATGGATTACCTTCTTGATTGGAGGAGGCTGTGATCATGACGTGGTTCGTGCAGAGTTGATTGTCAATGACCAGGTAAGCAGTAGATATATCAAAAATTGCCTCCAGTAATACTAACTATGCTTCAATTCACCCGGCAGAATTTCAAGTTAATTGTCAGGTGAAATAATAAGTGGCTTATAATTCACCAACCCTCAAACTTTAGTTATTTTTCTCTTAAGAAATATATCATTAGGTCAACCAAAACTAATCCTACCTGAAGTATACAAGAAGTTTGTAATATTTGAATCTTGTTATATAGCCTAGCCCCCCCCCCCCCCCCCCCCCCCCCACGAGATTCCTGTACCTCATTGATAGTGTGTGCAGAAGGCCATTGGTTGGGTCTCGTTGGAAGAAATCGGATTTTTTCCCAAGAAACCTGTCAGTGCCTGACTAATAGCTTTCTCCTTCACAGCCGGACCGTAACGTATATCAGTATTTCTTTTCACAAATGTTACTTCTTGCCAGATTTGTAATCTCTTGATTGAATCTGATGTTCTGTAGGGAAAATAATATTTCCTGCGTCTGTACGTCAGTGACAGCATAGATTTTCTCGAATCTAAAACAATATTTACTCTCTTTTTAGGTTGCTATGTCTGCAACTGGTAAATGTACCGAGACAATGGCTAGGGAGACCTGGGATGTCATTGGCTATTTTGGTGAACGTGCACAGGTCAAACTGGTGGACAACACCTCTGGTGGATGGGGTCACATCAACTTTGACGATCTCAAAGGCGACATTACCTGTGAGCAAGACTAAGGCGAAATTTTGGGAGACTTCGATATATTTGCGAAAATTCCATTCCATACTTAGTATGAAGAAATGGAAAAAAAGGATGTAACAGTAAAATCGGTTAGACTTAAGGGGAGAATATTAAATTGAACTGTTTAAGGCGCTTGTAAGCCGTTTAAAATGTGGGAAATAAAACTCGACTTGAAACGCAATTGATATTTGGTGCTATTCTATGAATGAAAATAAGAGTGTTGCGATCTGATACCAGCACATTGTATTTTGGGATATGCAACATCTGTATGAAATTGAACACTCAGTATGTGTATGCGAGTACGACCTCGGTTCACAACAAGGAGCAAGTGCCGACCTAATATGACCATGTCCGCTTAGCACCTGATGAATCTGATTTTGCTGCAACTGGCCTTATGTAAGCAAAAACGTGGGTTAGCACTGAGACAATAAACTGCAAGCCTGACACTACGTAGAAATGAAAAGCTTTAACGGGACAACGACATGATAGAGTCCAAACTGAAAGTCAAAAATGCAAACCCTGGACAGCTGTTTCGACCTGATTGGGTCTCGTCAGCAGAGTGTATGCCGCACAGAATAGAACAACTAGCGTGAAGACAGTTGCCTATAAAGTGCTCGCTGATAATGACAATCCGAGAAGGCTCAAATTCGAAAGCCCGCCCATTGACAACAGCCGTGTGACTATTTAACAATTAGACCCGTAGCCCGAAAGGGCTACGGGTCAATAGCCCATGAGGCGAAGCCGAATGGGCTATTGACCCGTGGCCCTTGAGGGCGAAGGGTCTAATTGTTTTAGTATCACCCAACTAGTCGGACAGAAAAAGCAATAATATAGTTAGCAAATGCAAGTTGAAGAAAAAATTTATTTGCGAATAAAACGAAAGAAAGCATCACGAATTTCGCTACTCGATGACTATTGCTAATAGTCATCTAGTAGCGTAGCCAATCAAAATGCAGGATTTGCATTAGTCCACTAGTTGGGTGATACTAATACTCAATAGGTCAGGAATTCGAAATATCATGTCGGTGTCGCGACAAGGGAAGTGAGGATAGCCAGAACTATCCGTACACTGAAAACATGGACAAAACCATGTGAAAACAGTGAAAATGTACAGCAGTGTTGTTTTCACATGGTTTGGATCGTCATTACCAGCGAGCACTTTATAGGCAACTGTCTTCACGCTAGTTGTTCTATTCTGTGCGGCATACACTCTGCTGACGAGACCCAATCAGGTCGAAACAGCTGTCCAGAGTTTGCATTTTTGACTCTCAGTTTGGACTCTATCATGTCGTTGTCCCGACTTTTCATTTCTACGTAGTGTCAGCTTTGCAGTTTATTGTCTTTGTATTATTTTTTATTTTTGGCTGATTAGAGCTGTCAGTAGCTCCTACGTACACCAGCAGCATGTTCGTCCGCGGTCCCTTGCTTTCATTTGTCGTTAGCACTGAGACCGAACTTGCATGGGCGTAGACCGGGCCCAGTTTGAATTCCTTTAAAATTGCATTTTGTCACCAGAGGAAAACGATTATTTCATGGACATCCACATGATCCCTTGCCATGTTTCACTGCCCCTTCAATTTGTTTGGTTTGGTAACAATTTACAGCATTTTCCAGCACTTAACCTTTGATGGATAAATAATACCACTCGTCATGATCACTGAGCTGTTGAGGACTCAGTGAGGGTGTCAAATGAATACCCAATCATTGATAAACTAATTGAGGTCATTATATTGACATAACAGGTAAAAAACACCTTAATTTTGTTTCTAAGAATTTGGTTATTCATACAAATAGTGCCACTTTATCGCACACTTGCCTTTCATTGTGTCAAGCGCGGTGATCTATTGTTTGCGTGCTGTACCATGGTTCGAGGGGTCCGGGTTTGAGCACTTGCCATTATCATAGCCTTGTGAGGCGGTTTGTTCTCACAGTGCCTCACTCTACCCAGTATATAAATGTACTGCTGAATTAAATGCCGCAGTAACCTTGCGATAGACTAGCACCCCATTCAGTGGAAGTGGAAGTACTCCTAGTTTCTTCATGCAACAGAAACCAGGATAAGCTATTGAGGTATAAGACTTTTAACTAATATGCTGACAATTCGGTACTAAAAGTAGAGGTCCCCATGCTCGTTAAAGTACTAAAGTTAAAGACCTCCACACAGAAAACAGTCTTCGTGATATAATTATTTGTAACTACTGTAGCTTGGCATGCATACAAGTTTTTAAACTTAAAAGAATCTCTACATTTTAGAGTAGTGTTGAGACTGTGATGTGTGCCTCCAAGAATATAAGTAGAGTTGGTGGCCACTTTTAGTAAAATCATCAAACAAAAATGCTTTTTAGATGCGGACCAAATATTTCTGCCCTCTAAGTTTAGAATAACTGTTCGTTGCTTTGCTGGAAAAAAATATAGGGTATTTTAAGCGATCTAAAAGGCATCCATTCCAAACGGAGAACGATAACTATGCTAAATCTAATAAATAATGAAGTTGGTAAATTTTATGTTCGGTAATTAAATAAATGATAAAGATGAAATGTTCATTTGTGACGAGCGTGGGACAAAGAAAAAACTAAGTGCCCAACGGGAATGGAATCTATAACCCCCACATAACCACTGAGCTACGAGAGACTCTTGGCGAGCTAGGCCATTTACAAGGTTCATATGTGACACGCATCCTGCATACTGCTAGGATCAGCCATGTCGAAAGCAATATGTGTAATAAATAATGAAGACGGTAAATTTAATTTGTTTTGGCAGCACCCACACGGTGAAATAATTATGGGTTAGAGACTGTTGTGAGTGTTTTGTTTACAAATACACGCACGCGCTGGCTGCACAATGAACGAGAAATTTTCAATACTGCACTCGGCTACGCCTCGTGCAGTATTGAAAATTTCGAGTTCATTGTGCTGCCAGCAAGTGCGTGTATTTGTAAACAAAACACGAACTAACAGCCTCTAACCCTTTTAATATACAATCTGAGTACACTGCACGCAATTCACAATTTCGCGAACTTTGAACAAGAATTGTTAATAAATAGAATAAGAATTCAATTCTAGCTAAGTAGCACAAAATTATATTAGCGTAGTTTAAGAATATAGAAATTACAAAGCTAAATTAAATATAAGTGAGGCTTAAAATCATTCACAAAATCGTTCAAAGTTCATATTTGTTCTTCCACTATTTCTGCAAATCTGTCAGCTGAAGCCATTGTCAATAATGCACGATTTTTATGCGTTATTGTCAATAACGCACTGTCGGAGTTTGCTGACGACAGGTAAAGTAAAATCACGTGTTCGATTTTAACCAATTGCGCGCGTGGATTTTGGACAGTGAACGAAGATTGTATATTAAGCTCCCTTATTGACGCTCTAAATGGAATTGGGAACTGAAATCTTTGGTAACTTCTGAAGGGCACTTTAAAACCAACCTGGAAAACAATCATAACTCTGAGCAACTCGCTTGGCAGCAGGAAGGTAGCTAGGAAGGAACCCGTCACCAATTTCTGGGAATTGGGGATCTTCGGGCAGACAAAGAACTGTCACAAAGAAGTGCGGGTAATTGTAGTTTAATTTATTTTCAAGGTAAATCCGAGTATACATGCCAGAGCAAATCGAATCACAATTGCCATGTCGCTTAGTTTATACTAGCGTTTGCTTGCATGATTATAACTGCGGCTGAATAAATAGTGAAAAGTACAAACAAAACCTAAATAACGTCTAAATAAAGAACTGATACTGTATAGCATAAGGAATAAAGATAAAAGATAAGATAACTTTATTTTACATGGATCGAACACTTAGCTAAGAAGCTAGTTCGCAGGTTCTCCATGAAAACACATGAACTAGTTCTAAAAATTCTAAAAAATACTAAAAATTCAACTATTTACAAGAATCTATTACAATAATATTTAAAAATGAATGAGTGCAAGAGCTGCTCCGAAGATTTTATATTGAGTATAATGCAATTCCTTTTAATTTTGAAGCTCGTACACAGCAGCCACACGTCTGAGAAATGACCTTTACTGCCCTACAATAATAGAATGAAATGAAAATAATCACCAGAAATTCCAAGAGATCTTAGCCTTAGTTCATATTTCCTTCTGGCAGTTTTCCTGATCCAAACGCCTTACACAGAAATAGGATAAAGAAGGCAGAAGAGAAACTTTAGCGTTCTGTAATCGCTTTCTTTGTTTGGAAAACTTTCTCTAAGACAGGCTGAATTAGTATTATACAAGCTGACGCTTGTTTCGATCCATTTTAGTTTTAAGGCATCAGAACTACTACTAGCTCAATTGTATGTTAAGACAAACTTCACTGCCATGATTCAAAGAAGTATAAAGGGACACTGTCACCAATTTTTTTCAATTTCTAATCACAGGAGACCCAAAAATACTGGTTCAATTTCGCTTAAAACTACCCAACCAGTTCGTTGAGACTACAATTAAGTGTGCTTAGCTGCGGATCGCTAAGATGCGA
The DNA here is from genome assembly GCA_963693305.1 of Meandrina meandrites. NCBI lineage: Eukaryota > Metazoa > Cnidaria > Anthozoa > Scleractinia > Meandrinidae > Meandrina > Meandrina meandrites. The sequence goes on from OY855903.1 coordinate 54,834,370, forward strand.
ATGACTCCAACTTGAAACATCCGGCTAATTTTTTCAAGTTTTTCCTTTGTTTCGTGGAAAAATCGCCCATAACTGACTATGGTTTGTTCTTCCTTTGATAAAATCAGAAGATTTTCTTCTCTTGACTTTCTGGGAGTGTTTTGTGTACACGAAAAAAGCATTTCATTTTATCTTTAGCACATCTTCAACCCAAAACGTAAAAATTCCCGTGACAGTGCCCCTTTAACATAAAACCTTGAATTAGGTTGTAATACGCACACGAAGTGAATTTTTATCAGTCAAATATTTTTGTTGTTAGTGGTCAATTGTTGCAGTTCTCGTCGTAAAAGCTTTTAGTGCCCATATGATCAAATTGTTGATATACATTTTCGTGAACAATATGACTTTCTCACATACCTTGCCAAATTTCAATCCATTTCGAACATAACAAGTCATTTTTTTTAAGGAGGCTCGCAACGGTTTCCAGCGCTTTCCAGGTCTTAAACTTTGATGGGTCAGTACTACAAATCTTTATCAGTTGCTGCAACAATAATGATATCGACCAAATGTCCAATCATTGCTGAATAAGTTGTGGTCATTTTCATGACGTCACTTGTTACTATAGCAACAGTTTTACCTGTTAAAAACACCCTTAATTTTCCCTTTAAGTGCTTATAACTCAAAAACGAGTCCGGTGACTCCCATTTTTTCGAAAATTTAAGGTGGCTCTGAAACTGCTCCGCAGAAATTTTTCTAACTTTGCAAAAAGTTGCATCTTAACATGCCAATCATTATTCAATAATAAAAAATGGGAGTCACCGGACTCGTTTTTGAGTTATAAGCACTTAAAGGGAAAATTAAGGGTGTTTTTAACAGGTAAAACTGTTGCTATAGTAACAAGTGACGTCATGAAAATGACCACAACTTATTCAGCAATGATTGGACATTTGGTCGATATCATTATTGTTGCAGCAACTGATAAAGATTTGTAGTACTGACCCATCAAAGTTTAAGACCTGGAAAGCGCTTGAAACCGTTGCGAGCCTCCTTAAATGTTATTTCTATTATATTATTGCTATTTTTAAAAATGCTGTTAGAGAAAGTGGCGTCTAAGGTTCAAGAATACCTCGAGGGTTGAAATTATAATAACAATCAGCACAGAAAATTGCACGAAGACCAAGCCCAAGGATTTTTGATGTTCCTCATGTGACCCGTAAGGTATTTTTAGCCTTTGTCGTCACTTTCTCCAACTCGCAATTAATGGCGGCCGTAAATTCGCGAAAATGGAAATCAACATTTTGCCGGATCATAGAGGCAGTTTGAGCACACTATTTTCGGCAGTCGGGTATAAATAATTTAAGTTTTTTCACTTGTGCAAGCTTAATCGGTCTCGCAGAAGGTGAAGACTCCAGCGTAAAATGTGAGTTTCCAGTAAGACTTTCAATGTTCTGAGTAATAAAGAAGAGAAAAACACTGAATAACAATTGCAAACAACAGCAACAAAAGTTTAAAGTAAAAAGGTTTTCAACAGTAGGTTCTAACTACTAAAGTATGGTAACAAGACACCTGGAATAACTGTTTGGAATAAGCTAAGTCGGATATCCAACACAATAAAGTTCTCGCCAAACCCGTTCAGCCACACTTGCCTTCAATTTCCGTGTAGGAATTTGTATTGGAATAATATTTCTTGGAGGTAGCTGAGATGTGAGCTCTTGGTTTCCATAAGGGAAACTGTTTCCTCGTTCTTGAGTTTGGCCAAGGCAGCATTCAAGTCTTCGGGTACGGTTCTACGCCAAACGGACCCTTTGCTAGTAAATAGCATATACATACTCTTCATTCATTCTTGGGAGAATTCGATGGTGCAACAAGTCATTATCGAGAAACATTCAGCCAATCGGCTATTCCAGAATTTAGGGAATATCTCGTGTTTTGGAGGCAAAATATTTAAGAATGATTTAGGTATATTATAAACCTTGGAAAGTACCTGGACAACCGTAGATCTCTACTCTCAATGATATGCCGACACTCCAAGCCACTGGTAGAAAACGGATGTAACGCGCCTTGATTGGTGGGTTTACGTGCTGATAAACCACAGTACTGGCGTCTGTGTTTCCAGCAAATTCCTAAACGAGCAATATGATAAATTGTTAGGGATGTATCTCTTTAAAACATTGCTACGTTTTAATCTTTAGATCACCATGTAGAGCGAATTTCGATCGAGTGTCGTAAAACCAAACCTAAAGTAATCACTGTAAAAAATTACAAGTAATCCAGTGAACCCATCAAAACTCGAACCAAATACACAGGGAGTTATGACTGGTTTTGGTTTTACTGCCACTGGTGGAGAAAGTAGCGCGAGTTTGTTTTGCCATTCACTAAGGGAATTAATGCAAAACCAAACAAACACAAATTACTTTCGACACTCAGGTGAAAATCGCTCTGTTTCCCTCAAGTAAACTTATCTGGCAAAAATCAAAAGCTATAACTTAAAAAAATAAAATCAAGTTAAGTAAGGGGTATAAAGCTGGCTTTTTTAAACCTAAATATAGAGAAGTTTGATCGACAATTTGGTGGATTTCATTGTAGTTCACCTTGTTTGAAGCTTCTTCTTGTTCCTTGTAGAAGTGGAAGTTCACTTCATCGTTACTATACTGCAGATTGTAGCTGGATACAAACTGGTTGTCAGCTCCTTTTCCTTGCGTTGCAACACCACTTACTTGGTGCTGACTTCCCAGGTCGATCTGGAGCCATTGACTGCCATTGGTGCCATTTGAGATGCCAGCTACCCAAGCTCCAGCTGTTGAACGCAATCTGGCATGTCGGGCAACATGACTAGTATGATTATATTCTGAAGAGGCATTGATTTTCTCGTCAGGAATCGCACCGCTTTCCATGCCGAGGGCTTCATGACACAGAATTGATAGAAATACAAAATTAATAAAGCACAAAACAGAATCATTAAAGGGGCTTTGTCACGGATTTCTGGTGAAGAGAACCTAAAAATAATGGGCCTTTTTTTATCCACAATTGCTATATTAGAGCATTGAAACTGTCAACAAGCATCTTTGGCTGTGAATGGCTTGGATAGAAATAGATTGCAACTTGAGAAATTAAGGCTAAACGTTTCAGGTTGTTTCCGAGCGTCGTCAAAATATCCATATTTATAGCTTTAGCTTGATTTCTTTCTGCAAATTAAGGTCATGTATTCCTCTAGATATTGGGGTAAGTTGCCTAACATTAATTTCAGAACAGTTTAGACCAAAAATCTGCGAAATCCTCTTGACGTAGCCCCTTTAAAAAAGGTGGCACGCATTGTCCAGTGATCAGATTGTTACAGCGTATACTTCGTGAGTTATTTTCAGCTGGTAAGTCACGGAAGGTCTCCAAGACGGACTGAATACGTTTTATTGCAAAACCATAACAAATATACACACATTACGTCATGCACAAGCCAGGTTTCATCACCTTCCTCCTCTACCCCTTGTTCTTGGAATCCAATAATTAACAACTATCCTGCGAAATCGCATGGAATATCGCCTGAAACCTATTCCGCAAGATTGACCAGGATAATTTTATTATTATTCAACAAATTGAAAATCAAAGTTGGCAAGTTACGTGTAATATAAAATATTTCCTGGCTAGTCTGACGCAGCGGTCCGTTGCGCCCAAGTAACTCTTCAGAGACCTTTTCTGTTAGCAAACAATGATGACTTTCAGCGCGATGCTCAACCAGGTTGCTCTCATTATTGTTTGTGAACGGAACTTTGAGCGCGATGCTCAAGGAGTTTTCTGGCAGAAAAATTCTCTGAAGAGTCCGTTGGCCGGAACGAAACGGTGTATCAGACTAGCCACGTAAGACGATTTTACGCTAAAAAAAATAATGTAGTTATGCAGCGCTTTGCAAGAAGCCTGAAGAATCTTCTCAACCTACGTATATTGGTATGGCGCAAATTTGTTGAATAATAATACCAGGTAGATGTTAAGTCTACCCACTGTGTGAGCCTGCCTTACCTGTCCAGGGATGGGGGCAAGCACATCGCGGTGTGTAACTTTTGTCGGTAGTAAAACAAGTACTGCCATTTAAACAAGGAGAGGAGAAGCACTAGAACAATTTAAACAAAACATATACTAGCATTACAGGAATCAAGGCAATTAGATAAAATAATGTATCTATCATTTGCAAGCTGCTGGAAGCTAAGGCGTATGAGAAAAAAACTGAAGAAGAGAAGGTAGAAAGGTATAGTCTGCATACGATCCTAGTGGTCCATCAGGGAGTTTATGCCGGTTTTTGTAGCATGAAGCGACTAGGAGTATTTCTATTCCCCCCTGGTTGGGATGCTTGTACATACCAGGGTTACCCCCAGCATAAATTCGCCGGTACCCATTTTTTATACCTGGGACGCACCTAGTGTAAGGTGTCTTGCCCACGAACACAACGCAGTGACACAGGGAAGGGCCCAAATCCGGACCGGCCGATCCGCAGTCCAGCGCACCAACCATCAGGCCACCGCGCCTCCCGAAGAAAAGAAAGGCAGATTTTATCTTCAGTATCAGCTTATTTGAAACACTGTTTTACCTTTCGTGCCCTAAAGCTCCATCCCTTCTTTAGTTTGACGGTGTCGTTCCCAATACCATACCTCAGAACTTGGCAGGAATGGCTAAAAGACGAATTCTGTACTCCAAAATTGTACGAGTTACACATGCCATCCAAAATGCACAGCATTTGACATTCCATATCAGTAGAAACTGGTTTAATTGAAGCAATGAATCCTTCAAGGATACGATCTTCAACTTTTTTGGAAAAGATAACCTGTTCCAGTCGCTCACCTGGCTCACAATCTCCATCTAGAGATAAAAGGATCGCAGGAAGTGTTAATTAATAACTTGCCGACACGGTTAGGAAAATCACAAACAAGAGAATATGAGAAAATCACCTGACATCACCAAATTAATATTCGAACATTTTTCACAAATATCGGTATAAAATTTCTTTTTAAGGGATACAGTTTTTGAGAACTCTAATTTTTTTTTTGCTTACGTAAACTGTTTGGCGTTCAAATGTATAAGCTGACGTGTAAGATTAGAAAAAGGAAGATAAATACTTAGGCAAAATTAATTAGAAAGTCAGCTTACCGCATTTTATTAGCTTTGAGATCGTAATGATGAGTAGACTGGTAGCCAATGCTTTTCCCATGTGCATCATCAATTTAATTGGATTGATGACACAAATAAAACCAGCCTGTAACTAAAGACAAGATACATAATTAAACCAAAAGACTTTTATTATTTTGGTGGAGAAATGTGAATTAGAATGTTGGTTAAAACCGAAAACTTGTCTGTCGCATATTTATTTATTAGGGCTGATTCGCATTGGCGGACAAGTTTGAAATGTCCTGACATTTTTCCGAAAAAAATTGTCGAGACAAGTTGTCAGAGACATCTCGAGGAAAACAAAATGTAAAATGCATAGTACAAGATTCGTCAAAACAACCTACAAAATAATTATTTTTTTCTCGTAAAAGATTTCCGCAAAAAGAAAACAAAAAAGGTCATGTAAACCTCAATGTATTTAGGCTGCGCATCAAAAAGGGATATCAAAAAAGGGCATGACATTGATATTGTTTTTTAGCTCGAAAACAATAAAAAATTCTAAAGGGCAGATGCAACGGCTATACGCGTATGTTGCAAATATATAGGCCCTAAACTTGTCCATAAGTGCGAATGGCCTCTTTGTTAAATAACCGAATCATTGTTTACAATAATTGTCTTGCTAGAATAAGCGCTTCATGGCACAATTAAGCATTCCTGGAAATGTTAACTAAATGTAATAGCTTTAATAAAGTGTGTGAATAGGGTTTAGAAATTTAAATGTCCTTGCTTTTGCGACCCAGCAGAAAACGTTTTTGAAAGCCAATTTCTATATCATCTAATATTACATGCAAATAATAAAAAATGTCTCTGGTTACCACGTTCAACAAGGCCTTTAAACTTTTGGATTCAATTCGTCTAGCGCGTGATGCCTTCTCTACGTAAAGTGTATGCCAATGAGGCAAAATAAAACAGACTGACTTCAGGAAAGATTCGTCTATATAAAATTCTATCGAAAAAAAGTTGAAAGAAGCAACACTATCGGAACATAAGATATGTGATGTACAAAAGTTTCTACTACTTGAACTGAGTTCTGCTAAAAAGTTCGAGAACATAAAATGACTGTTGACAGGTTAGTTAGAAATAATTTGCATGCATATTGCGTTTGTTTTTCAATAAAATAATACCTATTTCGAATAAACCACCCGCTCAAACGTTTACTTTTCCAAGTTGAATGCTAAAATATGAGGGATAGCAAATCATCCAAGAACAACTCCTAGAAAAGAGCCTGTCTGCCACAAGTTTTAAAACCAAGTTATTTGTTAAATTTTCATTGCTAGGTACAAACAGTTACAACTGTAAACGAGCACCTTGATAGCTCTTCTAAAGCGGAATAAAGTTTAATTATTCGAAAAATCAGCTTGAGATAGAAGTCCGCAATATGTGACGACGGCAATCCTACTATTGTTTAATTATGAAATAAAATTTCGAACCTTAACTTCAGTTGTTTCGTTGGAAACCCTCCTTTTGTAATTCGTTCTTCAGGCTCACGATTCAGAAAATAAGAATTAAGTTCTTAGATATACACCCATTTATTTCTATGGAAACAAAATAGAACAAAAGGTAATAAGATTATGCCAGAAGCTTTTGATAGAAGATGATAAAGATAATAAAAACGCTTTTCAATGAATTGCTAAAACTTTAATCACGTTTGAATTTTTACCAATCGCTTAAAGACACGGAAGGTTGAAACGTAGAGCACCACACGACGCATGAAACAGGTGGTACTCTCTATATCCATCGCTGAGGAGATACGTTTTGAAATTAAAACGGACGTCGAAGAGTAAAATAACTGCAAGGCTTACAATGAGCGGAATTTGTTAACTACGAAAATAGTTAATAAATCTCATCCATCGTTCAAGAGATACGCTTTCAATACCCACGTCGAAGTGGGAATAGTGCTGCACCTCTTCTCGCTCTAAACAGGTGTTTCAAGAAATTGTTATTATAACGCCGAGTTGACGTTAAGGGCCTACTAAAATAACTCGGTCGTTGACCATAGATGTTGTTGTAGTATATTTGTTAAGTACTTCCCAATATATTGTTGTTTTCGGAAGGTCTATTTCTTTTTTAACGGTATTGATCGGGCCTGCGTGCTGTTTTACGCTGTTTTAACATCTAGGTCACAACATGATCTCCATTTCTTTAAAATTACCTGTCAACCGGTACGCAATTAGAACGTCAATAACGTTTATGCTTCCTTGGCTTATGCATTTTTTTTTTACCAAGCTTTAAGTTTCTTGTCTTAAGATGGCTCCTTGGTTGGTATTTGTATAATGGGAAAGGGTGTGGTAATTTTTAGAGAAAAGTTAATGTACTAATTTGTTTTTACTGTAAGGATTAGAGAATGTCTGTTACATCTTTGCGTGCGGAAAATAATAGCTTCTAATTTATACTTTTTTTCAGTACGTTCACTGACAATTGGACACAACCATAAATGTAACGACTTTCCGCGCGCGCTTATCAACTACGTTAGCGCGGGCTTGTCGTTAAAACTACGAACTCTCTACCGGGTCTGTCACTGTGCCCCAGACGAGAATGACAGGCTATCTGAGCAGACTAACAGTTTATCCTTATCAACAACAGAAAAAGTTTCTTCCAAAAGTTGCTGACCAGATTCACCTGATTACACCAACCATACTCTACTTCAAACCAAAATGGCTTGAAAACCATATCCTTTGGGGCCGCACGTACCTAGATAGCTTATATAAGAGAGTGCACCCACCCCCACCCCCCCCACCCCCTTCCCCGTACTCCACCTTGTGAAGTTTTGAGGCTGTCAGACATTTAATACCGAAGGAAAGATCCTCTTTTTATGGGTCACCAAAGTTGTTAAAAAGTAGTTACTTTTTTGCGTTCGACGATAGGAGAACGCATCCTAATCTTGTGGTGACCTGCGGTGCCGGGGTTGTCCTGTGAACGCGCAAGCGAAAGTCGTTCTATGTCGGTATGTATGTCGGTATGTATGTCGGTATGTCGGTATGTCTCATGCGAGAAGACATTAGAAGGCAATTAATTGCGTTACATCAACGTCAACAATGACATCAGCCGCAAAGACAGCGCGCGCAAAAAGAATTCTATTAAGCGGATAACGATAGGCTGTAGACAATTCTTGCGCTCAACGGTAGCAATACGCATCCTAATCTTGTGGTGGCGTGTTCTTCAATGGCAAGCATGGCGAACGCACTGCATAATCTATGATTACTCCTAGTTTCAACTTGTGAGCGCATATTCACTGTTGTGGTGAATTAGAAAAATACAGCAATTAAACGGTTCACAAATGAAAATACTAAATACTTCAATTAAATAAACAGTTAATTAAATCAGAAAAGGGATTGCCATGTTAAATGAACTTTTATTAATGGTGATTTTTTTCTTGCTTATGTACCAAGATGCACAAATAACCATCTAACACTTTGGGAAATATGGAACATGAAATTCAACCTCTATTACAGTATTCTGTGTGGTAGAAACCATGACACCAAACGATAAACAAGTAAGGAAACCTTTACATGTCATGCAAAGAGTATTTGCAAACATAATGCCTGGTTTCATCGCACTTTTTGCCGTGGAAACCATGTTTTTGTTGGTACTCTCCACAATGTTCCTTAAGACCACCATCTGGGTGATAACCATGCCAGAGTGGATTCAGCATGGGAACGCTCCTGTCCATCCACACCCTTCTCCCCTCCTCTGCGATGTCTGTCATACCCACGAATACTTTCTCGCCATCTGCCAGAATAGTGTCAAGGAAGTGTAGCTCGTCGAAGTCCGCAATAGAAACCAATCCAGCTCCTTCACAGATGCAACTCCAATTAGCCTTGGAAAAAGTAGCAAGCTCATCAAAAACCTTATAACAAAAACTTTTGTATTTTGTCCAGTCAGCCCTGCAGAGATCTAAAAGATAGTAGCAACAAAATTAAGCTCAAGAGGTTAAACATACCGACTCAATCACTGTATCTTTAAATTTCAACATCCGAACGCTCTCTGAAGCAACTCTGAAGCGAACGTCTAAGTAAGGAAAAAGAGAAGTTGACTTAAACGGACTCAAAAGGTACCGGTAACGTTAATGGGTTGTAATAATAATAATAGTTTATTTATTTATAGTACACCTTTTAAAATGGGAAAGATCAAAAGCGCATTACAATATTGAAACCTTCCATCTATTTTGCTTTGCCTCTTTGATAGAGGCCACTGGTTATCGTCGTAATTATGATGAACGCAGTGGAAAACACAATCCCTAGGTTTTGAACTTCAGAGTTCGCATGTTACTGAGAGACGGGTTAGCTAACAAGAAGAGACGTTCCGTTCTTTTTAAAAAGTAACCAGCGTGTCTGTAGTAATGTGCATGTATTAGATTTTCTGTTTCCTCTTCCTATTTTTTTCTTGTTTAAGCTCATTATACATCACAAAATATCATTAATCCTAATAATTTAGACCTAGAGGAAAACTTAAAGCGCGCAAAATGAAAAATCCTTTCAAATGAAAAACAATACTGTTGTTTGTTTTTCGCAATGAATTGCGAGAAGATAAATCCTCTTTCCTGATTTGTTTCCTTAAGGGCATGTTCATTTGACAAACCCCTGTTATTTAACTCGCAAAGCCCCCGATCATTTCCACTCAGACGCTTGTAGTTGATCGATTTGCAAAGGGAAAGAAAGAAATTTTAAGCAGAATTTCAAGCAGAAATGGCTGCATGCAATTTGACTTTCGGAGAACCGAGTTTGAATGGCATGATCTTTGAGCTTGTAATCTGTCTTTGTAATTATGGCGCCCTTAGTAAAGTAGGCATGGTTCTTATGGCGGCAAGCTGAGTTGCAGCTTGCAAGCTGCTATATCATTGATATGAGTAGGAACAACTTCATATCAAAAAATTCGTCTCTTAACTCAAAAGTCGCAGTGTTTGTTTTCAGATATGTCCAGGATTGAGCGCTAATGAGATGCACGTTCTTTATGACAGGCATCACGAAGTTTCCTCGTTAATAAAAGTTCTCCAAAACACACCTAATTCTGTCAAATATGAAGTAATATGGAAATGCCAAATAACCCAGTCAAACATGAAGTACATATTAAACAATACTTGCGTTCTATCCTGGACATAAGTGTTCGTTTTGACTTAGTGACTCCCCTCGAACAGTCGAACAGTCGAATTTTGAAGCTTTTAGATTTAGCTTTTTGAAGCCAGGAGCGAAGCCAGGAGCTTTGTGAGTGCAACCCCCAACCGAAATCCAATTAAAGTTTCTTTGTTAGTTTTAATGGTTCACCAACACCTGTTCTCTTGGGTCGCCCACTACCTCTCGGAACGAGTAACTTCATTGGTTCCGAACACAATACATAACAGGTCATAACAATGCCCCTAGCCCTGAATAACAATGCAGGTAGTGTTTACAGCGGGCGAAGGAAAATAGAGGTTCGAGAGAGGTAGTGTCTTACTGGTTCTCTTAGCATAGTACTATATATCTGTTTTGTCTTTTCCGGTGCTTGCGATTATGGTTAACGGTGATACACAAAAGTTACTTATAGTTAGTGGCTAGTTGGAGTATGAGATATCAGTATGATTTTGTCCACGCAGTACCAATTTGAGACAGCAATAACGTTTATCTGATGCAAGGACTTTTCTAATGACTTTGGTTGTTATTCTTAAGTGCATGACCGCTATAAAGAACATTTACATTTCTATTAAATGTATCGAGAAGTATAAGTAATTCTTGGATCCACGTGTCTTCCCTTTACGTGTCTCTTCAACTGCAATTTATAGACTGTTATTGACCCAGCGTGAAGCCTGCATCGGGGATTATACTTCCCAATACGGACCGAACTGGCTAGTTCAATGTTTTTATAAAAACAGATTTTGTTTTGAAACGTTGCCATACATTCTTAATGCAATGCACATATAGTTGTTATTTTAAGCTACTGTCGTAAATGATTGTCCGTTGGAGTGAAGGGATCAAGAAACTTCTAATTCATGAACGGTTAATAATCTATCATCAGTTTGAACTGGAATAGAGCCGCTGGTGCCTTGATGTAATATTTAGCTCTTGTTAACCGAGCAGGAGGCCTGTATGGGAAAATCTTGACCAAGGTCGTGAGTACCGACCGAGCGCAGTGAGGTATTGTTTTGCGGTGCCGTGTATATGCTTAAATTTAAGGTTGGCTCGTGCATTGGGCTAAGTTGGCAGAAGCTGTGCGTTGGCTTTAGTTTAAAATTTTAATTTTGACTCTCTGGTAAGATGGCACGAATCAAATTAAGTAAAATATTTGAAAAAAAAGTGTGTCGGCCATGTTTATTTGCTCTTGTGTTAGGTGTTTAGTTGCCGTGTGTCGGCCTGGACAAAACGAGAAAACTCGAATTTTTCTTGTTACTTGCCTGTCAGCGTGGAAAGCTTATTAGGGTTATATATGGGAGTGATGTTTGTCCTTAACTTTTCACCTTAGTTTTAAAAGAGAACATTCAAAAATTAGGTCCTACGCACCCTCCACTGGCCTTATCGCGATCAAAAGGGTATTCTAAATTATGCTTTATAATCCGTTTACGACGGATTCCTGGTCCGTCCCGGCGTAGTGGGGCTATTTTCCTTTTTTATTTTTCTTTTGCGTTTTCCTTTCTGTAATAGCATCGGTTCTACTCTGCTCGGCTTAGATTTTTTGTCGATTTCTTGAAGGTATTTTCTTTGATCTTCCACTCATAAGCCACGTCTACAAATCCGTGTTACATGGTACAGGGAAAGTAACCCCACTTTATTTTTTTCTTGGCTTGTGAGCGAGCGGAATTCTCCAAATCCAGCAATCTGATTGGTTCCGGGAGCGGGCGGAAATTTTCGATCTTGCCCGCTCACGGAGCGATTCCGCCCGGCTAGTTCGCTGTGTTTTCATTTCGCGGCCAGAAGAACGAACCCATGAAAGTTTTGCTCTCCAAAATTAATGTAGTTGTTCACCAGCCGTTTTAGATATGAAAGGAAAAGTAAGCAGTGGAATTAAAGGCCTTGAAGTTCACCAAAAGGCGAGTATTCATTCTCTTTATTGACAAAATCAAATCGTTCAAGTTTTATGGCGGTAGTTTGACGATCGTTGTTTGTGCATTCGCACTGATTTTCACGCCAAGTTGCGCTTACCTGCAAGTCGCGGGCTTACATTCCCGATTGATTCTTTCAAAAGCTAATTAGTAAAGGAATAAAATGCCTAGAAGTTCTCCAATAGGCGGGTATTCTTTGTATTTATTGGCAAAACAGGTTATAGTTTTCTAGCCGTAGTTTTTCGATCGTTTTTGTGCATTCGCACTGATTTTCACGCCGTAATGCGGTTTAGTGCAAGTCACTGGTTTACAGACTCGATTTATCCTTTCAAACGCTTTGCCTTTCTGCTACTTTTCCCCAAAACCGAATACTGGTTATCACCATTCAAGAAAATGAGATGTTTTGATAAAAAACGGTCAAATAAATTCTTGCAAAATTGTGCCGTGTGCAGGCGACCAAACTACACATTCAGTTCAGCTTCATTCAATTTCACTTTCGTGACTCGAGATTTTTTATGCTCTCTTTTGCTGCTACATTGCGCTTCTTTTTATCATTAAAGTTACTTTTCTGTTTTTTATCTGATGACCTTTTCCGTGAGTACTGTTCACTTTAGCAAATTTATTTTGTTTGGCGGTAAACAAATAATTCTTCACTCTTGCCGTAGCTTAGCGATCGATTCAACGTTGGATGCGCGCCTATAATACAATTACATTTTGCAAGACGATCTTTTCAGTTTTTTTTAACCGAGTTAGAAAAAAATAAATAAGTTATTTACCGGCTTTGGGTCGGTCCGTATCGTGAAAAACTGTGACCTCGGCCTTGAAAATGCTGCCCTCGGCCTTGAAAATGCTGCCCTCGGCCTGCGGCCTCGGGCAGCATTTTCAAGACCTCGGTCACAGTTTTTCACGATACGGACCGACCCAAAGCCGGTAAATAACATATATAGCCGGGCCGGGCCTCTCCCAGGCTTGCACATGCTGGCTTAGTCCGAGCTTTCGCATACCGGTTGGGGGGTTTGATGGGTTTCTGAGTTTTGGGGAAAGGTGTATTTTGTGGGTATTCTTTCCTCTAAATGCGGGGATCTTTTGGCTTTTCTACTTAAGCAGCAAGATGCGTCAGCAGCCGAAGGCCACAATCTTTTCCCATACCTTATCCAGGCCGGACAATGAGCGGCATAATTAATGAGAGATACACAAAATACAGTCATGTTATAACCATAAGGCATAAATCAAATTTTTAATTTTCGCAAAACAGTGGCCAATTCCTCCTCTGTTGCTGGATTTTGGGTGTTTATCTCCTGAATTTAGAAATTGTTTCGTCGCAAAGTTCAAACCTTGCGGCCATTTTTCGCGCTTTCTGGCTGTTAGGCATCCAAGCCGTTGTTGCGTGATGTCAATCGTCCAAAAAATGTTGGGGATTGAAAGTCAATCAGAAACGGAGAAATATCTTGAATAAATAATAAAAGGTGATACGGGAAATCTTCAAATTTCATTTTAGCAAGAGTCGTTGTCTTTACAGTTGAAGTTCCCCACTGCTTTTGGTATTGCATATTAAAGGACTAAGATTCTGGCTTTGGCGAGAACGCCAGCCAACCTTTAACAGTTAATAAAAATCATTGGATGAGGTTTTTGTGATATCCGGAATAATCAAGGTCGAGGAAAGTGTTATTAACCGAAACAGACGGCTGAGGCTGATAACACTTACCGAGACATTGATTATTCCAGATATCACAAAAACTGAATCTAATAATTGTTTTATTTTACACCGTTTAAAGAAAATAACGACAAACGCATAGTTGACGCGAATCAACGAGCCACTCACCACCCGTTCATGAACTTTTCATTGCTTTTGAAAATCATGCATTGAGGCGCAACCTACAGATTATGCCCTAATCTGCTAGCAGAGTAGTGAATAATAATCTGTAGGTTGCGCTGATTCCCAGAATTAATTGTAGGCTCAGTGACAACGATGTACAATAACAATAATTAGTTTTCTCCGTCCACGTTTTTTATAGCAAGAAAAGTCTCATGCCACTCTCCACCTTACACAATGTCATAATTACAAGAGTAGCAAAACATGATTAAAATACAGGTACACAACCAGAGGTAAAGTAATTAATTTATTTTGCATTTACAACACAGTTGCTACATTTGCAGTGCACGAGATTTCTAAAAAGGTGAAAGGTTATGAGGTGGAAGGCCGAGTTCTAAATGAAGAATTAAGCGACATCGCACAAGGACTGAATTATCATTTGAAGCTTGCAGCTTTAAATCAAGTTCAAAGAACTTCATTCAACAAGTTCGAGTTTACAGAGGTTTCAGAGTCGTATAACTGTTATCAACCCCAAAAAATGGAGGGACTGTTGATGTTTCAAAATATAAAGGGATGTATGGGAAAACAGAAAAGTTCCTATTCGCACAAAATATAGCGAGCATTATTCACCTTTATGTTCAAAATAAACGTAAAGGTACGTCAGTTTTGCGGCGAATTTCAGCGATTTCCTTTTTTTTTTTTTTTTGCGATGCTGTCTACTGTACCTAAAATTCGCCGTTTCGAGCTACAGGGACGACAAAGCACAACGATTGAGGCACCTTTAGGTTAATTTTGAACATAAAATAATGTGAATATTACTCGCTGTAGTTCATGCTAATAGGAACGTTTCGGTTTTCCCATGCATCCCTTTATATTTTGAAACATCAACAGTCCCTCCATTTTTGGGGGTCCTTGTGATCAAACAAGCCTTAAAATTGCAAAACGCACAGGGAGATCTTTTTCCCGTTCATAGATTTAGTGAGAAGTCAAGATTTCTGTTTTGATTAAGGTTAAAGAAGCAACGTGAAAGCGGAAAATACCCATGATGTGCACAATAGATGAAAATCAATCCTGTAACAAAGTATTCTGTCGTGTAAAGGTCCTGCTCAGGGGCTGAATTTTGATCTTAAACATTCTTAAATAAAAAGACAAACAATAGCATCTTCACACGCCGTCCAAAGAGTATTTGCAAACATAGTGTCTTTTGTCATCGCACTTTTTGTCGTGGAAGCCATGTTTCTGTACGTACTCTCCACAGTTTTCCTTTTGACCACCATCCGGATGATTACCATGCCACAGCGGGTCCAGCGTAACAACGCTCCCGGCCATCCACACCCATCTCCCCTCCTCTGCGATGTCTGTCATGCCCACGAATACTTTCTCACCACCTTCTAGAATGGTGTCAAGGAAGTGCAGCTCGTCGAAGTCCTCAATATTAACCAATCCAGCCTCTTCACTGAGGCAGCTCTCATTAGCCTTGGAAAAAGTAGCATCTTCATGGAAAACCTTATAACAAAAACGTTTGTATTCTGTCCAGCCAGCCTTACAGAGATCTAAAAGATAGTGGTGACAAAATTAAGCTCAAGAGGTTAAACATACCAGCCTATCAGCGACGCTCTCTGCAGCAATGGTTGAGTTTTACACTGTCGTCATCTCCCTTAAAGAGCGTCTAGGGAATAGAATAACTGACTTAAACGGATTTGGAAGGTACCGGTTAAGTTAATTGATTGTGTTTCCATCTATTTTAGCCTGATTTTATTAATGATCATATCCTTGGCTTTGTCTTCGGTGTCGCCGTCAAAAGAAATAGAAGAAGGTTCATAACATCCTAGAGCCTTTGTTACTGCAAATACGTCTCAATAATGCATCACACACGCATCATTTGAAAGGTCTGATCTAGATATGACTTGAGAACCTTTAAGGGCTTTGTTTTTTGAACGTTCATAGTCCAAAACCAAAACTGATAGAACGTTTCGTTTTGGGGGCGCTGGTTGAGGTAAGGGGCGATGGTACACCTCTGAGTAAAGCACCTATTTAATAAACCATATAACTTTCTTTCTAAAAAAAAAGCTGTGTGCTGAACTTTACTAACTCTGTTCTGAGCATGTGTCTCCTCGCCAGTCACTTGGGCAAGCACATCGCGGCGTGTTTGTTACGTCGATAGAGTAACAGATGCCACCATTTTCACAAGGAGAGGATAGGCACTGAATGAAGAACATAAAAAAAACTTACTGTAAGCCTCATCAGTTATACTATACGATGCGTACGATTTAAATTGTACCGTTGAAGGCTATCGGGATAAATAGTTTGGTTTGTACGGGAAAATGGTCTGATCGAGAAATAATTAGGTATAACTGAACGAGTGAATAGACTGGACTTTTTAGTAATTTGTTATGAGCGGCGCAGCAATGAGCGGAAATAGGGAAAAGTCACGAAACTATCAAAAAGGAGAAGAAAATCTATTCAACAAGTTAGAAACATCAACTGATACGTATCCCGCATACATGTTGTGTTGCAAAACAACTAAGAATTTTAAGTAACACATGGGAAAAAAATCCAGTTGAGGGGTTATAAAATATTGGGATTAATTGCAGGTTTAACTTAACCATGGCGAATCAGTTGCAACGCGTATTCATCTTCAACATCGACACTGACACAACTGGGCTTTTTCCACCCAGCTCCTACTCCTTCTCCCCTTGTTGGAACACGACTGTAGGTTTTTGTCCTTGGATTAACGGAGAAAAAGTCATACATCGAGGCTATTTGTAAGGATCTCGTCGCATTCGTTGAATATCATCTTTAAAAATTGTGCGCTGTATGAAGTTTTAACATACTGAAGAGGAAAGATCAGCGATAATTACCTTTCTACCGCGTAGCAAGCGTCCTCGTGCGAGCTAAGAGCTATTTGCGTCGTGTGAACGAAGATTCTGGTCGCGCAAAAATTGGGGCGAGAGCAAGAGAGGAAAAGGAGGGCGGAAGGGTGCTCTCGCCCCAGTTTTCGCGCGACCAGAATCTTCGCTCACACACGCGCGACGTGACCAAAATTAGCTCTTCGCTCACACGGAAACGCTTGCTACACAGGCTATTACATTTCTTGCTCGGAAGCTCCACCCCTTTTTGCGCTCAACAATGTAGCTTTGAACATCAAACCTCAAGACCTGGCAGGTGTAATGGAACGAGTCATCCATTGGGCCCAGGTTGAAGGTGTCACACTTCGTGCTTCGAATGCACGCCATTTGACATTCTTGATCGCTTGAGACGAGCTTGGTCATGACAATAGAGCCTACCAGGACATAGTCCTTGACTTTTTTGGTAAAGATAACTTTCTGAGGACGATCGCCTTTGCACGTACCATCTGAAAAATAAATTTGGCAATCTATTGTAGGTTTAGAAGAATTATTATTATTATTTCTTCATTGACTCAATGAACTGAAATTCACGGTTCGAGATTACATAAAACTCAATTTGGACGGTACTCCGGGAAACTCTTTTAACGATGCTCGCGCTAATTGTTTTTGCGCATCCTAACTGCGCACGCCACTGCACGACACGCCATGCATCGAGCGCGCGCGCTGAGGAAACCGTTAACTTCGCTCTTAGCTTACTCTCTCAAATGGTCGGTGACCCCCAATTTTTTGATAGGCAGCTTTTTTTGCAATTCTCGACAGACTGTGAAAAAATGAACAAAAAGCCTTTTTGTTCATCTTTCTTGCCCATCTTTCAACTGCGGGCGAGTGCAAATGTGATCACTAAACGTTTAGGTTTTCTTAAGAAACATCACCAGATGAATCAATTTTGCTTAATCGGATACCCCTAAACAATTTTTGGACGAGAAAATTGCATTTCATGGATTTATTCACGATATTTTTGAACAAACAGAACTGTCGCCATTGCCAGAAACGAAGCCCGATTTTTACGATCTTAAGGTGATCTTCCGAACATCTTATCTCCGAAACGAATTCGGTGAAATTCCTAATTTTTTTACATTTCTGAGATGAATAACCCATAAACTCACAGTGGTGAAAAAAGTCAAGAGTAGTTAAAAGATTTTCTTGCGAACGTCCTTAAGTGGTATCTTATTGAAACAGCCGCGCAAAATAATATTGGATATTTAAAAAAAAGGATTTTTAGCAAATTTGGTAAAGTTAGAAAGCCTTAAATACGACACTAGTTATAACCACGTCAAGGATTAGTACATCTTCAATTCGTATCATTTTGACACTTATTTGAATAAAAATATTTTAAAATGTATCGCTGCAGGAACACTAGAACTCAAGTTTTGACCAATATTTTCATATTATGTCATGCACCATGTCGTTAACGGTATTCCACAAAACAAATACCATCTGCAAAGTGATTCAGAACATTATTGGGACGATACTATTTACCACCTTTAATTTCAAGGTGAGGTACACAGCTAATATGCTGCAGTTTTGGGTAGCATATTTGGGATCTTGGCTTTCTTTACCTGAAATTACTCTGAACGGAGAAACATCGAAATCGAACAGAACTTTGTAGTGCAACAAATAATACTCTGACTATAGACTTACCACTATTAGCAGGAACGGAATTATAGAGTAGCAAGACAACAACAAACTTCACTCGCCAAGTACAAATCATCTTTTGTTACAACCGGGAAATGAAACAAAAATCCATCACATCGCAAAAGAATGCAGTACTGCTTAAATGATTTAGCGAACTATTCAAAAGTCGAAACACTTAAGGTTATAAATAAATAAGTACGTATTGTACTAACTGAAATGAGACGGAGTTAAGTTTTAAGATAAATAATAGAATATTAAACAAAGTGTAATGGAAATGAGATTATGTTCAAATCGAAAAAGAATACAGTACTGCGTAAATAATTTAATGAACTATTCAAATGTGGAAACACTTAACGTTATAAATAAATATGTATCGCAAATTCTTTGCTAATATGCCTGATGCATTTGCTATTTTTAGTGAAATGAATAAACATACATGAGTACAAAATTGAGTTTCCATAAAACATTTTAATGGCACGTTACTGCGAAGAAAATACGAGTCCTGCCAGCCTTCATGGAAAAGCATCCGAAATCACAAGTGGTCTAAACTAATTTATTCATAGACAAGCAATTCGTATCACATCCTAAATAGCCTGCGTTGCTGACGAACTAAACCCCGGTATAGTCCGTCTGCAAACAGTGTCCAAAAGCTTGTTCCGCTCCCCCGCGTGTTACCAGGGTTTTCAATTATATCCTTCAATTGGCTCTTGCATATGGACGTTCTTTGGTGCACTGAGATTGGTGGAGTGGATCTCATGAAACCATAGTTACGCTCTCGATGAATGTCAGATGCACAAAATAAACACGGCAGATCAGTAGAAATTAGCGTTTGAAGCGGTGAACTGAGCAGTTCGAACAATCTGACATCTTTCCCGAGCAACGGGAACCTGTGAAAATTTTTTAGGACAACGATGTTAATCTCCAGCTACCGGTTTCGGAAAGTCTGTAATCTTTCGATGCCTGCGCATGCAGAGAGTTCATTCTAAACCAAAACATGCAGTGACATGACAAGTGCCTAAAATGCATATCTTTTGGGGCTGTGAACGCTAACCGGATGTGCAAAGCAGCAAAGAAAATAAACATAGCATTGCGTTAGCAACTCCGACCAATATTTCAGTAAAACTTTGGCATTTAAATACGCCTGACAACAACCACTCAGTCCACTCAGGAGAACCGAACACGACGTTAAAATTGCCATTCAAAACCTAGCTATTGCTGGCATAGCCATGCATATTGTTCAGGTATAAGACTTGGGCCACGAGGTTTAATATGAACAATATCCGCAGCAATCAGAAGGCATTGAAAGATTTTAAATAACAAAAACATCGTTGCTCGCTTTATCACCGCTTCAAACGCTAATTTCGCAGACGGACTATACCGGGGTTTAGTTCGCCTGCAACGCAGGCTAATCCTAAAACCCTTTCAAAAATAACAAGACGAAAATTTTTAAGTGAGAGTGTCTCCCTTTTCGATTTTATATTTCACTTCAGATTCTCGGCATCAACAGCGGATATTATAATTAAGTGGTGTATCTTGTCTCGCGTCTACGGCGAATAGATCGGAAGTTAACTAGACTATTTTAAGTTTAAATCCATAAGTTTTTCTCAAAAAGGTTTAAGAAAATTTCATTTTGAGTAAAAAGGAAAGTAACACGAAAATATAAATCGGATATTGACTCTAATCAAGTCTCAGATTTTGTGGTGAAAATCAAATGCCTCAGTTCTTGCCTTTAATCCCACTGCGCTTCTCCATTGCCTTAATTTTACAGAATTAACTTCTGACAGCTGCAAAATAATCAAGCTTGGTTGGACCGTTTATAGCATTCTGACGTACAGTCTCTATAGATGTCATTTTGATGTCTGCACTGTATGACTTGCGATACTTGATACTCTTCAGGCTATTGACTTGTACCTTAGCCCACGCAACTTCATGCACAACAAGTGTAAACATCGCCAGAATATCGGGTAACTTCTAAAAATGTCTGCTAAGAAATAATCTAAAGTGTATAAATATAAATGAATGCTTCAGACAAAAACTGCTGATGTCAAAACAAGTTATTTTTTTAAAATAATCAAATACAGTTTCGCATATAATTTCATATTACGGAAGCTACCAAAGACTGCTTCGCCAGCTGTCTCGAACTATCACGTGTATTTGCATTAATAATAGAATGTAATTTTCGTGCTAAAAGCAACCCGTCTTTTGTGATATCACTGAACGCGACAAGGTATTACAACAAGTTTTCCAAATTGTTTACGTTTGAAATAGAGAGCCCTATGATAAACAAAAGCTTGAGAGGTGAGTTCAGGACGCCTTCGCATGACCATTATCATCTGGCGAGGAACATTAAAACAGTTCGAGCAAGAAACTGGAATATAAACTCGTTAATTTTCTTAATGCCGTGATCACTTCTAATATATCTTTTGACCCTAGTTCAAAGAAGAACTTCTTCTTGTCAATTATGACACTGTCTTTTTTCCAATTTTTTTTATTCTGTCCTGCAAAAAAAAATCATTCAACTAAATGTCTGCTTTGAGGTTCCTAAAAGTATCAATGCAAAGTAAAGCAGGCGCCATAACAAACAAAATGATTACCTTTGAGTGATTTGTATAATTTTTTCAAATATGTTCTATGATTAATTTGTGAAAACGTGACGATAATATATTTTTTTCTCTCTCCCCTCCCCCCTCCCCCCCACCCCCCCTTCTCTGGTGGGGAAAAGGATTACAAGGATAAAACCAACGTCGCAGCAAATCGCAGAATAAATACAAGTTTAAGTCTTCAATTTTATCTACGATCTTTGGACACACACTTTTGACCAACCAAGGTAGGCAGAATATTGTGCCTTTAAGTACAATTTACCAAAGGATGGATAACGCATTGAATAATACCAGTTGGCTATTAAGCAGGTGTTGGCAGTTATTCAAGTTTTGCCGGTGTACGTTTTTGCTGTGTTTTCGAAATTGCGATGTTTAAGAGCGTGGTTTTTCTCAAATTCTTTGCTACGCTTCTTCAGGGAATAGCCATTGCCTTCCAACCGGTAACAGAGAACAACCATGTTTTGGTAGGCCATGTTTTTCAACAGCTACACGCCAGAGACTGGTTCAACTGTATTCAGGCCTGTCATGATGAGCCAAGATGCATCTCGTACAACTACGAGAGATCAGCAGACGCCAATGGTCTGTGTGAATTGATTTTAACTGTGGAGTTGGAGACTTGTACGACAGAGATAAGTCCCTCATCTTCACGAAGGGCTTCGTGTTTCAGCAGATTAGGAAAGGAAAGGTTAGTCTGAGTGTATAGGACATATTCTGTTTCTTTGAACTAACCAAATATGGAATCCACGCTGATAGATTATATTTGGACAAAGCAGGTGTAAGCTCTATCTAAACTTTTGGTCGACAGTTATAAGTATCTTTGAGTAAACAAGAAGAGATTTGGCGTTTTCGCTGTGTTTACCTCCATCCTGGTGTTGTTTTTAACAAAACGAACTTTTTCCCTTATAAAGTTGTTCGTTTTGATGATGTTGAGGAGACTCGTTAGTCTTAAACTGCTTATGACACTTCTCCAAAGAATAACTACTTCATTCCAACCGGTCACAGAAAACAACCGTGTTTTGGTAGGCCATGGTTTTCAACAGTTATACAACAGAGACTGGTTCAACTGTATTCAGGCCTGTCATGATGAACCAAGATGCATCTCGTACAACTACGAGAGATCAGCAGGCGCCAATGGTCTGTGTGAATTGAATGACTGTGGAGTTGAAGGCTTGTGCGACAGAGATAAATCTCTAATTTACTCGGTGGGATTTGTTTTTCAGCAGATAAGGGAAGGAAAGGTAGGTTGTTTACAAATGAAGCACTTCGTCGTCAATTGTTTAAAAACCTTCTTGTTTGAAGGTGTGAAAAATATATAGGGAGATGGACCACAAAGGAATTTTCTTTTGCAATTACTGAAGAAAATGGACGTTCTTGTTCTAGTAATAAGTTAAAATTGCGTTGCAAAATACCCAATCAAGAGCACAGATATGCACCGGTTATTAGTGGTTATTGATCAGTGAGATACGGCAACCTGAAAAAATATCGCGGGGTAAACTCCGTCTTCACCACAGGCGAAAACTAGCTTTTACAGGGCTGGTAAGGCTCCCAGCGTTTTCTTGCTCTTATATTTTGATGCATAAATGTCCCCACTGTTTGTTAATTGGTGCTACAAGAATGGCATCAAACGACTGCCTAATTATTGATGCACAAGTTGTGGTTATCGTAGGTTACCATAGCAACAGGATTACCTGGCAAATGCACCCTTAAATTTCGGTTAAAGTGACTATAACTCGAAAACGAGCTCGGTCACCCCCATTTTATATCACCGCTTAAAGCTCAGCATGTCAAATCCGTTTGCCGAACACGTTCAGAACCACCTTAACGACAAAGTTATAACTGACAAGAACAATGATTTGCAGGCGATAAATATATCGCGTCCAAATAAAAGAAGAACTTAGTTTCATCTCTCAACCTTTATTGCTTCACTACGTGTTCTGCGAGTGAGCGCAAGAGAATATTGACAATACTTATTATGATGCAGATATGCTACTTCATTTGCTTGTGGTGTTTTATAATTACGTTTTCACCTAACTCCCTAGAATGGAAAGACCTGCGCTGTAAATGATCAAAATCACAGCACAAAGCAACCAGGCTTAGGTACGTGAATTTCGATTACAAACTATTACATCATTGCACCAGAACTTTAGCTAAAGATTTCTTTTTGACCTGAAGACCTTTTTAAAAGCGCAATACAAAACAGCAAGAACATACAGATGGCGTTACGAGATGTTTTGCACAGGAACAACGACCATTCGATAAGGTTAAGGTTAATCCTGTGACAAAAACTACTTAAAAGATAAAATACTAAAGTGATACAATATTTAAAACCTGAATTATCGGCCATATAAAATATAAAATGCTGGCAAATGTTATATCGAATGTAAAACTGACGCATCATTTTTTTTTTTTTTTTTGCAGACTATGCTTTTCAGTTCCCCCACAAAGGAAAAGATGACTATATTCAGTTATGGGGTATGCCCCGTTTGACGCAGTTTACGCTGTGTTTGTGGACGAAGTCAAATGATACTGCGCGTGATGGAACTCTTTTTAGCTACGCGGTACTCGGAGAGGATAATGAAATTGTGATTATAAACCAAAATGGATTTCATCTGTATATAAATGGAAAGAGGAGGTGTGTTAAAAAAACCCTATCATGAAAGATTCAGTGTGCTGCGTCTGTTTGTAACCCATTTTAATGCCGCACAATCTCAACAATATAGGCCCAGTTAATTGTTAATAGACCTTTTTCGCTTGGGCGTTTTGTTGCCCCATTACAGACCATGTGATGATACTCTTGAGAATTCCTGCTTTCAAATTTACAAATAGTTGCGTGTATATGAAAGAATAAATTTTATGTGGATAAAAGAAAAATTCTCTAGAGACTATCACGTGGTCTGTAATGGGAAAACAAACCGCCCAAGCGAAAAAGGTCTATTGCCTGTCTGGAATTTCTTACCTTCGAAATAATACCATTCCAGTCCTTTGACTCTGATTTCAAAGGTGGTTAAAAACAACTTAAGATAACGCGCTCCGTTATCGGTAGTTTTACATCAACATATTGGCATGCATATTATTCCTAGATAAATTGTGTATAAAATGAAAAAGTTTTAGGGAAATCGAGTGAGAATTGGTGAATTTATTAGAGTTTCTAGACAAGCATGCAGCGCGTCATTTATTTCGATCGATGTTCCAAATACATTGGTTCGAAATTTTTATTAATATGATTATAGAGCGATTTTCACTTGAGTGTCGAGAGTAACTCGCGTTTGCTTTGGTTTTGTATTACTAAGCCTAGTGATTGGTTTTAAAAATTGCCGCCACTTTCCCAAGCAATCGTGACTCGCTCGGACACCTACACTACATGTATTTGCTTCGAGTTTTAATTGGTACAGCGGTTTGCCTGTGTCCTTTGTGATAACATTGGTTTGGTTTTAAGACATTCAATCGGAAATCGCTCGAAACTGGGCAACAAAAAGGATTAAAATATTTTCCCTGTTTTATATCTTTCTTTGCTTAAGGAAGACATCATTGTCAGCAAATGATGGAATGTGGCACCATTTGTGCGTGTGCTGGAACAACACAAAGGGCGTTTGGAAATTTTACAAAGATGGCTGCCAGAGACAAGAGGGCAAAGGACTCGAAGCAGGTCACGAAATACAGCCAAACGGGTCTTTGATCCTCATTCAAGAGCAAGACAAACTTGGAGGTGGTTTTGATAAAGATCAATCATTCCAAGGAATGCTTTCGAACGTCAACTTGTGGGATCACGTTCTTCCTCCAGAAAAGATTCATGATATGTCACAATCGTGCCTGTCAGGGGAGGGGAACGTGTATAAGTGGTCTGACTTCAGAAACGGCCTTAAAGGCAATCCCAGGGTTGTTTTCCCATCTTCTTGTAAATCTTCAACCGTTCAGTGCCTTAATTAAACGTCAAGCGTGAACAGTATGCTAAATTTATGAAATGAAGAAAGGCAAAGTTTATACGGCAGTGTATACGTAGTTCATGAAATATTAATTGATATATTAAGGCTTTTTTCTGCTTTGTGAAAGAAATCACTTTGATATCAACTAAAATAAATACGTTTGCATTTGTTGCAGTTTGAGTGGTATTCTGAAAATGGGTACATGCTCTGTTTAGAAATAATTATGTGAGGCAGTCAGTCGGTCGGTAGTCCTGGGAGTTGGAAGGAAATTTAAAATTAATCGAAATATTAACAAAACAGAAATGAAATGTCCCCAACAATATCACCATTCAAAAAAAAAATGACCTAAGCGAGTCGTTTTGGTTTTCAGTGAAGTGTATAGATATGACAGGTCAACTTTCACACCCGTTGTCATACAAATTACCCGTGAAAAACATTACCTTTGAACATCTATAAAAGGAAGATTTAACCTTAAAACGTGGATAGAAATCAAACTACGGCTATAAATACCGATTTTTTTTCTAAGACACGCGGAAACAACTTGAAAAAGTTTAGTTAAACTTTTCAAGTTGTAATCGATTTTTATTTCCATCGTAGCCATCTGCAGCTAAAGACGCTTGTTAACAGTTTCGATGCTCTAATATAGCAATTGTTAATTGGAATATTATTTGGACTATTACTTTCTGTTTTCCTTCGAAACAAATATAAATTTTGGCCGTTCAAAAATCTGTTAAAATCTGTGACAAAGCCCTTTAAAGTGGCAGTCTCACCAAGATTTAGGGCTACTTGGAAATCCAATGAAAGTGATGGAACTAATTGGAAGTCTACTAATAGTAAATCATTCTCACTGTAAACAATAGCCCTGACGCGGGAGGCTAAGTTATGGGAGGATACCCGCGACTGCCAGGGCAAAAGGCGTGTAAAATGTAGGAAACAGCATCGACCGCCACCAGGGGAGGTGGGAGGGGCGAAACGTTTAACGTGACTTAACCGAACTCCGTTGAACTGACCACGAGGAGACAGAAATTGCGATATTTGAAGCGATGGCCGCAATGCATCATGCTACTAGCACGCAGGTGCAGAACGCTGGAATTTGAAGAACTTATGCCTTTCCCGCGTGACGGGCTAATTATGTATGCAGTGAGAATAGTGGCCTTACCTTGCTAAAACGCACTGTACTTGTCACAAAAGTTGTTTAAAACTGGTTTGGCTACGGACGGGTAGGAAGGAAGTGGTTACATGGAGGAAAATCACTAAAAAACCATTGATTATGGTTTGTTCACATCTAAGAGAGTGAATTTATGCCCTTTTGTCGTTTAAAGGTCATTTTGTCGATCAGTGAATGCACCATTTTAATTCTAGCATAGTTTACACAAAAACTTAGAAGATCTCTTGTGATACTGCCCTTTTAAGACGCTAGAATAAGCGAAGCAAATTAAAGTGGTCTTTGAGTGGTGTTTCATGAGCTTACCTAGTAGACCCTAGTACACTATTGATTGAAAAAATCATGGTCAGACGGATCATGTGTACTTTAAGTACCGCCGACCGACACTATCGACCGACATCGTCGGTCGGTAGCGTCGGTCGACGGTAATAAAATGCACATGATCCGGTCAGGCTCGCTAAACGCAGATCTTCTCTAATAAACGCCACGTAACGACTATAGCAGCATGAATTAACGATAGGATGAGCCCGGCCTTTATTTCGGACCCGGCGTTTAATCGAGAAGGACGGGTATATGCATCTGAAGCCAATTGGAGGAAAGCGATCACGTGCTGTTTGATATTATATTTTATTATATGACTAGCTCCGTGAGCGGTCAAGATGAAGCGAATCTCGTGCTCTGATTGGCTACCCGAGCGGTCAAGATGGAGCCATCTTGACCGCTCGGGATCGCCCGCTGTGTTCCTGCAAGCGAAACAACTTTTTAAACCGTCGCTAGTTGATAATAAAAAAGCTTTTCGTCGTAAATTTTCGCTATGAAACTATTTTCCGAAATAACACAAAGATTTCCTCTCTATTTCTAGCGAAAGGAAGGCCGACAACAAGGAAATAGGTCTTGAAGCTAATGAGAGCAAACAAATTAAATTACAAATGTTAAATAACGAGTTTCGTGAATTTTATTCGCCGCAAAAACCGGCTAATACAAAAATTAAAACGCAAAGCGACTTGAAGACATGGTATTAGCTTTGTTTGGCGGAATAGGGAGAGACTAAAGTCAGTGACATACCTGAAGAATAAAGTACTCTGCAAACTTGTCGTTTGTGTAACATCTTCAAAAATGGAAGAAAGCGGACGGCACGGCGAACCTAACATCTTTTCACCGAAGCCTCTAACGTTCACGTCGAGTAAGGGTTGGTCGAGCATGTAGAATGATGTAGAAAAGTTCAAGCTTTCCCCGTGAAGTGGTAAGTCCCAAACGCTTTCAACAGTCACAATTTCAATATTCAGCTCGTATGTCACGGCAGGTTTGCACCACTAAAGCGCCAGAAGCGAGCAAATACTCTGCAAAACGTCCAATAATCAAAAGCTGGCGGCCGGATGGAATGGACAGTCTTCTTTCAAGGCTTCAACCTCAACGTTGTTTCGCAAATTTAAGCCATTTCAAAATCCTTTTTAGGGCTAAAGTGAGGTGAATTCGCTGTTGTCGCATCGTTTTACTTCGTCTCGATTCATTCAAGAATTTGACAGTCAGTCATTAAACTTTTAAACCAATGAAATGATTTAGCGTGCGCCATTGATTGTGCATGCAACTGGCTTTCTTTTCAGTGCTCGAAAAAAGTCATATAATAAATCCTTTATTGACCAAGCTTGTTCGGTCAAGATGGCAGGATATTGGCCTCGTTCTTTTTTTTGCGTGTTTATGGACCTCGACTTCGTCTCGGTCCATAAACACGCAAAAAAAGAACTCGGCCAATATCCCGCCATCTTGACCTCACGCTTGGTCAATAACCCATATATATCTTAACATATATGCACAGCATGATTGCACATGCCTCTTTTTAGAAACATGCTTTTAACAGATGGAATAAACTAGTTTAGTTGACTCGTTTTTACCATAAATAGGTGTAATTATACCATAAAGAGGTGCAATTGACCACATTACCGAATATTTTTTTCACTTTAGAGTTCATTTTCCACTTTCTGGATTCTAGTACCAGTGCTGCGTGGCACAACATTCAGGAACATTGCATTCGCTAGTTGCGACACTCGCCTTTATAGACTTCCAGTCTATAAGTCGAGCACTGCGAACAACCTCACTAAGCATCAACCATAGATAAAATAAAGGGATAACGACCGCAGCGATCGACTCTGTTGTTACTACCTTATTGTAGAAGATTGACACTCTTTCAAATTGATTTGCTTTCGAGGAAGGTTAGAGGAAAATAGGGAAAACACCACCCAATTGACTGCACCCAACGCGAGGCAAACTTTGAAACCTCAGACAAGAAAGGAAAAATCTCAGAGGCAAAAGGGGAGAAAAAAACAAACAAGAAAAGACAGTTACGTATGAAATAAGGGTTAACCATGTTCCGTTACTGATTGCGAAAACAAAACAACGGCCGCCTCGTTTCCCCTCTGTTAGTTTATTTAGACTGTACTATTACAGAATTTTTTGTCACCTACAAGCTTTCAACACGCTTTAAAGCGTGGAGACACTAAGGTTTACAAGGAGATGGGATCATAACTCTTGCTTTTCCCTCGCAGCCATGAATGAAATCAGACCACTTGTATACGTTGCCCTCCCCTGACAGACAACATTTTGACATGTGCTCAATCTGAGCAATTGGAA
This sequence comes from Meandrina meandrites, assembly GCA_963693305.1. Classification (NCBI taxonomy): domain Eukaryota; kingdom Metazoa; phylum Cnidaria; class Anthozoa; order Scleractinia; family Meandrinidae; genus Meandrina; species Meandrina meandrites. Next base: position 54,863,182 of record OY855903.1, read on the forward strand.
GCACATGATCCCAGACATTGACGTTTGCCAACATCCCGTGGAATGATTGGGTGGTGTCAAAGCTACCTCCGAGAGAATCTTGCTCCTGACCCAGTGTTAAACATCCTCCTGACTTGATCACGTGACCAGCCTGCAGACCGGTCCCTTCTGCACCCTTGACGCCATCTTAATAAAATTTCCATGAGCCTGCACTGTTTTCCCACGTGGTACATACGTGGTGCCACTTGCCATCATTTGCTGATAATGACGTCACGCTGTAATGAAATATGAATAAAAAAACTTGCAGTGAGTGCAAGTACTGAGCATAGGAAATCGCATAACAATGTGGAAAAAATATAAAATATAACAAACAAGAGGTAACGAGTAAGCAACATTCTAGTCAGGCCAGTGAACAACTCAAGACAAACAGGGTCCGTTTTGAAGTATTTCCCCTTTAATTTTTATGACGATTTTCAAAACGGAGCTTTTTATTGATTGAGTTGCTTTGACAGCGACAATCTGCACGTGAGTATATGTGAACCATCTATTAATTAAAGCACTATTGGATAGAAATCGAAATAGCGCTCTATAAATAAAATGTTACATTATCGATTGTAGTAATTGTAATAGGTCGTATGGCGATTACTCTTTTATGACATGCCACAAACGCCACGGTATTTTTTTTTTTTACATCTTTCGTGGTTTTCTGTTAAAATACAGTAAGCTGTGCCATGAAAGGTTTGCCCTTCAACTAAACATCGCTCGAAATGAGACAGAAAATGCTAAACGGCATATTTAAATAAAGAAACGATAGGCTATAATTAATGTAAAGGTAAAAACAAAAATCATTCTCAAGTTAACGATAACTCTCGGATCGGATATATTGGAATCTCTAATCTAATTACAACGGAAAAGATGCTAACAAAATGTATTAAAACAACAGATGCATTTTAAAGTAAAATGAAGTACCTTATTATAGGAAATTAACGCTCTTGTTAATTAAGATATTGGAAATTAACGCGAAGTGAAGTAAAAATTACTTTTCAATAAAGAAAATTAACACGAAGGAATTAACGCGACCACACAAAGAAACGGAACTTGCAGAGACAGAAGAAACAAATTTATTGTAACATACTGTTAACAACTTAACAAAATCTAAAACCCAAACAAATGTCGCTACTTCAAGTGTTCTTTTCAGCGTCAACGATACCGGTGGATCTCCACCCTGGTAAAGCAATGCTAAAAAAAATCCAAATTAGCGCTCCACTTAATTTACACTGAATTTATGGCGCGGAAATTAACGTTCCACTAAGTTACGGGCGCGGAAATTAACACGCACAAAAATTAACACGACTTAAATTAACACGAATTTCCCAAATTCGCGTTAATTTCATGAAGCATTAATTTCCTATAATAAGAAATATTGGAATATCTTATCTATTTACGACAGAAAAGAATTTAACAAAATTATAGATACAACAAAGGCGTTAACTTACACGCTCTGCGCATTGACAACTAAGTGTAGTTGGGCGACGTCGTGGATCTGCAATTCATTGTCTTTGTTGACGCCAGAAACAGCGTAACTGAAAGGGGTTCGATGTAATGATTGGTCTGTTGACTGAATCCACATACAAACAGTGAACTCAGTTAAGCTGGGCATACCCCAGATGTTGACATAATCAGTAACCCCAGGTTGTGGAAAATGAAGGGCGTAGTCTATAGAAATAATAAAGAAAAGAATTTCTTGACGACAACAACAACAACAACAACAACAACATCAACATCAACAATAAAAGAAGAAGAAGAAGAAGAATGATAGTTATAAAATAATAATAATAAGAACGATAATATAATAATGTACATAACATTCGCTTTGGATAAAAATAACTATTTACAAGGCAAAAAGATTTATTAAAGAAATTCACTAAATAGCTTATAGTCAACAGCTTTTGAACGATTCATATATTAGCGGAGCTCTCCAGTGGCCCGAAGGGCCGCAGAGCGGAGCCCCATAACTACCGTGCGAGGATAGAAATTGAGAAAACCATGCGTTTGAGTTTTCATGGTCATCGTGGCTAGCGGCATGGCTCGCGGGCGCGTGCGCCTAGCGACGACGACGACGACGACGACGTTGCCCAAAATGGCGGCCATACTCCAGAAAAAGCTTGGCCTAGGCATCTTAGGTGTTTGATATTGACCATCCACTTTTCGTTAAAAGTTACCTATCATAGAGGTTTGTAGGACACTGCACATTTTTAAAATCATGTTGAAAATCGACTAGGGAAATTTCATTTCGCCTACACGAATCGATTGCGTGAAAAGGCGACAAAACCTTTGCTCAACCGCGGGAATGAAAACTTCTGAAGAAAGTGAGCAGGAGAAAATATTTCTTCGTTATTATTTTTCACCCCATCACTTCAGAGATTTTTTCTTGCATCAAAAATGATCTGGACATTTCACATCAACTTAAACGAAGCCATTGCATGAAAGGCGCCAAAATCTTTGCCACGCTGTTCACGTTTAAAGCTGAATGAAACACGCGAAGAAAGCTGCTGAAGAACATAGATCAGTCTTCGTGGATATTTCTCGCTCTATTTACCCATCTACATCATGGAAACTTATTCCAAATCATTAAGGACAACCTTGTAACGGGAAGAACCGAAGTAATTGCGGACTTGAACATGATATATCGGACTACAAGTCAAAAGAGCGATGTCTACGGTTCGGCCTGCGGCTGAGCAAGCCTGAAAATCACTGAATTGAACTCACAGCCGATCAAGTTCACTGAAGTGAAGGATAAAAGACTGTTAAAGGCTACACCGATGGAAAGAGAGAAATTGATCTTCATTGATAATTCATATAATGTATATGCCGGTGGTGTTGGAGAAAGCTTTACGAAATTGCCGTGTTTGTCTAAAAGTAAAGTCTGTATACGAGCCTAGTGGCCCATCAGGCTGGAGCTTATCCCGGTTTCCGTAGTATGAAGCGACTAGGAGTATTGCTACTCCTCCCTGGGCGGGATGCTAGTCCATCGCAGGGTTACCCCCAGCAGTAAATTCGCCGGTACCCATTTATACACCTGGTTGGAGAGAGGCACTATGAGAGTAAAGTATCTTGCCCAAGAACACAACGCAGTGCCCCGGCCAGGGCTCGAACCCGGACCGCCCAATCCGGAGTTCAGCGCACTAACCATTAGGCCACCGCGCCTCCTCATTCTAAGTTAGCGTGCATTACTTCCCAAATTACAAACTGCCACAATTCTTACGCAAAAGCTGCTCTAAAATGGCCGTTTTTATACTAGAGACGCGTTACCCGTCTGGACGAGCTTCGGCAAAAATTTTGTAATTCGTCCGGTTATCCGTCTCTAGTATAAAGACGGGCACAAGACGCGTTACCCGTCCAGATGAGCTACTTTTCGAAATCCGTCGTTCAAGACGCGTTTCGAAAAGTAGCTCGTCTAGACGGGTAACGCGTCTTGTGCCCGTCTTTATACTAGAGACGGATAACCGGACGAATTACAAAATGTTTGCCGAAGCTCGTCCAGACGGGTAACGCGTCTCTAGTATAAAAACGGCCAATGACTTTGCATTGAAAAACTCATAGAGGTCCTGGAGGTGTATTAATTAGTGTACAGAAAACGTTATAAAAAGTTTAACTAAGATTTGTTTTGCGCTGACGTGCGTACGTGAGGAACCCAATAAAATGCACTCCTCAAATTCAATTTCAGAACCTGTCAGTAACAGGCTGTCACAGGAAAGAAAATTCAGACGGGACCACGAAATATATTGACGTCGCTTTCGTCAACAAAAGCGATTAAAATTTATTTCTGGACCACTGTATAATCTAAGAAATAATTATAGTGTGGCTATCTATTTAGTAATAAAATTAATAAATGGGAGCTCCGCTTTTTAGGCCTGCCTAAATCTATATATTATCCTTTTTAAAGGGTGTGAGAAAGTTTTCATCTAGCGCCCGTATTGTAGCAGAAACGAATGTGCTAGCAGAAATTTTATTTCGAAATTGACCAGATTCACAAATTTCAAATACATTTTCATAATCCTTTGGCAAACGAGACAAATTAAAGCCATAAAGAACAATTAAGACAAAAACGTCCACAGATCGAACGTCGTTTAGAAAGGAGCACCTTCTCGTGGTGTTTATTAAATTGGTGAAATCATGAGAAATCTGGAAGTGCGAGTTTTTGAAGACCGTTGAACACTCAAATCTTTCTGATGACTGTAAACCTGCCCGATATTTACGTGAAAATCCATCTCATTCCTTCAATGGGCCAGCACAATTTTTTCGCAAAAGCAGGATTGCTAATGATCCAATCTAGTTTGAACTTTGGCGTGTTAGCAAGTTAATTACGTGTGAATAATTTGCTTCTAACTTAGATTCATTCTGCTAAATTACAAAGCCACTATGTATATATATAAGATTCTCAGTCTTGTCTTGAATCTAAGAAACCAACCAATTCCGACTATTTGAAATTGAAAATGTACGTAGACAGTTCAAGGGTTTTATACCTAACAAATAATATGCGTTTAACTGTACAGTAGGATATATAGCCAACTTGTCATTTGTGTTCTTTTTATTTTCAGTCCAGCATTTTCGTTTCACTTGTGAGCGATACATTTAGTTTCGCTATAGCAACAAACAAAGCACCTGTGAGCGAGGAGCTCTTGACGCTTGCAGTGATAAGACCAAAGGTAACATACACAAATATGGCTAGCATTCTTTAGTTCATTTAGCCTTGCAATAAAAAAGACAACAATTAACAACACGGCATCGGAGAAAACTATCTGTAAATACAGTTATATATACTGGTATATATTATATACATCCACATTTGCGTAAGAAGACTTACTGCACCAGAGTTTCAAATTCCCCTGTATCTCTTTTGCGACAAGCTTAAGTTTCGTTACGCTTCAGGTCGGCTTACTGCGAAGAATACGATGAGACCTTTGGTGTTGTGTCGTTTAATGAGCTTAATTATGCACTTGTACAGACTTGCTGACGCCGACAGAGCTTGTAAAGGTCTGTAAACAGCGCATGCTAGTGGCATTTTTCTGTGAGCGGTCAAGTTCCTCATTATTATTTACTCAATGAAAATTTTTTTCGAGCTAAAGACACTAAAAAATTGTCACTTAAAGGATGATATTTGTAAAATTTTAACTCTCACTAAAGAGTTAAAAGGCCTACAACCACACCTGGACTGTTCAGCTCAAGGCTAACGTTGTGCACCTACTTTGAGATCACAATTTTAAATAAAAGACGACAAAGGCGGCGAGGTGGGGAGTGGCTAAACAGATTTGCTACTTAAGAAATAGATACGCCTTTGAAAATACTAAAAGCTTTTTTCATGTTTCTACGCAGCTGTCGACACTGCAGTGACTGCATCATGTTTTCACAGCTTTTCGTGTTCTCCAAAACTTCCATTTACGTGAGCATAACTTTATGGAAACACTGAAAGCGTCGTATTCTCTTCAATTGAACAATGATGTGTTCAATGTTTCTCCAAAGGCCGAAATGTGTTATCTCAGCTTGGTGTGGTCATGCTTTCTTCAAATGATAAAACAGTTAACGCAAGAACTTGAAACGTGTGTAGGATCATGAAATGTTGAGGAAGGTATAATGTTAGCATTTATTTGTCTTGCAAAGCAACCTTGTAGTTCAAACATGTTTAAATAGCTCTTTAATTTAATGGTTTTAGAAATTAGCTGTTTTGTTAAAGGAGGGGGACATTGGGGGTTGCTGAACACCGCATTACCGCAAAAAAATTCGACAAATACCGCAAAAAAAATCGGAAAATACCGCAATTTTATAGTAAGCCTGTAGGGGGGCTAAAAGGAGCGGTGGGACCGTGGAAACAATGGCACGGCCTTAAACGGGTTGTTAAAACAGTCAAATTGTAGATTAAAATGTGTGACAATATAAGGCTGTTGCAGGGTGCTTCCGAAACGACCGGAAACGGCTATAAATTGTCAGAAAAAAGTGAAGGATACGTTTTTGTACCGAAAATCGTCGACCAAAACGTAAAGAAAACGCATCCCGCAGGTTTGGAGAGTACCGCAATACCGCAATTCAAGATTAAAATTACCGAAATACCGCATGAAAAATTGGCCAATACCGCAATACCGCAAACCCCAATGTCCCCCTCATAAAGCACTTTCAAAAAATGTTTTGTCAAAATCATATGGTTAAATATGTTTCAACAACAGTGTGTTTTGATTTCTTGATATGACCGTAATTTTAGTATCCGACCTAGCCAGCATACGTATCATAATTATGACTACAGATAACACTTAATCAGATGGGTAAAATATGCCTTTTGTATTCTTGCATGATATATAGCATGATCGTCAAAGGGATTCGACTTGATGACAAATAAATAAATAATATCATGGATGAAAGGTGTTTTCTTACTGTCGATATCTGGATTTTGGGCAAGGAGAAGTCGAATCAGATTTAGATCATCACAGCAAGATAATGCACGGTTGTTTCTTTTGATAGCTGGCGGCGAAAGCATTTGTAAGGATTTATATTTTTTTTTGGCGTGTTAATAGCCAACGAGTTATCGATTGTTTTTGACCGAAAGAATTTACGCGCTATGGTCATGTTTGGCTCAGTTTCGTTCCTATGTAAAAAAAGTAACACTTAGAAATAGCCAAAACAAATCACAACTTTGCCCGGCTCAAAAGAGAAGGAAACGGACCGGCAAATTAAAGTGTATTAAACTAAACATGATCGAGTACTGCAATTGGCGCAGAAACTGTCCCTCCTCGAATATGGCCGTCAGAAATAAGCATGATTATCCGTCCTTCTTAGAGGGAGGGGGAAGGGCTATCCTTCCCTGTTCCTTTTCCCCGTCCCCAAGGAGATGCCTGATACTCACGCTAAATGGAAACTTAATCAAAAATATGTCAGAACATATGTCAAAACAAAATAGCGACAGCATAGGCGAAGGAAGCAAGAAGGATATTGAGGCATAACCCAATCAGAGCAAAAGCTGTTAACAGACAGATGGTTTCGCCAGAAGAGCTCCTGGTACCTCTTAGGGCTGAAATTTATTTGGGGCCACGCCAAGTAGACTATGTTCCCTGCTCTGTCAATCTGTCAATCAAGTAGACTTATCGTGTCGTGACGTTTCAAGATATAAATTATGCTGCATAAATTAATAAAAGATTCCCGCGCGCATTTTATTTTAATTTATTCGACCTCATCAAAGATTCCATTCAAACATTAATTTATTCTAGCTGCCCATTTTTAGTGGATGGCTGCCGAAAAATACGGCTAATTCTGTTGCCTACACCACTGAGCACCCCCGTTCTTTTTATGTGGGAGCCCCCATGGGGGAAAGATTTTTATTTTCTGTGTTTTGGATGTGTTTGAATGGCCGACAGAAATCTGCTAAGCTTTTGGAGAATGGATGTTTCAATGAAACGTTAAAACAGTAGACGCAGCACGCATGCAAGACGTGCAATCAACTCAAACGAAATGTTAAACAGGATAATGTTGGTTCCGTTATAACGTATTTAAAATACTGTTTTGTTTAATAGCAGCTAAGAGTTCAGAAACTGTCTTGTTAAAGCTGTTTGCTTAAACATGTTTCAACAGCTTGTTTGTGCTTTGAATTCTGAATATTTTTCGGGTCATTTCCGAGATTCATGATAAATGAGAATATTTAACTAGTCGTTCGCAATACGCAAATTATGTTTTTAAAACATATCATACCTGCGAGTATGCTTATCATAAGGGTGACTACAAGTAATGCTCGATGGGATAAAATATACTCTTTTCTATCCTTGCATGATATGCAGCATGATCGTCGAAGGGATTCGACATGATTACGTCAACCGAGCGCTGTTGTTGCGTTGTTACCTATACGTGATGTCACTTGAAGGTAAAAACAGGAGAGTGACTGGGCTTAACCTCGCTAAAAATATAAATCACATTTATTTCTCCTTTACCAGTGTTGGAAATAAGCTCTTCATTCTCTTATTTCGACCGACTTTGTCACCCATTCGCGATAATTTAAGTCGTGCTAATTTAACTAGATGTCACGTGAATATGCACAATCACAAAGAGTTCTACAATAAAGTATATTCAGAGTTAAGCAAACATTGTTCGACCAGCTAAGCAAACCGTAAAAAGCAATTTGAAATAACATCCAAATGAGATTCCATGAGTTATCCAAAGTTAGCATTTATGCCAGTCATACTGGTTGGTCAAGTTAAAAGGCAGAGTCGTACAACAAGAAAACAAGGTACAAAAAATTATTTTTTCCTCCCAAGATTTTCATAGTAAGCAGATAATGTCATGCGTCTTTATTCATTTAAGGACGGTTTCTGAATTGATTTCTTTAAGGAGTTGTAGAAAGAGTAGTCATTTTTCTTTTTTTTTTGGTAACTGAATTAATAATTATTTTGAAATTTGCTCTCCACATCTTCACTCCTTTATCGAAAACGGCAAAACAAAATTAAACTAACCGCCCAATACAGAACTACAAAAATGTGAATATCAATAATCAGTTGTAAGCTCTTGGGCTTGTACAACTTCGTACTCCATTAATAGTACACCTTTGCTCGATTATTAAGCGCTTTCCCTCGATTAAGCTCTCTTCCTCGAATAAGTGAACCCATAAAATCATGAAAATTAAAGTAAAAACCTACCCTTATCCTTCAAAAGCAATCCAAATAGATGTAATAAGTAAGAGATAGGAAAGCCGAATTATTCCGGACTTCTTGCCAAAAATAAAAATTAAAGCTGATTCAATTATGGAGATTGGCAAGGGAAAAAAATAAGCACCCCGTGCGTTGAATCAAGGAAACACGGGATTTTTATATCCTCAGGGGCTTATAAGTGTTAGGAGAAAAACCTTTTTGAATTGAGCTTAACAAGCGGAATGATCAACAGAAACGACTTTCCATTTAACTGGTTTCAATAATAAATCAATAATTTTATTCAATATATTGGAAACCAAATCAAATATCAAGTATTTACCTAACTGGAACATAACGAAACAGAAGAAAGAATTCAATCTCTCATGAGCTTGCGTTCAAAATGTTTAGCCATGTCGGTTTCTTTTCGAAGTTTCCTACAGGGGAGAAAATAATGTTTGATATTTAGCAAATAAAAATAGTTCTTTAACAACAGTCCGCCTCTCAGAGAGGACAAACCATAATATACCTCAAACGCTCTACATTGTATTTTAAGTGTATTCTTTGAAGGCTCAATAAGTATTTATTTTCTCAGATGAATTTCTTCATTTTCGTTATCGCCTTATGGACCGTTGTTCTATGGAGCGCCGCTCATGCAGCTGACCGTGTAAGTTGTCTGAAGATTAACAACCCCACACATTTAGTTTGCAATATGTAAATAACATGGAAAACAGCAGTAAAACTAGCACTTCCATTAGTCTTAACACCCCAAACGCCACAGTGGATCGAGGGGAGCCTGGTTCCCCTTTCCCCCCTCCCCCTTACGGAACAAATAAGACAGTAAGGTCCGAAAATGTTTGCACACTCTCTTATTCAAACGAGATACGGGCCACTTGTGCTCCTTTACTCAAAGTGCCACCCAATACTAACTTCTAAACAAGATCAGCATCACACTTTCATACTTGCTCTTATAATTAGACAGTGACCAAATTTCAAGTGACCCTGCTTCATAGAAAATTCCTCCTAAGAGTATTCACGTTAAACGTGATCCGCTGGATGTGCGACTGTTATTTTCCCGAGGTTTGAATTGGCTACTTTTTACGTCACTGAATTTATTGGATATTTTTATCGGCGATCTCGTGCATGTTCTTGCAAGTGTACATTATTCTGGGATTACACACACGTACCTTCTATATCATACGGCCGTTGCACAAATAAGTCTTTCGTACATTTAATTTACCTGTCCACAAGGGCCTTGATACAAGCTTACTCTTGGGATAACAAAATCGAGGCATGTTTTGGCATTTTTTTTGTCAGATGAGTATACATATATTTTTGTCTGAGGGGAGGGTGGGTGAAGGAAAGCTTAATATGTTGATGCATTTGCACCTTCACGTCATTAGGAAATTCCGGGATTTCGACTCGATTTCGGTCAATGATCAAACATGATTTATAGGATGTATTACAATAATAAGTTGAGGTTATTTTTAAGTACGTGTATCTTTTTCAGGTTTTTAGCAGCTGTCAGGAAATAAATATTCGTAATGAGGGTCAAGCAGTGAGTGGCGCGTACAAAATCCATGCGTTGCCAAACGTTGAACCCATTGAGGTGTACTGTGAGATGGCAATACGTGGAGGTGGTTTTACCTTCCTTCCTCGCAGTCTCACTAGAAGACAAGATGCTCAGCAGATTGTCGACGCACTCTTCAAGGACAAGAAAAACGTTTTGCTCAAGTTGCAGAAGAAGGTCGACCGCAGTGAGTTTTACACCCTGATCCAGCCTCATCCGGCTTATCGTCTTACCGACTTTGGAGTGTTGGTCAACAACTTCACTGGTTACACCGAACCACAGAACCATTTCATGAAAGATTACATCTTCTTTGGGATCATTCCTAAATCCGCCTCACAGAATAATAATTACCAAGGCTTCAAATCCAACGGCCAAAACGTCGAGTTTAAAAATTGCGACAGCAATCCCAACAGCTTGTTTGCGTTCTTGCCAAACCATGGTCTGCAAGCCCCAAGCAGCTACCACCCAGACCTGCGTTTCGAGGACAGTGGTGTCGCGGTGGACTGGCGCTCCAAAGGCATACCCATCACACATCCTGATCGGATGATGCCAAACGAGTTCTTCTTCTTGACAGAGCTGCATTTTGGAGGCTGTGGCTGTTACACCTCCAGTGACCGCTGGACCAAGTATGGCTTTCACGCCACCGCCATTGGAATTCGCTAAAATCTTAATAATCTGCCCTTTCCCGCTTGTTAGTGAAGGTCTCGTTAGCATAGGTAATAACGCTCAGTTTTGTGTACGCAGGTAATTGGGCGGATCTCTGCTGATTCTGCAATGACTAGTAACACGCTACTGAAAACTGTCCTAGTTCAGTTTTAGAATATATTGTTCATGTTCATTTACAGGATTGTTTTTTTGGTTTGAGTCTTGTCAAGAAACTTTCTATTGTTCAGTTATAATTACAACCTGATCATTTTGAAGGAGCGTGAAAAATGCGGGAACAAGAAAAGTGATAATAAAAGTCCTTCAAGGGATTTAAAATTGTTTCCTTCCTGATCTTACAAAGGATGCCAAGCACAATGTTGGCGAAGGGTTAGAGGCCATGATACAAGAGAGGAGGCGGTACGCAGCTCTTACAAGATGCGCTGTGATTGGTCAACGGAAATTTACAATAAAAATAAAAATGAATAAAGTAGAGTTATTATAAAAAGAAAGGAAGGAAAGAAAAAAAGAAAGGAAATAAAGAAGGAAAAGCCTTTTCATAGAAATATATGAAGATAGAAGTATGGTGTAAGTTGGTATGCAAGCAAGTAAGTTAGTAAGTAGGAAAGTAACTCTGGCACTATTGGTGTTGTAGCGTAAATGATGATGACTATGAAAACGGTGGTGACGATGAGATGATGATGCTGACGATGATGATAACAATGAAATGTCGATGAGATGATGATGACGATGATGATGATGATGACAGTTGGCCTTGTTGCCCTTGTTGCCTTGTTACCCTGGTTGCCTTTGTTGCCTTTGTTGCCCTTGTTGCCCTGTTGCCCTTGTTGCCCTGTTGCCCTTGTTGCCCTGTTGCCTTGTTGCCCTTGTTGCCCTTGTTGCCCTTGTTGCCTTGTTGCCTTGTTGCCCTGTTGCCCTTGTTGCCTTGTTGCCCTTGTTGCCCTGGTTGCCCTTGTTGCCCTTGTTGCCCTGTTGCCCTTGTTGCCCTGTTGCCCTTGTTGCCCTGTTGCCTTGTTGCCCCTGTTGCCCTTGTTGCTCTGTTGCCCTTGTTGCCCTGTTGCCCTTGTTGCCCTGTTGCCCTTGTTGCCCTGTTGCCTTGTTGCCCTTGTTGCCCTTGTTGCCTTGTTGCCCTGGTTGCCCTTGTTGCCCTTGTTGCCTTGTTGCCCTGTTGCCCTGTTGCCCTGTTGCCTTGTTGCTCTGTTGTCCTGGTTGCCCTGGTTGCCCTTGTTGCCTTGTTGCCCTTGTTGCCTTGTTGCCCTGTTGCCCTTGTTGCCCTGTTGCCCTGTTGCCTTGTTGCCCTGTTGCCCTTGTTGCCCTTGTTGCCCTTGTTGCCCTTGTTGCCTTGTTGCCCTGGTTGCCCTGTTGCCCTTGTTGCCTTGTTGCCCTGGTTGCCCTGGTTGCCCTGTTGCCCTTGTTGCCCTTGTTGCCCTGTTGCCCTTGTTGCCCTGTTTCCCTGTTGCCCTTGTTGCTCTGTTGCCCTTGTTGCCCTGTTGCCTTGTCAGGGGTGGATCCAGGATTTTAGATGAGTGATTTGCACCAACTTAACTAAAAAGGGGGCGGGGGGCATGCTTCCTCAGGAAAATTTGAAATTTAGTGTCCTCAGAATTCAATTTTGCTGTATATTTTGAGAGTACTTTAAGCTATACAGACACATTAACGGCACCTCCACAGAAAGCATGATTCTGTACAAAAAATCATTCCTATTTCTTAACCCTTTACAGCCCAAATTATTTTGGAACTCAATTTAGTACTTAATCTGAGATCCCCAAAAATATAAAATATGTCACGCATATGTCAACAGAAATATGTCACGCATATGCTACAACTCAGTAAAGCCTTGCGTAAATATTTAACTTGTTTCCTATACGTAAATCCATTAAAATAACCCGTAAAATGATTTGTACGGTTTATACTATATATAAATAAATTTTCATTTGTAAAACTCCCTGAAGAAGTCTGCGACAGTCAGACGACACGCGTAGGAGAATAAATCAGTTGTTCAAAATACCGTTCGCAAAGTGGTGTTCACAAGTTTAGTTTCCAAAAAAATATCTTCTTAAGTCGATACTGGAGGAAGCCACATGACGAACGGAGCTGGTAAAATTATAGTTGCTCCGGTCCAAAGAGAAAATTCGCAATTGCAATCACACAGAAACACTGCTAAATTATGCAACTAACATTTCCCACTGGCGGACGTCGAAAATGTGAGACTGTGGATATAATACTTGTACAATTTGTCTGAGAAGTTTATTCGTATTTCGCCCGCAATGGACCTCAAATGAAACATACGATAAACAAAATGCACCATCAAGATATTTAGAGTATGCTAGCCAGGGGAATCGTTTCAGCGGCCCGCTCTACACAAAATGACAGTTTGATTCGAATATTCAACTGACGCTGGGAAGTCAAATAGCTCACCTGGTTCCACACATTATATTCTCTATGAGCTTGAGCTTGTCCTGGTCCGAATATGTTATGACTTCCTTGAAAACCAAGCCAACATCGTACTGAGCCAATCCTCTTTCAAACTGGGATCGCCTCGAATCATGGTTTATGAATTGAAATCTCTGAAATCCTGTCTTCCTCCATAGCAAGTTACCATGAACTCATGTCGGAACATGAACAAACGAAGGACTTTCGGGGAGAGGCTTCCCTTTATATACGATTGTCACTAGTTTGCACGGTAGTTTGCGGCCTGGATAGCCAATCACAACGGAGTTTGAGTAGTTCGCAAGACAATGCGAGTGTTTCTAACCAATCGGACAGGGTTTTGAGTGATTTGTGAAAAGATCCATATACCCCCCAGTCCCACCCACTGCGTACAATTTTTTTCCAGTCGTGCCTACGAATTTTTTCGCGTTGATCTGGAAGTATCGACAAAGGACGAAAGCGCGCGAGCGAGACTCGTCGAATTCGCTCGGGAAGGGCTGGATTTGCTGTTTAATCAACGGAATAACGAGATACGACGCGTTTTTCTTTGTTTTATTTTATAATAAACAATAAAACAAGAAGGATAATTAATTTTTTGAACTACATAACGAACCTGAGAAATAAAAAACGCAAATATTTGGAAACATTTGAGTGATTTCTGCAAATCACTTGAACTACTCTGGATCCACCCCTGCTTGTTGCCCTTGTTGCCCTGGTTGCCCTGTTGCCCTTGTTGCCCTTGTTGCCCTTGTTGCCTTGTTGCCCTTGTTGCCCTGTTGCCCTTGCTGCCCTGTTGCCCTGTTGCCCTGGTTGCCCTGGTTGCCCTGTTGCCTTGTTGCCCTGTTGCCCTGGTTGCCCTGGTTGCCCTTGTTGCCCTTGTTGCCCTGTTGCCTTGTTGCCCTGTTGCCCTTGTTGCCCTGTTGCCCTTGTTCCCTTCAACGGGATCCCGTTGAAGCCCTGATTTTTTTTTCAGGCTTCTAATTCTTCATTCCAATTGCTTAAATTGGAAATTCACTGCGATTATCACTTATCACCTTCATATATACATCCGAAATTCTTATATGAATCATTTCATATACTATACGAAATGTATTTATGTATCTAAAACGTCCTCTTTAAAGTGCTGCCAATTTTACCATACCGGTTCATATTGTAATTGTAATTAGCTATCAGGTTACTCTTTTGCCCGTCAAAATTTTGTGTTAAATGTTTATTGCTTAATTAAGCAGTTTTACCTTAAACACTACACAAAAATCAGTTCGTTTCTTCATTTTCGAATGATAAACACTACAGAAAAATCATTTCACTTCGATTCTTTATTTGTGAAAAATTCAGCTTTTTGTAATCAGTCCCCCTTCGGCTCGGACTTCACGCACGCACAATGGCTGTCTCTCATTCTTACATCACAAGAAAATACATATGCCTACCGTCCTTATAGACTACCTTACTGTCATCTTTCTTATCTGGAGATCGGGAGGACCTAAAGATACACTTCTAGAATTTCTAGGAGCTCTCAATGACAAAACTGATTGAATATATCAAGCTTACTTGTTGTATTAGCGACAGCAGCATTTCATTTGTTGATTTACTTCTCTATAGAGGTACTTCATATAGGGTGTTGCAATTTTCAAGAAGCCTTTGAACAAATATTTGTACATACCCTACGAGTCATTTTACCCTTCTAGCAATAAGAAGGCCTTCATTTACGCAGGACCCCCACAGAGAGATGCTAGAAACAGTTCTACCTTTCAGTCTCTTCCAACGACTAGGGATAAGTTCTGGAAACATCTCAGAGTTTAGGGACGGACCATAAGAAAAGTGATGGGGTTGATGGGCAAAAAAGAGTCATGCAAGGAAAAACCCAAAGAAAAAATTTCATGCACAAGATGGGCCGCATTTTGATATTAAACCAGAGTTATAATTCTTCTCGAAAAGTGTTCCAAAATGCACCAAATGGCATTAGAGTATATCTAGATTTTCAAAATTTTCCCGGGGGAGGATTCCCCCGAACCCCCAACGGAAATAGACCTCCCAACCATTTTAAAAGGCAGGGGTAATTTGCCGAACGCTGAACGCAGAATGCTCAACACAGAACGCAGATCGTGAACCGAAATCACGGAAACCAGCAAAAAACCAACCGGAGTACTATTCAGGCTAACTGGAGTGTACCTTGCACTCAGGTTAAACTAAAAAGCACTCCGGCTAGCCTGACTATTGCTCAGGTTAGCCTAAAAAAGGCCCAAGTTAGCCTGTTTACGAATAGCTCTCAGTGATTTTCGTTTCGCGTTCGGTGTTCGCAAAATTACCCCTGCCGATTTTAATTCCGTCACAATCAGTGCTACCATTTGAGTCCCCTCACCTCACAATTCCTACGGGCCTGACAGGTATATAAATTACACAAATTTTCACTTAAGTCTATACAAAAATGGAAATTCCGGAGAGGAGGGGGGTCTTAGCTGGAATTCCCTCCGTGGTGGGGGTATGGATATTTTCTGGAACTACCCATTTACTTTTTATGTCATAAATAAATGGCAAATTAACGTTAACAGCTATGTATTTAATGAACCAAAATACTGGTAGCACTAAATAAATAAAGCATTAAATAAATTCAATTATTATAGCAAATTGTGCATGAAGCAGATTTCATTTAAAAAAAATCGTGCATAGGTCTGTAGTCATTTGCAATTTTTACAAAATCGTTTATCCCTGGGTCCCAAACATTAGCAAGACATAAGATAAAAAGATAGACTTCCGTATTTTGATGTTTTAGTTGACGTGTGTTCCGTTGCCATGGTAACATGAAAGAATATAAATTCACCTTAAAAATCGGGTTTTATATATTTGCAGAAAATTTAGTCGTCAGATTTTCTCCTTTCTTTGCATGTAACAAACTTGTAACAATGCTTGCATTTTACACTATTCTAATAATATTTCAACGGAAAGATTTTTAGCTATCCTCTGTTAAAGGCTTACTGAATTATTTACAGTTTTCTCTGTTAAATTTCAGATTCTTTGAAATAATTCACTTCCTTGCTTCCTGAAGTATCTTCCTGCCAAATTTTATGAAATTCAAACAAGTGGTTCTCGAGAAATAATAGCATTTCCGAGAATGCTGCTAAACTGATCCAATCTCATTTTTTTGAGCAACTACGCATGCACTTCTTTGTATCTTAATTGTTTCCGACATTCTATTCTAACAAAAGACTAAAACCTGTATCATTTTAAGAACAATAATACCACATGGGACCATAGGACCAGCATGGAACAAATCTTTGCTCTATTGGCACCATGCCTTGCATCAGCAATGAAGACTGCAGAGCGCGCAAAAACAGTGTTCAGCCACCTTAAGATCACTTTTAACTGTAGTCATGCTTTTATCAAGAATGTATCAGTCAGATACTACCAGACCTTAAATGTACTGTCTCACGCAAGAATACCACTTTCAAGTTCCAGAAGACTTGTGAGAAAATATCCGCTCTTGATTGGTTTATTACGTCTATCATAATGCAATCCGGGCTGTGTCCAACCTTCTCTGGTACTGTCCATTACAAATCTACAGCTACTTTAGCTAATCTATTTAAGTAATTATTTTGGGGGGACCACAGATTTAGTACTAAATCTGTGTCCCCAAAAATAAATGTCACACATATGCTACACCTTTGTCACGCCTTGCCAAAAAATTAAGGTGGTTTCCTTATAAATCCGTAAAAATTATTTATACGGTTTCTAAAACTCCCAGAAGAAGTCTGCAACAGTCGGATAAAACGCATACGCATTGGAGTATTAAAGAAGTTTTACAACTACACTTTCGCAGTGCTGCTAGTCTAGCCTTTTAAAAAATCATACACATACTTGGAAAACCTGTAAAAAACCTTTGGTAAGATAAATTCTAAATAACATGGAAGTAGCAAAATTAATTCTTGCTATTTTCAGCAACCAACAAATCGTGATCATCACATGAGTCAAAATTTTTCACAAAAGAATTAGTATTAATAGGTACATGTGTGCATTTCAGTTTAGCATGTGGATTATAGACATTATACTTTGGACTGGTCTGGAGAGTGCCATTTTGAATTGAGAACTTTTGAATGTGTAAAATTAAATTAGTTTTTCACTGAGAGCCCTGACCCATTCAACTGTGTAAGTCAGTCCTGGCTTATTTATTTCTCAGCAACATGTCCAGTAGGAAATATTTTATCCAACAAGATCAGTCAACAGATTCGTAATGAATAAGAGACAAATAATTGTCGATTATTATAAAGCCATGCATGGTGATAACAAATTGTATGAATGATTTCATTAGTTATGTTGCATCTTACACCTTTACAGAAAAACCTGTACACATATCGAGACAAACTGATACATAACATGCATGTAGCAAACGGTGACAATTTTAATGCAAGCATCTGGAGTGTAGGAAAAGCCAGCATGTAACATTATACATATCTCAGCAAAAAGTAAACACCTAGGCTTTTAATTTATGGTACGATCAATAGACCTTGGACGATTTGCACAGATTCGAGTCTCACATTTACTGTTTATTTTTGACGAACACAATTTAAAATCAGGCACTTATAATAACGACAGTAGTGTTGAGATTATTATGAAAAAATTATTAGACAAGACTACGAGATATAAAAAACTTAATCTTAAGCAATCGTCGGGCGGTTTCGTTTACAATGGGTGGTAATATGAAAACACTTATTTAAGTAGCTTAGAAATAGCTTAGAAACTGAGCTTAAAATCAACATAACAAAAATTACCGCAATGAAGTGTGAGTGTACATGTGTGATTCATTATTTTTGTTATCCGGTCATCGCTGCTTCTCTACATTCAGAACAAGCGACTTTCAACAAAAGTCTCTAACTTAAGCCTTTACAATCCTTATCGATCGATCGCTACCTTATGTTCCGAGTTTACCCTAGAAATTTGCAGTTTGTTTGTGTATCTCCCAGCTCTCTTCATATCGTCCGCCATGTTGAATTTTAAGTATCGTATTGTTTTACATTGTTCTCTCGAGCCAATCAGAAGAGACCTTGTAAGAGCTGCGTACTATCTGCAAGAGAGAGGCAGTAAACAGGTTCAGAACATATTCATACCTTCGTGGTATTAATGCACTGCTTTTCCCTATTCGTTCAAGACTACTGAAGCTCGAACACGTGTTGTTATAGTCAATTATCAACAAGATCCAGCGAGATAATAGATAAAAACACGCACTCTACAAGACAATAGTTCCCAATTTCCTCTGTCGTAGAAGGATTGGATGTTTTGCTGCTTAAATTAACTGTGCTATCGTTTAATTAACGCCGACCGGTTAGCTCAGTTGGTAGAGCACCGGACTACTGTGCGAGACGTCTCGAGTTCGAACCCAGACCGGAACAACACTCAGGGTCTTAAAATAACTGAAGAGAATATGCTGCCTTTGCAATTACATCTGCAAATGGTTACATGTTCTAGTCTTCTCGGATAAGGACGATAAACCGTAGCCCCGTCTCATGCATCTTCACTGTTATGGTCAGCAGGGGACGTAGGGACCCACACACTCATCGTAAAGAGTAGGGCACGAAGTTCCCAGTGTTGTGGTCTGGTCTTTGCCCGTTGCACCGTTGAAATGCTCGGAGATATTAGCTCTGTTAGAGCTACTCTATAATCTGAGGGTAAATAAAACATGAACTTCACTTCACTTAGTTCAGTTCACTGTGTCACGGATTTTGGCCAAATTTAGACATACGAAAATGGCCACCAAATATAAACATAACTTGTGAAATATAAAAATAACCACATAACATTGAAAGAACATTTCAATTACGCAGGAAATACAACAGAAGATTCGGGTGAACAAAAATTAATCAAGATTAAAAGAAATTTCGAAGTTGGTTTCTGAAAAAGTAGTTTTCAAATTAAATCTAGTTTTCTTTTAGCTATGTTGCTGTTGTAGAAAGGTTGCCGTTGAAGAGTGTTTGAAGAGTGTTTTTTGAAGAGT
Source organism: Meandrina meandrites (assembly GCA_963693305.1). Taxonomy (NCBI): domain Eukaryota; kingdom Metazoa; phylum Cnidaria; class Anthozoa; order Scleractinia; family Meandrinidae; genus Meandrina; species Meandrina meandrites. The sequence goes on from OY855903.1 coordinate 54,882,467, forward strand.
GTTTTGGGTGGATCTGCAGCCAAAATCAAAGTTGCAATCATTATGTATTATCATTTAGCACATCATTTCGCTTCCAAGATGGCATAGAGAGAACTATGCCGCAGAATAGACATGTTTTGATCTTCATTAGATTATAAAGACAGAGGACAACTGAAGTTTTATTTCTTTTATAAAATTGCTTTCGGATAAAAATGTGCATTGGCGACTATACGACCACTTTAACAATTGATTTAAAATTCTGAATAGAGAAATTCTCCTTTCTACAACCGATCGAATGAATCCACGCAAGAGAAATAGATTTCCAAACTTTTGTGCATGATGACAAGGGAATAAATTGCTTAGTTTTCGGAATCGAAGTACAAATAAACAAATACCTTTAACTCCGTTATTTTATTAAAGACCGCGAAAATTACTGAATGAAATCAAAGGAGGTAGCTTTCCTCGGCTCGCCGGCTCACAAATTTTACCCAGTAAAAGCCGTTTCTTAAAGTGTATATGACATGAAAAATATTTTCTGCTTATTTGAAAGGCCTTTCAAAATTCAGTAGAATGGCATTTTTCTTTTCAAAATATCTTTTTTCGTTTCTGAGATATTGTCATTTTTGTATTATGCAAATTAGATAAGTGATGACGTCATAAGATTTGCAACTAAAAAATGGTAAAATACTGAATAAACAATATCTCTAAAACCATTAAAGCAGTGGTCTTGGAACTTGGCACCACAAATGTGCATCACAAAAGAAACAAAATGACACCCTTAGGGCTGTTGCCATGACAACAGTTTTCCTGCTGGTGCTGTCTCAATAAAAACTGAAATTCGCAGCTTTTGTCTTAACCAAGAACCATCTAGCGCAGCCAATCTGATGCTGGAAATTAAGACAATATGGGAACAATGACTGTTCCAAGCAGGACTCTTTTTCTCACTTAAGAGGCTACAAATGGGGATATTTGTTTTTTGACAGAGAGAGACTGGAGCTGAAAGGGTTGCTATGGCAACAATACTAAGGGTGTCATTTTGTTGTTTTTGTGATGCACATTGGTGGTGCCAAATTTCAAGGACACTGCTTCAATATTTCCAGAGATATTTTTTACTCAGTATTTTACCATTTTTCAGTTGCAAATCTTATGACATCATCACTGATCTAATTTGCATAATACAAAAATGACAATATCTCTGAAATGCAAAAAGATATTCCAAAAAGAAAAACGCCATTCTTCTGTATTTCGAAAGGCCTTTCAAATAAGCAGAAACTATTTTTCATGTCATATACACTTTAACGTCGTTGGATCGGTTGAAGACTACTAAAAATATCATGCAAAAGCTAAATTTCTCTTAAACGAACACTGATTTTGGCAAGTGCCGGCAGTGACTGTTTGGCTTGAGCGAGCGTGGGGTGATCTGGCGTCATAATGAATTATCTAATCAATTTTTTACCTAGTTTACCCTTGTTAAATAAAGTTACTTGGACATGAGAAAGCTGAATCCCATTATGATGCCTACACTGGACGCCATGCGATTTGATACTTGCAACTTTCGCATAACTGGTGTAAACATCGATAAAATATTAAATAACTTCCGAAAAAATCTGCTAAGCAATAATGTAAAGTTTGTAAATATGAGTGAATGCTTCAGGTAAAAAGCCGTAGGCTATAATACATATTCACAATAATTCGTGTTCAAATGCAACCAAAAGCAGACTTCGCCGGCTATTTCGGTCTATCACGTTGATTTACATAAATACAATATAATTGTTTTTGCCAAGGATAAAGCAATCCGTCTTTGTGTTATAACTGAACACGATAAAGAAGTACAAATAAATTTTCCAATTGTTTGCATTAGAAAATAGGGAACCTTATGATGCCCAAAGGCTTGAAAAGTGAACTCAGAACGCCCACTTGTTATCACTTCTAATGTAACCTTTGACTCTAGTTTAATGGAGAACGCCTGCTGGTCAACTATATAACAAAAGTTTCTTTTGCCTTGACACTTTCCGGCGTTAACAATAAGTAAGTCGCCGTCAGTACAACTCAACGTCTACTTTATGTTTGCATGGTTCATAAAAGTAACAGTCTAAAGTCAAACATGAGATGCATGATACCAAACAAACTGACCACTGACCACCTAGGGATGATCTAAATTTTTAATGCGTTTTATGATAAATTTGTAAAAACTTGACGATAATCTATTTCTTTGCAGTTCCCACTCCCCTGGTGGGGAATAGGATTTACAAGGATGAAAATATAATTTACGTAGCAAATCATAGAAGGAATACAAGTTTAAGTCTTCAATTTCATTTGAGTGTATATATCGTATTTTGACTCTTTGGACAACGATCGACATAATATTTAGACAAAGCAGGTGTTATAGGCATTATAAGCTCTCTCCAACTTTTAGGGCGACAGTTTTGAAAACTTTTATATAAACAAGAAGAGTTGTGTTTTAGCTGTGTTTACAGGTGCTGTTTGAAACGACACGAACGTTTTCCCTTTAAAAATTGTTCGTTTTTATGATGTTCAGGAACCTTGTTTTCCTCAAATTGTTTGTGGCGCTTCTTCAGGGAATATTCAGTGCATCCCAGCCTGTCACAGAAAACAATCATGTTTTGGTGGGTCATGTTTTTCAACAGTTATACGCCAGAGACTGGTTCGACTGTATTCAGGCCTGTCATGATGAACCAAGATGCATCTCGTACAACTACGAGAGATCAGCAGGCGCCAATGGTCTGTGTGAATTGAATCACTGTGGAGTTGAAGACTTGTGCGACAGAGAAAAGTACCTTATCTATTCAACGGGCTTTGTATTTCAGCAGATAAGGGAAAACAAGGTTAGTTGGTTATAAATCAAGCAATTTTCGTCACCAATTAAACCTACTTCTTGTGTCAAGTTGAGGAAGAACTAGAAATGCATTTTGCTTTGCAATTACTCAAGACGAGGTGCCGAGGAACAAACGGTGCTGTTCCTGAATTTGCAATTGTGTTGCATAAAAATGTCTACCCGGGGCATAAATTTGCACCGGGTTATTGTTTAGTGGGATAGTGTAACCTGCCAAAATATTGCTGGATAACCTACGATAGTTAGGTTTCCCACCCAGAAGGAGTAGACATACTCATAGCTATAGAACTGAAGTTAAGCGCCGATATTTTTAAAAGCCACAGACTTATTTCACTCTCTTGCGTCCCGATCTTCATGCTTCCCATTGCTGTATGTGTGGACCCCTACCAACTTCTTTTTCCCCACTCTTTCGTCCTCTTATACTTAAATGCATCAATATTACTACCGTTTACAAAAACTACAAAACAAAAATTGCATTAAACGACTGCCCAATCGTTTTGTGTACAAGCTGTGGTCATTTGCTTGACATAACAGCCTACCATAGCAACAGTATTACTTGACAAAAGCACAAAATTAAGTAGCCAAAAGCTCGAAAACGAGCTCGGTATTTTGTACAATCGGTTAATGACCAGCATGTCAAAAGACATTTTTTTGCCAAGAGAGTTCAAAACCGCTTTAAGCGACACCGTTTTGATGAGCAAGAAAATTTACAGGCGAAAACCGTTCTTGATGTGTTGCCGTGTCACTGGTTCTGTTGATTCTGTTACTTAATATCCCCTAGTTATCTCTTCATTAATTAAAACATCGAAGAAAGGTGTAGAAGTTGTTATTTTTGTTGTGAGTAAAAAAACAATACCGATTATTACCATTATTATGACGTAATGCTACGTTTTGGCATTTTATAATTCTTTTTGTTTATTTATTTATTTATTTATTTATTTATTTATTTATTTATTTATTTATTTATTTATTTATTTATTTATTTATTCATTTATTTATTACTCCCTAGAATGGAAAGACCTGGGGTATAGTTGATCAAAATCCCAGGACAAGACCACCAGACTCAGGTACTTGAACGTTGTATATGAAATATTGCACTTTTGCATATTTCGAACAAATTGCTCATGTCTATCTATATTATAAACAGGACAAATACTGGAAAAATCAGGTGCCCCGAGCGGGATTCGAACTCATGAATTCCGCTCGGGGCATCTGACTTTTTCCAGCAGTTATATTCTTTATATATAGACAGGCGTATCAGGGTTTGGTTCTCTGATGACAAACAATTTGTTTTGTACATTGCAAGTAAAATTGTCACACCATTCTAACAGCTGGTGACATTACTTGAGGATCATTTCGGAAACAATGAGGGCCGATTTCGGGCACGGGATAATTCCAAGGTCAATTTGGGAGATCATTTCGAGGTGGGATCATAACTGGGTTGGGGATCACTTCGGAGGATATACATGTCCCTCGATCACGTCATAGGTAGCTTTAGTTAAGATATATTTAAAACCTAGTGTAGATAGCAGTTTTTGAAACCTTTCCACTCACTTTTGTCCGTGGTTGTAGGTGACGCAATATTATTATTTTTTGGCCATTTAAATTATATAATGCGGCCAATTTTATATCAACTGTAAAATTTACACATTATTTGACTGAGAAATTGTATTTCATTTTTTTTTTTTTTGCAGACTATGCTTTTCAGTTCCCACACAAAGGAACAGATGACTATATTCAATTATGGGGTATGCCCAGTTTGACGCAGTTTACGTTGTGTTTGTGGACGCACTCAAATGATACTGCTTCTGTTGGAACTCTTTTCAGCTATGCAGTACCCAAGCAGTCTAATGAAATTGTGATTTTGATCGACAAAGGTTTTCATCTGCAAATTAATGGCCAGAGCAGGTTTGTTGTTCTATTCAACGAGAAAAGGTCATATCGTGAAAAATATAAAACATCGCTTTGTATCCCGTTCTAATGCACGACAATCTCAGAATGTGGCCCAACTTGTTTTCTTTTGTGTTGTAATTACCTGTCTGCTCACGTACAGTACGGTCTGGTTCTTAGACCTTCGTCATATTTTATGACAATTTTTAAAAGTCACACCTTGGTGCGTGGTAATGGGAATAGAAATGCGCAAAAGATTTAAGATAATCAAGCAAGGATATTTTCAGTAAAGGATTTAGGTCACCTGATTGGCCACGTCCCTACAGTTCGAGAAAACCATTGTTAATGATTCTCGACATTTGTCGCATTGAAAGATAAAGTTTTATTAGAGCGTTTTGTAATGCTAAATGGCCAATTTTATTTGGGGAACAGCTGCTTGGAAAAATATATCATTGCGCGTGCGGAAATAGTGTCAGTCCCAAAACGCGAGTTAGAATTTTAAATCCCTAAAACTCCAAAGAAACAAGGTCGATTTCCGATTACTTTTACGAATCAGAGATGTCGTAGCCGTCTTTATAATTTGACGTATGAAATTACCGTTTCCACGAAAAAAGGGAAACACTATTGAAGAAAGTCTGTAAATATGAGTGCTTATTACGTCGTAACTCGTGTAATAATGCGAATGCCATTAAAAAGGACACGTCACATTACGCAGGTTGACGTCTTTTATCTATTGCCGCTAATTTTAATTTTCAAATTTATCCACCGTTTGAGTTTTAGGAGTTTGTCTTTTCTGGTCACGTGACTTGTTAAACATGGCCGTGACTTGCAACTCTTGGGGGAATCTTCCATGGAAGAAACCTGTGCAAAAAGCTTGTCCGTATGAGGTCTGGTTTCCAGTTAGAAACGTTCCTTAGTAACAAATTGTTAGATAAGAGTCACCCCCTAACAAGGCATTAAAAAAATTTCCCTCATTCCGACCGGCGTTTCAAAGTAAGTACTAGTGGCCATTACCCTAATATGACGTCGGCTCTTCAGTTGATCACTTACTGATGGAAGTTTCTAGTCGTGAAATTTACACGCAAAAGGTTAGGCGAGGTTAGTCACGTGTTTGAAATATGATATGAACTACATAAAAGATTTGGATGGTTCAGTTTTGGTCACGATTTACTTTCAATTTCAATTTCACAGATAGCTCTTATTGCTTTTATTGTTGACCAACCGCTGTAAAATGTGAAGAGAACCAGGCCTTTGTTTACTTGAGTGGCGTTTCAGTCTCACCTACGAAAAATGCCATTCGGAGTCTTTTGACTATCATTTCGTACATCGTACGACTTTTAAGTCTTAAAAAATCTGTAAAGAGATGTTTCCTTTAAATTTCAACTAGTCTAAAGCCAGCTATTTCAACTGCGTTGGTTCGAAATCTTTGTTTATGTATAATGTTGAAGAGTTGTTCATTGACGTAATTCGCGTTTGTTTTGGTTTTGCATTACCACGCTAAGTGATTGCTTTAATAAACTTCCGCCACTTTCCAAACCAGTCAGAAGCAAAACCAAAACAAATCGTGACGCACTCGCATACAATATCCCGTGCTACATGTCTTTGCTTCGAGTTTAAATTGGCTTACTAGATTGTCTGTGTCCGTTGTGATTGCCTATGCTGACTACTCTAGCTTAGTTTTTTTCACACTCAATCGAAAATCGCACCAAACAGGCCAACAAAAAGGATTTACATATGTTTCTCTGTTTATATCACTTTTTTTAAGAGCGAAATCATTGTCAGCAAATGATGGAATGTGGCACCATTTGTGCGTGTGCTGGAACAACACAAAGGGCGTTTGGAAATTTTACAAAGATGGCAACCAGATACTTCAGGGCCTAGGACTCAAAACAGGTCACAAAATACAACCAAACGGTTCTTTTATCCTTGCTCAAGAGCAAGACTCACTGGGAGGTCATTTCGATAAACATCAATCATTCCAAGGAACGCTGACGAACGTAAACATGTGGGACCACGTGCTTCCTCCAGAGAAAATTTATCACCTATCACAGTCATGCTTGTCAGGGAGGGGAACGTGTATAAGTGGTCTGATTTCAAACATGGTCTTAAAGGCAAACCCAGGGTTGTTATTCCATCACCTTGTATCTTCAACTGATTAGTGCCTCAGTTTAAAGTCAAACGAATCGAAGTGTAGTTTATGAGATATTAATCATAATCCTAAAGCTATGTATACTTTGTAAAAGGGATCACTTAATTAATAATTAAATAAATACCTATGCATTTGTTGCGGTTTGAGTGGTATTAGGGACCTTCAGATACTTAAATACGTTTGCATTTGTTGCAGTTTGAGTGGTATTAGGGACCTTCAGATACTTAAATAAATACTTTTGCATTTGTTGTGGTTTGAGTGCTATTAGGGACCTTCAGATACTTAAAGGGGCACTGTCACGTAACATAACCTCAAAAATTCAACAGCCCCAAGACATGTTTACACCATTGGGAACCTATCAACAGTGGTCAAGTTTTCTTAAAATTACTATACCAGTGTACTGAAGCTAAAGACAGAGTGATATTACTGTGATGCCATTGGGAGCTTTAGATCTCAACTTGAAAAAGTCAGCCTGACTTTTTCAAGTTCTGCCCTTGTGGTTTGGAAAAGTTGATGAAAGCTATTTACGGTCAAACTCTTCTTTAAACAATTTGCTAGATATCCTTCCCTTTACGTTCTAGGAGCATTTCCTGCATGGTTGAAAGTACTTAGTCGTAATTTTGGTGCCGTTTTACTGAAAAAGTAAAAAAATGTCAGGGACAGTGTCCCTTTAAATAAATACGTTTGCGTTTGTTGCGGTTTGAGTGGTATTAGGGACCTTAGCTTCAGATCGGAGTAAGAGTATGAGATTTAGTACGAGTACAACTTCTCAAACCTGGCGCTTTTGCATCATTCCAATCTCGTACCAATGGTCTCCTTTTCAACAGGGAGGAGTGATGGCTGCGGGAACGTAACTGGATTTAAATTCAAAAATCGTACTCGTACTCCAATCTGAAGGTCCCTATTCTGAGGATGCCGGGCCCGTGTCATGTTTGGAGGTAGATGAGGCCGGTAGTCGGTCGGTAGTCCTGGGAGTTCAAAAAAATTAAGAGAACGATAAACAAAACAGGAATAGCCAGTTCCAGACGTTCGGTTAGTTGGGGAGCAGCGCGAAAAACGGGATTAACGCGACGAATGACAAGTGGAAAAAATGGCGAGTGGCTTGAGACAAGAAAGAAAGGGAACGCCTCTGAACATTCTAACAAAAGCTCGTTCCAGTATCGCTCGCCTTCTCCCTCATACCCCTCCAATTAATTTTCGCTTGCCGGTTTTTCACGCTGCCAACTTGCCAAACGCTTGCAACAGGCTAATACAGGAATAAATTATCCCCAACGGCATCTCCAGTACAAATAAACGTAACGAGAAAGTCCTGGAAAATTTTGTTCTCAGTAGAGTTTATAGGTTTGGAAGGCCAAATTTCCCAAGCAGTTGCAATAAAAAGATACCGTACAAAAAGAGACGGAATGTATTCGCATTACCGAGGTATAGTTTTTTATAACTTTTTGGTCTCTTTCTTTCCCTTATTTGCCAGGCGTGCGTACTATAGCGTGTCCGTGACGAGAGGTTCGACTGTAGTTTGTAACCCCTCTTAAAGAGCGTGGAGTAAGCGAGGTTAATTGAAGTGGTCTTTAAAGGGACACTGTCACGAGCATAACTTCAAAAATTCAACAGCCCAAAAACATGTTTACACCATTGGAAACCTATTAACAGTGTTAAGTTTTCTTAAAATTACTATGCCATCGGGAGCTTTTTATCTCTTAGGGTTTTATCTCTCTTATTTTCAAGTTCTGTCCTTGTGGTTTGCAAAACTTGATGAAAGCTATTTACGGTCACCCTCTTCTTTAAGCAATTGGCTAGATATCCTTCCCTTTAAGGTCGCCACACACGAGGGGACCAGTCGCAGGGACTGGTCGCAGGGACCGGTCGCAGGGACTGGTCCCCTGTAGAGTTTACACGATGGAATGAGTCGCGGGGACCAGTCCCTTGAAGGGTTCACACGCTGGGACCTGTTTCGCAGCAAGATGGCAGTATTTATGGCGTTTTCAATATATAAAACAAGATAATCACCTTGTGGAGATGGAAAATTATTATTATTATTCCTATTATTGTTCATATCTGAGCGTGTTTTAAAAACATGGAATGTTGACAATGTTCGAAATCCGCTCGTATTTTATAATATCGGGTTCCCTTTCGGTGTTTTTATACCTGAAAAAAAATAAATGAATAAATTGCATCATTTCATCAAACACTGCAAAAGTATAGTATTCTCCAGGCTAGCTGAAAAAAACATCCGATCAAATTTGCATAACATAAACCGGATGTCACGCATTCTCTTCATGAAATGGCGCAAAAACACGCTAGCGACAGCTAGCGAGAAAATTTGGCGGGAATTTTGTTTTCATCGAGTAAAAATGGCTTCGAGAGCTGCGAAGAAAAAGTCTCTGTTGCTCCTGATGATGATGAAAGACGAAGAATTGCCGGTTTCTTATGAACGAAGAATCAATTACCATTCGTGTACTGGTGACGCTCCAATCTTCAATATTAATGCCAACAGTCTGTTCAGTAGTATTCTGTTCAATCTGTTCACTACTCTGTTCAGGCATCGCCATCTTCAAACACGAACGTGCAGAATTGTGGGAGCTCAAAATGCTGATCAGCGATTGGTTGATTTTTAATTGGTCGCAGGGACCAGTCCCACGACCCTGTTCACACGAGGGACCAAGCAAAATATTGCGGGGACCAGTCCCTGCGACTGGTCCCACGAATTCAAACCAGTTTGAATTCTTGGGACCGATTTCGGGGACCAAAATTCAGTCCCTGCGACCGGATTTTTGACGAAAATTGGCCTGTTCACACGATGGGACTTGGTCGCAGGGACCAGTCCCTGCGACCGGTCCCTGCGACCAGTCCCCTCGTGTGTGGCGACCTTTATGTTCTAGGAACATTTCCTGTGTGGTTGAAAGTGCTTAGTCGTAATTTTGGTGCCGTTTTACTAAAATAAAAATGTCCGTGACAGTGTCCCTTTAAGTGGTGGTTTATGAGGTTACCTTGTACTATACTGGTCGATGAACAAAAATAGGTGCTAAACGCAGATCTTCTCTAACAAAAGCTGCGTCACACCGGTACCTTCTCGAAAAAACGGAGGGGAGTTTATTTACAACTTGATCTTTTGAACCCAGTCTTTATTCGAGGCCAGGTATTCAATCGAAGAAGAGAAGTATCTGCATTTAAAGCCTATTGGAGGGAAGCGATCACGTGTCGTTCAATATGCGCAGCATGACTGCAGTGTCATGCCGTTTCCTAGCAACATGGATTTTAACCGGAAGGCACTAAAAATCATTTGCCTCTCTTCAGTTATTCCTAAGGCATCAAAAACAGATGTAAGTGATCACATCACCGAATATCTCATGTCTTAAAGGAGAGCCGAGGTACGTATTTTAATTGCAACCATAAAAATGTCAGACCAAGAAAATCTTATTGAAGATAAAATTTAACTCTTCGCATTTTATGCGCTACCCTCTAAAAAAATACCGTAATCTCGTAATCTGGAAATAAAAATTTCTATTGACGTTTATTTTATTATTGATATTTTCGTGTAACAGGTTAAATCGTTAAAAGCAGCGAGGCATTTATCCACTCACGTTAAAACCAACCTTTTTCTGGAGGCCGAGCAAAATTGAGATGAAAGTGGAAATACGAAAAGATTTCCTTTCTGAAATTAAAAGTATCCGCTAAGACGTTCGAGTCTTCTCCGTGGAAAAATGAATAAATCTACAGGATTTAATAACAGACGTCTAAAAAAATTAAACTGAAAAATTCAAATTATTGGCGAAGTGTTTTCCTATACTGAAAAGCTAGACAACGGCGCAAAAGTGCATAATTAAAAGTTTAAACTGGCAAAGCTCACAAAACCATAGTTAAATAATTATTTTGTAGCTTTCAGCGACCCTTTTCATCATATAGGTAATAATTAGTATAAGCAATTTCATAATTGTTTTAGGAGACAAAAAAGTTCTTGATTACCAACGCAAAGAACTAAAATAGCCTGAAGCAATAACTTTCAAGTAGTATAAGGACAAACAAAATGAATTACCGTTTACTTGGAAGCAGAAGGAAATAAAATAAGCACTTTTTTGTGCCTTCTTTAAGTTGATGTCAAAACTTGCCAAAAAATGTTGTTTACGATGTTTATCAGAAAAACATGAATGGTTTTAAATCACAAATATGAAAACAATGAAACTCACAACTCAAGTATGTGACAGATATAATTTTATCGCGCCAACTTTACCTGCAAAGTGTTTTATCGTTTGGCTTTGCAAAGTACAAAGGGAAGCTAAGTATTTTTACTTATTTTTGAAAACTAAAATGTGAACAATTATTAATCTGTTGTCCATGTAATAATTCACAGTTCGTTTCTTTGTTAACTGAGTTGCCATTTATCGATATTTTTTCCTGTGAGTCTAGACGAAATGAAATAACGTAGCTATTTGATGGTTTCATTGTTTTCTCCCCAGTTACATTGCCTTCAGTGCAATTCTCGCAACCAAAGTGTTTGTTTCTACATGTCGCAAGTTAGTGTTTTTTATAGTGAGAAAAAAAAAACTCAAATTAAAAAAAGATAGCAAGCTTCTTATCTATTTTTTCCGAAGTAAGATAAGCTGTAAGTGCAATAAAGGGTTAATACAATGATACCTTTCAAAATATGCGCTTATTATTCCTTTGTATTTTTTTCACTTTAGAAATAATCAGTTTTGCCTTCTTGTTTTGTCTTCAGATTTTTCTAATTGGAATGACTCTTCAAAATTACAATTTATTTTGAGCTATTGTTTTTCTCTAGCATTTCTTAATAAACCGCTGATCAGCGTTTCACACAAGAAAATATACCCAGCATGGGTCTCAAGGGTCGTACTACACGCTAAACTGCATTTCATATCTCGTATAAGGACACCACTTTGTTTTCCATAACATAATGTTATGTTTTCCATAAAATTTCATATATTTCAGAGACGAAAGCCCTGACACCGTCTTTCTCCGATGCAATGAAAGCTTACTTGGCCTTTTTCACATATTTTATGCTTACGAATGAGACTACTAGCCAATGTATGACAGAGCATAATATACCCGGCATGGCTCTCAAGGGTCACACTTTTAAAAAGTCTGTGGTGAAGGCCCCGTATGTGTGCGACTTCAAATGTGAACAAGACGTCAGATGCCAGAGCTTTAATTATGTCATTCAGGACAACGTCTGTGAGCTGAACAATCAAACGAAAGAAGAGAAACCGCAGTATTTTGTTCGAGATCCAGAACGGTTCTACATAAAGCGTCTATCCACAGTACCCAGGAAAGGTAAGTTTTGTACGTACGCTTGTACTAAATTTATGCGAGTTTCCTTAAACAAAATCACAGCAATTACAGGGGAACTAAAGAAGAAAAACCGGAGCATTTTTTCGAAATGGAGAACGGTTCCTGCATAAAGCATCTATCTACAGCACCCAGTGTCCTTAACTATGACGTCATGGCCATCCTTCCCGAAAAGAAGTTCCGAAGGTGATAGCTCTTAATCGAGGCCGCCTGCCTTAACTCAAAGTTTGCTTTTTAATCTAATGGCTTCTCGTGGAATAAGAAAATAATTTTATTTTCATTTGTCACATTCTTAAATTTCCTTTGGGAAAGCTGGGACATTTTTTTTAAAAAAAAATTCAGTCATACTAATAAAAATGATCGAAATTTGGGAGCGTTGTTAACCTAAGTATGTGGATGGATTTTTTTCCCCGCAGACTATGCTTTCCAATTCCTAAACAATGAAAGTTATGATTTTGCTCAGGTGGGAGGATTGCCAAAACTGACGCAATTCACACTCTGTTTCTGGATGCAGTCCGACGACACTAAGAACAAAGGATGTCCAATCAGCTATGCCTTACAAGAGGAAGACAATGAACTGATTATTTACAACTACAGAGCAATTAGACTCGCGATTGGTGGCCGTTTTAAGTAAGTAAAGAAAACAACTCCAATACTTAAATCATCCTCTTTATTACAATTATTATTTGCATTTCAACATGCGGTAAAAAAATCTTTCAACTCAAGTACAAAGTCTCTATTCATACTGGCACGCGATTCATTCAGAGGTAATAAAAATATTGGAAATCTGCAAGTGAAAAACGTTGTTAAACTATTTAACGATTGTTTTGGAAAACTGCCGAGATCTCCGCTCAACTTTGGTCCTTTCGAATTGCAACTTGATATGGACTCCATAACATCTTGCATACAAATAAAAACGAAAAGAAAGATTAGTACATTGTTTAGTGCAAATGATAAAATTGCTCATCCTAATTTATTAACATTCCAAAGTGTCTACTTTTGTACTTGAAATAAATTATAGTTAACCTGGCGCAAACAATAAACTTTAGAAAATTGTAATTCGCTCTCTCGTTTGGAAACTCGCCTACTTTGAATCCAACATGTTGTTAAAATGGTTTTGGCTTTCACCATATTCTGCCATTGTGAATGCTGCTTTGCTTCTTCTAAGACGATAGAACTGCGTCTGGGACTATAACTGTACAATAACGATTTATAGCGGAGCTCCTGCGCGCGAAGCGCGCCAGCGGAGCACCATGGGTAAGAATTTTTGGTAAACCCATGAGGGCAAGAAAATTTGGTGCGTACGTCCGCACGCCCTCCCGTACAGACTCTCCGGGAGGGGGAGTGGAGTCCTAAGGCAGCCCGACCGGGGGTGGGGGGAGGAAAATAGGCCAAGGGAGATGGGGAGCCGATGAATGCTCCCTTATCCCTGCGTACAACTTTGACATCCATGTTATGATCAATTGACAGCTGTCAAAACAAGGTATCCGCTGACCGATACCACGTGGCCATATCGCGGGCTCACATGTGGAGCTATCGAGGTCACGTGTTTTTGTGAAGTTGATGTTGATGTTTTTGTGATGGTTTTCTAGTTGAACGCGGGCTCAAGTCGTAGTTTTTTTAAAAAATTTTTTGATTATCGCATTATTTCAGATTTAAATAAAGGGCAAAGTTAATAATCGAGGAGCTCAGCTTTTAGGCTTAGCTAAATCTATTTTAAAAAGTTTTTTCTCATGTTAAAAAAATGATCTGGACATTTCATTTCAACTTAAACGAAGCGATTGTATGAAAAGGCGGTAAACTCGTTTGCACGTTGTTCACTGCTGAATTGAAAGACGGAAAGAAAGCGTGCTGGAGGACATAGATCTTCGTGAATATTTCTCTCTTCTGATTTACTTTTCTACAGCATGGAAACTTATGCCAAGTGATTTAGGATAACCTCTTAACGGGAAGATCCGAAATAATTGTTGACCTGAAAATGATATATCGCGGGAGTACGAGTCAAAAACAGCGAGAGTTGAAGCACTGTCTTTGCTTCCTGCGGCTGACCAAGACTGGAAAATTAACTGAGCCAATATAAAAGTGTGCTCAGAGCCGGTCAAGTTGACTAAAGTGACGGATAAAAGACTGTTAAAAGTTACACCGAAAGGAAGAAAGATATTGATCTTCGCTGATAATTCAAATTATGTATATACCGTGGTGTGAGATTATTACGAACATTGGACGAAACTACCGTTTTCGTTGCTTCGTCTCCGATGTTATTTGGCTGGTTTGAAAGCTTTGCCCTGCAGAATTTACAAGCCTTCTCAAAATATGAGGTAACAAACATAAATGTACACATTTTATTATGAGAATCTGTTTATACTTAATTTATGAGCAAATTCGATGTCGGTTTTCAGATCTTCCCGTCAATTATATTTCGTTAAAACGGCTGCTTTCAAACCTCTTACCCTTAATCACTTTTGTTCACTTTTGCCTATTAAACGTTTCGTTTCAAATATCGTGTTTTTTTTAGCTAGTGGAGTTAAGTTCTTAACTGTGAGGTTCATCGTTGGATTTTGAAAAGAATATTCAATTATTGAGCTACACGGATCAAAAACATGATTTCGCGCGCTGCATTTGCAGAAACATGCCGCAAACAAATCAAAGTAAAAAACGAGCAAACTTTGGGCAACGATACTTCACACCAACGATTAAACGACTTATTATCCAACTGCTCTATCTCACTAGCTTGTTTTTTGTTTTTTGAGTGTGTTGAAATCTCGTACGCGCAATAATTTTTTAGATCCGTAAACGAGTATTTACGCCGGTTTTTATATTGCGAGTTGCCTGTGCTTGGGTGAGTGAGTTCAGACTTTTCCCAACGTACATTTGCCTGTTAGAAACGAAGGAAATTCATTCACTTCTCTGCATAAAATTCTGTAAGGTATTTAGCAATGTGTACGATAAAACATGCAGCGTAGTAATCATGCAACCAAACCAAGATGGTTCAAAACTACATTGTAAGCTTATTAGACAGCGAGCACCACTTCCTAAATCACAAACCGTGACAATTCTTACACAAATAAACTGCTTAAAAATATGACTTAAACCGGCTCCCAATGAATTTACTGAGTTAGTTTTGCCGCTGTGATTTTCTTTGTTGCGGTGTGAGTTCATTTTGTTTAGCCGCGAGTTCACTTTGTTCAGTGCCTTAAGTTGATCTTTTTGCCTTGAGTGTTTTGAAGTAAATCAAAACAAATTTCTTCGCCTTCATGAAGGTCCTTTTTACATTGAATAACCCTTAGAGTTACTTGATGTGTGCGCCTACGTGTGTACGTGCATGAGGAACCCAATAAAGTGCAGCGACATGTACCTATATGGGCAATCGATCGTATACACTTAGAAATAGTGTGGCTACTTATTAATTGGGAAACAGTGCAAACTCAAGCAGAAAATATTAATAAATAGGAGCTTTTAGGCCTGCCTAAATCTATATATTAAGTAGTCACGTGCAGTGTAAACAAATATAAATATATATTGCAGAGCTACTTCAGTGTCCACTAATGATGGGAAATGGCATCGCATATGTACATCTTGGGACAACACTGCAGGCTCATGGGAATTCTACAAAGATGGTGACGTAAAAGCACAAGGAGCAGGTTTTCAGACTGGTCACGTGATTCAATCCGGGGAATCATTTTTCCTTGGAATAGAGCAAGATACTCCCGGAGGTAACTTCGAAGTTGACGAGTCCATTAGAGGAATGATGACCAATGTGAACGTATGGGATCACGGGTTATCGGCAGAAAAAATTGAAAGTTTGTCAAAGTCCTGTCTGTCAGGGGAGGGGAACGTATTCAAATGGTCGGATTTCATACATGGTCGTAAAGGAAATACAAAGTTTGTAATTCCGTCTCCTTGTAAATCCCTAAATGGATAGCGCTCGTGATTTGACGGTTGCTCTTATTTGCTCCATTAACTACTGTAGCAGTTACTAGCATGCTACGTTCAAAGTAAGTGGGCGCCCATGCCGGGAAATATCGCTTGAATTTTGAGCGAAGGAAGGTCCCTACTAGCGAACGGTTATAATACATCTTAGCTGAAAATCTTACATGCGTTTGTAGAAAACAATTTTCAGTTCTTGGTTTTTAGCAGCGAGCTTGTTGCACACAACAACAAAAATATAATAATATAAAGAAAATGAATAGCCACGAATTTTGTTTTCACAAGTAACTGCCAACTCCTTATAATTTAAAAGTTTTGAAAGGTACAATATGTAGATGTCTGTTGCACGGCTATATACAATGCCAATCTGTTAGAATTAGAATTAATTCGAATTCCATGAAATATATTTATTGCTAGGTCTCTTTCTGGCTGGGCGGGATGCGTATTTAAGATTTTAGCCAATAGCATTGCTCTCACAACTCAAAAGTTTTGTTTACGTAGGCAAGCTCTGCAGCCGGGATCGACTATCTCTTTCGCGCGACCTTTTCTTTTTCACAGGCTATAACACCCGCTCTTTATGCTCCCCCAAGTCGGCGAAAGCAGCGGTGTTTAAATAGATAAACTGTATGCTTTGGATTCAAAGTAAAAAAACATTAATTCATCCAAGTGCCACGCAGTACTCTGAACTTTTGTTCAGAATTTATTTTCCTTTGGATTCAGTTGATCTTTAAGAACGGAGATGCTTCTGGGATTCTTTATGTTTTGCTTACAACATTGTTGACTGCGATTCTTGATATGAATATTCAGATTAATTAAAATCTGTATTATTATAATTTTAGGTCATCATTGGTTAGCCAATTACGTAAGAGAAAAGCGAAGAATCGAAGACTAAACAGTTTTTTTCTTGAATCTGACCGACTTCAACATCCACTTAAAACATTGTTTGGCAAAAATATTTGTACTGCTCGCACGGTACACCACACAGGCTGAAATACTGATACGAACTTTCTTTTTATCTTTACTTTAAATGATGGTAGTGATTTTGTTTGCTCTTAAAAACGCAAGAGGTGATTTTTATTCAATTGTATTTTGTAACGTATGCTAATAACTATAGCAGGAGTTTAATAATAAAATCAGTATAATAAAATGAGAGTAATATAAGCAATGTAATGTTCTGTATAGGTGTAAGGGCTTTAACAACTTAATATTTGTCGCGAAGTACGTTTTTGATCGTTTTTCATATGTGTGAGAATGTCTTTTTTAGTCGTCGTCGACGACTATCGTAATTGCATTGTAAGCGGTCAGTGGTTTGTTCTATAAACCAAAAAATGGCAAAATACTTTCGGCAAAAAGATTTCATGAAAGAAGCATTATTTTCGGTATACACAACACCCTCCTTAGAAGCTCAACCCGGTAATAGTCTTGTCGTCATTACCGATGCTTGTTCTCAACAAAACGTTTTATTGCAAGACTTCTCATCCTCGGAGACCCAGGGGCAGTTGGTCGGGGCGAAACGAAGTAAACCGGACAGAAATCGCAGCGGCGAAAGTTGTCAAGAAAAGTGGCAAGAGCCCCTAGGAAACGAGTCTATCAAGAGCATTTCCAAACGGCTTGGCAAATGCTGGCTCCTGATTGAGCAGAAAAAATCCTTTGTGTTATTCTGCTCAATCGGCGAACAGTAACTTCAGAGTTTCCTATTAGATCACGACTCATATAACTTAAGAAAACGGGAATTTGTTATACCACGATTCTCCTCGGTAACTTACGGAAAACACTCACTTCGTTACCTAGGGCCCAAACTGTGGAACGATCTTGCTTATAGAATTAGAAATGCCCCCTCTCTAAGACAATTTAAGAACATTATACGCAATCAGGACCTCACTGCCCTAGCTGCAAATGTTAGTGACTGTCGAGGCTGCAACTTATGCCAAGAATGACTGGCCGTTTATAGATAATGTTTACAAATGATTTGACTAATTTTAATATTTTTAATGTAGTTTTGAGATACACAATTTTTAACATATTTGGCCGTTTATAGATAATTTTTTACAAATGATTTACATAATTTTAATATTTTTAATGTAGTTTAGGATACACAATTTTAATATATTTGTAGCTTTTAGTTAAAGGAGAAGGTCACTCCAGAAATCGTATTTTTTTTGTTATCACCAATAAAAAGTTCACATAAAGGTTAGCTTCTCACCGAAGTTTCATCGTCTGAAGTTCATGTTATCCTAATGAAATTCGTCTTCAAAGAAGCCCAAAATTCGGCATCGCGAGCCGCCATTTTGAAATGAAACTGAGCAGCCTGGCCGCGTTCGTGACGTCATTCCGTCCGAGCGATTTTGTGCGGCTGCCAAGCTTGTTTATAATTTGCATGCACGAGGTGATGGCTGCTCTAGGACCGTATCGTTTCGAGCCAAAGCGTGCTCATAATCCCGACAATAGCGACAGTGACGACGAAGAACCAAACGATCGGTTAGGAGAAACATTCTGGTGCACTTGTGAGCGATGTGAAGTCATGGCGACCCAAAAAGAATGTGTTTGTTGCTGAGAAGAGCGAAAGTCAGAAACCAAGATGGAAGGTATAATTTGTTTATCAATGGTCGAGTTGTTAAAAAAGGAAATGTATTTTTAATTGTAAACTGCTTTAATACTGAAAGGCGGTTTAAAATAAAGCTACAAAGCTGATTGTGTCTGTTATTTATTATTTCAATTACTGCTTGGCGATGTGACACGAAGGAATTTCTTGTATCACTGAAAATAATGAGTACTTTTCGATGGTGTGTTTAAATTGAGCGGTGCTAGGAACTGCGATCGTAGGTTTCCACTACTGCAACAGATCGCCTTTACCTTCACCGATGCAGAATCGGTAAGAATGTTTTACAATTAAAGTAATGACTAGTTTAGGAGTTTGTAAACTGACTAGTGCAACCATGGCCAAGAAGTACCATCCGAAAGCCCAGCATTATTCCTACAACAGGATGAGGTGCCGCACCCAGCTTGCAGTTATCGACAACAACTGGAATCAGGGGAGGAGCGATTCGAGTGTGCCTACCCTAAGTTTCAGAAAAAGTGGGTTGCAAAACCAATCTATGAATAGAAGTCTTACCAATTTGTCAAAGATCTTATGAGGGACACAGTTTTTCTCAAGCAAGGTGTCATTAATATAGCTCCCCTTCAAACACCAGTGCTGCCTGCAAATATTGCCCCAGCTCCCCGTGGGAACAAAAAAGAAATTATTGAGCAACGCACGTCTAGGTTTCATTAAGCTTTTTACACGTGAAAGTGCTAATGAAGACATTTTAAACCTAAACCACTTTTTAACCTGGTAATTTAAGTGATGCTGAAAGAAGGGGATTTTCATCCAGTCTTCAAAGAATTAAATGATTAGAAGGATTGACTCCATTGGGATAAATAATGGATTATGTAACCTTGTCCTTGGCATAAAGTTTGTGGAATTGTCATTGTGATACAGTCTGTTTTTTCTCTGGGGGAGGGGGGCGAAAGTCCCAAGACAGAAGGGAGGATTTTTTTTATTTAATGTTCTCTTTTTAAAAGGGACTAAAGTAATGACAGTGAGGCATCCTTTTAAGACGTTCATGTTTGAAAGCATTTCTAGATTTGTGGACATCTTGATCTCTTGTTCCTGAATTATAGCTATGGCAACTTTGCATTGTTTATAATAACAAGACAACAATGTGGTTTTACCTTGATGTGTCTATTCTGTTCAAAAGACTCTCAATTTTAGCCCACTGAGTTCAAAGCAGTTGTGAAGTATTCAACAACAAAAAGAGTTTTAATACTCTGTTGCTCTAAGCCATCAGTGTGAAATTTTTCCTGATGTAATGCACTAGAAGTGAAAAGTACTATAACAGGTTCTGGAAATTTCAAGACTATTAGTTTTAATTTTGGGTAAAAGATCATGCAAACAACTTATTTGCAATGAGAATGTAGTTTCACACTCATGTTGGAGCAGAGAATATTACAATAAAATAATTATAATGATCGTATACATAAAAGACAAATAATCAGCATATGAAAGAGATTAAAGCAAGTTAAATCACTTTTCTTAAGGTTTGGTATGTTATCCACAGATAAATCAAGTGACTATTTAGTAAATAGGGTTGATGACCACTGGAGGGGCCTATCCATCCCTTATGCAAGTTGGGCCTAATGAAAAAAATGACCCTATTTAACCAGCCTTGTTGTTAAAATTATTTTGATGGGTTCAGTAAAATACAGTGTTTATTTGTAGATTTACTTTTTACACCATTCACACACTTGTGATAGAAGAGGAAACACTTTAGACCCACACTGTGAACTGCAACCCCTACACCAGCTTGAGTATTGTGAAATTACACACCATCATGCATTTACAATTTTTTTTAAAGTTTCACAAGGTATGTTTTCAATGCTTCATGGGTCTGCATACATGTTCAACACTTGAGTTGGAGCCACGTTTGCAGCTCTTCCAAAAAGAATAAAAAAAAATTATTCAAAAAATGCCAAGTCTAACTCTGTGATTGTGGCCTCCTTAAATCTAGTGTAATTTCCTTCAGCCTCTGGAAACTGTTTTCTAATGGCCACGACAACACAGGCTGGAATCACCTTCCTTCTCTTCCTACCCAGGTTTCGATACACTGACGGTAAGTGTTAGGAGACAGTTTAACCGGAAGTGTAAAGCCATGAGATGTAACGGAAGTGCGTGACATCCGGGATAATTGTACACGAGGGAAGAACGTTCGAGAAACGTAGTGAAATCATGTATGAGTTGAGCGACTAAATCCAATGTTTTTGAAGTGCTATTGTGGTGTTGTGGAACCCGGGTAACAATTTGGCGACCCCGCCAGGACGAATTACGGATCCCAAGCTTAAAGGAGAATTTCTGGCGTTGTGGGAAGCAAAATACGTGGATTTTGAGCGAGGAATATTCAAGCGAGCAGATCGACACGACCGTGCAGACCACGTGGAATGGTGCAAGCTGGTGAAAGGGATTTGTAGTCAGATGCCAACGGTAAGAGTACAACAGTTGAGTCACAGTGGTAGATAAACTATCCCCGTCGATAAAAGTCGATTAGACTGCCGTGTTTTGTTTGTGTATTTAGCGCTTGGAAACAGATGTTTGTGTTTTGAAAATCGCTGAACCGCACGACGCGTTTTGATATCATGGAGCAATTGCAACTGCAAGTTGAAGCGCGATTATTCGACCAAGATGAGGGCAAGCTAGCCGAAATGATGGAAATATTAGGAATCGAGGACGACGTAGCGGGGAAAACCAAAATGCAGCTGATCAAAATTATCAGGAAAGAAATAGATGGTAAAATGGAGAGTGATGAAAAGGCTGCATATGCATGTCTCGAACAGCTACTCGCATACGTAAAAGGAACTGTACCTCCTCTCGAACAGGCGGCTGGGTCGACTGAAGAAACAGAAAAGAAACCAGTAGCTGAAGGGGCAAAGAACAAAAAGATGGGTTCTGGGGAAGAGACAAACAAAGAACAAGTTGAACAAGACACAGGGAATATTTTGAGCCAACTGGTGGGGACAAAGGCCGCCCCATCCTTGCTGCGCAGAGAGTATAAACTTTCGGGACAGATTGGCGAGCCGGGACAGACAGAAAAGCTGACTTTTGTGTCCTTAATGCATCAAATAGACTCGGGTCTTAAACGTGGTTATAAAGAAAGCGAAATTGTGGATGCAGTTATTCGTGCGATATCACCCCATAGTAGTCTTAGAAGTTACGTGGAGACATTAAATGACCTCTCCCTGGCCAAATTACGGCGAATTCTGCGTGTTCACTACCGGGAGAAAGCGGCGTCGGAGGTTTACCAACAGCTGGCAACCGTGTGCCAACAAAGCAATGAGTCCCCACAACAATTCTTACTCCGTGCGCTGGACCTGCGTAACAAGGTAAATTTTGCCAGTCAGGAGTCAGATTGTGAGTTTAATTATGGCCTGTCCCTTATTCAGAAGACATTTGTAAAATCCTTTGAAACTGGGCTTCGTGATGACATTCTAGCATTGAATTTGAGAGCGACCCTTCGCACCCAAGGGCTCACTGACGAGGAACTTATGAAACAAGTTAATGAACTAGCCTCACAGCAAGCCGAGAGAAACACGAAATTGGCAACAGAGCGCCAAAAAGTGACCAAAGTGAATGCCTGTGAAATCCCGAAGGTTGAAGGTGAACAGAAGACCAGAAGCCCAAGCGCAGATGGGAGCCAACAGATCCTTTCTGAAATTCGGCAGATGAAATCAGAGATTAATGAGCTCAAAGGAAGAGTTAATGCCCGAGGTGGTCAAGCAGCAAAACCCGACTGGGGTCGATCCCCCTTTAGAAGCAGAGGCAGTGGTTACCAGCCAAGATATCCCAGTTGGGGCTGTCAGAGTTGTAAGGAACATGGAAGAGGAGAGGAATGTGACCATTGCTTTGCTTGTGGTAGCCCTGGACATGTAGCTCGTGAGTGCATTAGAAGTAGGAATAGGGGTAGTCGCCAGGGAAACGGCCAGCGACTATCCCGGCGGGACACGGAATAGTCGACAGTAATAGCTACGAGTCCCATCGATGTAATGGCTGTGGCCAAGTTCAGTCAGAGAGAGTAAAGTTTTTGCAATGTTCAAAATGTAAGGCCGTGAAATACTGTAGTCGGGCTTGCCAAAAGAAACACTGGCCAGACCACAAAGTGTTATGCACTGCAATTTCACACCTTGCCAACAAGGTAGAACCAAAGGAACTGGACCCTAACAATCACACCTTTGTGAGTCATCTGACACCACAGCAGCAAGCCACAGTAGTGGGATTGGTGGGGAAAAGATGCACTGTTAAGGGAGAGATTAATCGTCATTCAGTAGATGTACTGTGGGACACAGGGGCCCAGGTTTCGATTATATCTAACGAATTCTTAAAGAGGAATTTCCCTGATGCTGTTGCTAGGGACATCTCGGAGCTACTTAACACTAAACTGAACTTGACTGCTGCCAATGGTAGCGAGATGCCATACATAGGATGGGTTGAGCTGAATTTTAGACTGTCGTCATGCAACAATGATTTGAAAGTTCCATTTCTTGTTACGGAACAATATTTGGATTCACCGTTGATTGGCTTTAATGTTATTGAGGAGATTATTAAAGATAGCAATGAGGATGTTGCGTTGTCCCAAGCTGTCACTGCCAGCTTCATTGATCTTGACAGCCAAACTGCCTCAGTATTTGTGAATTTTATCGAGAACCTTAATCAAGGGGAACTTTGCTTTATTAAGACCAGCAAGCGTGACATCACCATACCACCTAAGCAGGGCCAAAGGGTCACCTGCAGAGCGAATACAGGACCTGTGGGAAGACCTACGCCAGTACTTTTTGAACCGGATGAGACCAACCCATGGCCTAGTGGTTTGGAGGTTTCAGAGACTTTGCTGACTGTAAAGAAAGGAAAATCAAGTCAAATAGACATTGACATCACCAACAACACCAACCATGACATAGTACTTCGGGGACGAACTTTACTCGGCCGACTACAACTTGTTCAGTCTGTGACACCAGTTGAAGTTAAACTAAAAGAGTCTGAGAGTAACGACAATGGCACCCTAGAGGAGGTCCAAGAATCAGTGACTACAGAGCCTGCCCAGTGTCTTGATGAGAAGACAGAAATCCCCACACATATCAAGGACATACACCTGGAAGGCCTGACACCTGCTCAAAAACAGATGGCTTTAAAGTTACTAGCTGAAGAAGCTGACTCCTTTGCTAAAGATGATAATGATGTTGGATGTATCCCTGACCTTGAACTTGATCTAGATTTAGAGGACCAGACACCTGTACAGAAGAATTATATAGCAGTACCCAAACCACTTTACCCGGAGGTGAAAGCCCACATTGAAGATTTGTTAAACCGGAATTTTATCAAGAGATCATCGTCACCATACAGCTCTCCGGTCGTCTGTGTGAGAAAAAAAGACCAAAGCTTACGGCTGTGTGTGGATTTTAGAGCACTGAACAAGAAGACACGACCTGACCGACACCCAATACCCCGAATACAAGAAACGCTAGATAATCTTGGAGGCAACGCATGGTTTTCCGTCCTTGACCAGGGCAAAGCCTATCATCAAGGGTTCATGAGTCCAAACAGCCAACCTTTGACAGCTTTTATCACCCCATGGGGCCTCTATGAATGGGTTCGGATACCATTCGGTCTCTCACGAGCACCTGGGGCCTTTCAACGTTTCATGGAGAACTGTCTGGGAAACTTAAGAGACACTGTCTGTGTACCCTACCTGGATGACATTATTATATTTAGTGACACATTTGAGGAACACCTTGAACACACACGCAAGGTCCTTCGAAGATTGCGAGAACATGGAGTCAAACTGAAACCTCGGAAGTGTGAATTGTTTAGGAGAAAGGTTAAATTTCTTGGGCGTGTTGTATCGGAAGAGGGTTACACGCTGGATCCATCCAGTATCAAACCAGTCCTTGCCCTCAAAGACTCTCCTCCAAAGACAGTAAATGAAGTGCGCAAACTTATGGGTTTCCTGAACTATTACCGCCGATATGTTAAGAACTTTTCAATAATCGCCAAGCCTATTTATGATATGGTGAAGACTCTGGGTCAACCACTGCAGGGAGCTAAGCAGGATAAAACCAAGAGGAGCCATAGTAACAATGGCCAGCTACCGGCAAAACACCCAGTGGAGTGGACAGACATTCATCAATCGGCTCTGGAGACACTGATTACCTCGATCACTAGTGTTCCAGTTATGGCCTACCCAGACTTTCAGAAACCCTTTGTCCTTCATACTGATGCTTCAAAGGACGGATTAGGTGCCGTTTTATACCAGTATCAGAATGACATTCTCCGTGTTGTAGCATATGGATCCCGCAGCCTAACTCCAGCCGAAAAGAATTACCACCTCCATTCTGGGAAGTTGGAGTTTCTAGCGCTCAAGTGGGCCATTTGCGATCAGTTTCGAGACTATCTCTATTACACACCAAGTTTTAAAGTGTACACTGATAATAATCCACTCACCTATGTCTTATCCTCTGCAAAACTAAACGCCACTGGTTTGCGCTGGGTTGGGGAGTTGGCCGATTTCAATTTCACTATCCACTATCGTCCCGGAAAAACCAACATTGATGCTGATACCTTATCTCGAATGCCCCTTGATGACACGGCCCACATGGAAACATACACAGAAATAGTACCACAGGATGTGCTCCAGACTGTTGCGTGTTCAGCAAAATACCAAGACCAAGGCCAAGTGAACTGGGTGTCGGCCCTAACCGGAGACCAAGCTGCCCTACCAAGTGACCCAGTTGGGGCACATCAACCCATAGTACCAACAATTGACATAAAGCATGCACAAGCCACTGACCAGGTTGTTCGTCGGGTGAGTGATTTGATTCAGCGTGGCCAACGACCAACAACAGGGGAGAGGAAACGGGAGTTAAGCGAGACCCAACTTCTACTGCATGAATGGGATAGCCTTTCCTTCGACAGGGATGGCATACTTAGACGGCGTACAGGAACTAGAACCCAAATCATAGTACCCAAGCAGCTTCGTTTACTGGTACTCAAAGAACTCCATGAAAACATGGGTCATCTCGGAGTAGACCGCACACTAGACCTTGCCAGGGAGCGCTTCTATTGGCCCCATATGCAGAGAGATATTGAACACCACATTGGACATGTCTGTCAATGTGTTAAACAGAAAGCGCCCACGCTTAAGACCAGAGCTCCATTAAAACCTATTGTGACCACCTCGCCTTTTGAACTCATCGCCATTGATTTTCTTCATTTGGAAAGGAGTAGTGGAGGGTATGAGTATATCCTAGTTGTGATGGATCATTTTACACGCTACGCCCAAGCCTATGCCACAAGAAACAAGTCAGCGAAGACAGTTGCCCAAAAGCTCTACAATGACTTTATTCTTCGGTTTGGTTTTCCCTTAAAGATTCATCACGATCAAGGTGGAGAATTTGAAAACCGCCTCCATAAGGAGCTAGAGAAGCTGTGTGGCATGGAACATTCTCGCACCACCCCGTATCACCCGCAAGGTAACGGTCAAGTGGAGCGATTCAACCGTACGCTTTTGGGAATGCTCCGCACCTTGCCAGAAACCCAGAAATCGCGTTGGGCAGAACACTTGAACCATGTGGTACACGCTTATAATTGCACAAGGCATGAATCAACTGGCTACTCGCCATTCTTCCTTCTTTTCGGCCGCCACCCCCGTTTGCCTGTCGACTTAATGTTTGGAATTGAAGGTGAAACCAACCACGAGAATCACTCGCAATATGTAGAAAAGTGGCGGAAAGTAATGACGGAGGCCTATGAACTAGCAGGCAGGAAGTCCAGGGAAGTCGGCACAAGAGCCAAACATCGTTATGATCGGTTTGTACGAAGTTCGGTGTTGCAACCTGGGGACAGAGTTCTTGTACGTAATCTAAGCGAACGGGGTGGACCAGGCAAGCTGCGGTCACATTGGGAGGATCGGGTCCACATAGTAGTTAGTCGTAAAGGCGAAGATAGCCCTGTGTATGAAGTGAAACCGGAGAGTGGCACTGGTGCAACCAGAATCCTACACAGGAACTTACTACTACCATGTAGTCATCTCCCTATTGAGATTCCAAGCCCGATTTTCCGCAAGAGAGAAAGTAAAGCTCAGAAGAATAAGCGTGACAATGTCCAACAGACACCCACACCATTGGTTGAAACCATATCAGATGGGACAAGTAGTGAGGATGAGTATACAATCGCCCCAATGAATCTCCAGACTGGGCAGACCCTACAGGAGGTGGTTACTGAGGAGCCCCCCAAACCTTCCGTTGAAGAGACACAGCCTCCAACCACACAGGTAGAAGGCGCAACACCAGACACCAGTTATCAGGGGGAAATAGACAGCGAATGCTCTGTTACAGCAGAAATGGAAGAAGCCATGTCTGAGAGTGGAGACGAGCACGATCCCTCGATTCTGAATGACAACAGTCAACCAGGCTCTTCTGAACTGGAACCTAGGCCTCAACGACAGAGACATCCACCAGTCCTTCTGACGTACAACCAACTTGGCAATCCCACATATGAGATTCAAGGTACTACACACTTCATAGCTGCCAACAGTGCATTGGGAAATCAGTTACCTCAGTACTGTACTCCCCAGCTTACTTGGAGTGCAGGTGTACCAGCTGTACAACAGTTCCAACTACCTACGTACCAACATGTGTTTCAGAATCCAGCGATCTTTGGTTATCCTGGGATGTGCCTGCAGTATACACCAGTGCCCCTACCTGTCTTCCAACCAGTGAATCAGTACCCGATACACCAACCTGTTGCATACTAACCAAGGAGTGATCTGATGCAAGTACCTGTATGAACTCTGGGCATGTGCCAGTGCCTAGTCTTGTGAACTAAAGTAACTCTTGCTAATAAGTTTGTTAAAAAAAAAAAACCAAGCACTTAGATTTCCGTTAGATCCCTCGTGTTAGAAATCAGTACTTTAAAATGATACAGAGTGTATCCTATGGACGGGAGATGTTACCGTAGAATTTTGTTGCTGCAGCCTTTTATGAGAGAGTTATAAGTCAGGATCCTACCGAGTAGTCTAGTTGTAAACGATGTGTAATTTTCAGTGACATTTTCCTTATGGGGGTGAAACCTCTCAAAGTGTGTTATTTCACATATGCAGTTTATGTGCAAGTGTCAGGGACGACACTTTCCTTGGAGGGGAAGTATGTTAGGAGACAGTTTAACCGGAAGTGTAAAGCCATGAGATGTAACGGAAGTGCGTGACATCCGGGATAATTGTACACGAGGGAAGAACGTTCGAGAAACGTAGTGAAATCATGTATGAGTTGAGCGACTAAATACAATGTTTTTGAAGTGCTATTGTGGTGTTGTGGAACCCGGGTAACATAAGCAGCATACTGGTAGTTGCTGGAGATCGCAATGGGCAATTTACATTTGTAAAATTATAATGATAATAAGTGTAATATCAATATTTTGCCTTTGGAAAATATACAAACACTAATAATTTAATACAAGTGTTTTCAAAAAATATGTGGGAAATTTAAAAGCACAAAGAAATTTTGAAATAACTTTTTTTTAAATCATGAAAAGATTGAATGAAATTAAAGAGTTAAATTTAAATTCAGTATGATCCAGGCAAAAAGTAAGTCTAATTTCAATATGCTCAGAACATGCACCATAATGTCAATTAACAAGCCTGCACTAGTCATTTGCAAACTCCTAAACTAGTCATTACTTTAATTGTAAAACATTCTTACCGATTCTGCATCGGTGAAGGTAAAGGCGATCTGTTGCAGTAGTGGAAACCTACGATCGCAGTTCCTAGCACCGCTCAATTTAAACACACCATCGAAAAGTACTCATTATTTTCAGTGATACAAGAAATTCCTTAGTGTCACATCGCCAAGCAGTAATTAAAATAATAAAAAAACAGACACAATCATATCAAGAAACGCCAGTATGTGGCTTTATTTTAAACCGCCTTTCAGTATTAAAGTAGTTTACAATTAAAAATACATTTCCTTTTTTAACAACTCGACCATTGATAAACAAATTATACCTTCCATCTTGGTTTCTGACTTTCGCTCTTCTCAGCAACAAACACATTCTTTTTGGGTCGCCATGACTTCACATCGCTCACAAGTGCACCAGAATGTTTCTCCTAACCGATCGTTTGGTTCTTCGTCGTCACTGTCGCTATTGTCGGGATTATGAGCACGCTTTGGCTCGAAACGATACGGTCCTAGAGCAGCCATCACCTCGTGCATGCAAATTATAAACAAGCTTGGCAGCCGCACAAAATCGCTCGGACGGAATGACGTCACGAACGCGGCCAGGCTGCTCAGTTTCATTTCAAAATGGCGGCTCGCGATGCCGAATTTTGGGCTTCTTTGAAGACGAATTTCATTAGGATAACATGAACTTCAGACGATGAAACTTCGGTGAGAAGCTAACCTTTATGTGAACTTTTTATTGGTGATAACAAAAAAATACGATTTCTGGTGCCAGTTTTTTGTAGTATTCATAATAAGTGAATGGTTTTAATAAGTTAGTCAGGTGTCCACAATTAGTAGAGGGGACTTTTCCCCTCAGCTACTCCTTTTGACACGTTAATAAAGTTATTATTATTATTATTATTATTATTATTATTATTATTATTATTATTATTATTATTATTATTATTATTATTATTATTATTATTATTATTATTACTTTCATTTGTTCTTACACGGCGGTTATTTTATCGGCCATATTTTCATTTTAATTAACATAAGAAATTTCGGATATCAGAAAGAAAGATATCTCAAGATCCACCGGGTAATTTTTGTTTGGACCGATCAGAGGTATCGTAAATATAAATAGTCTTGTTTACATGTGCAATGCATTGGGGGCGGTTCGGCATACTCGTCTGGCCCGCACTGCGTGCATTTCTTTGCTGCACGGGAAAATTCCAGTTGGCCGAAAAATCCGAAAAAAAAATGAAATGGGTGATTGATGTGTGCCTCTAGGTCTCAATGTTCTGAAATTTTTATTTGGGGTTAAAAGTATCGAAAGCACTGGTTTGTACGTTTGATTTCACGTTTTTCTGACTTTATCACAATGTTTTCGGCCGACTGCAATTTTTCCGCACTGCGTGTATTGTTTTACTGCACGTGCCAGACGAGATCAAAAGAATGTGCCTAACGGCCGCCAATGCGTCGCATATAGATAAACAAGCCACTATTTTCCATTCCTCTGATCAGTCCAAAAGAAAATTTTTGAAATACATTTCTTTCTGAAATCGGAAATGATTCCCCGACTTTTTTTTGGTTCTCTAATGTAAAATGAAAATATGGCCGATACAATAACCGCCATGTAAGAACACACGAAAGTGTCTCTGAAGTAACTGTTCGTCGATTGATCAGAATAATACAAAGGAATCTTTCTGCTCAATCAGGAGCCAGCATTCGCCGAGCCGTTTGGAAATGGTCTGGGGAGACTCGTTTCCCGGCGTCTCTTGCCATCTTTCTTGAAAACTTTCGCCTCTACGATTTCTGCCCGGTTTACTTCGTTTCGCCCCGACTAACTGCACCTGGGTCTCCCAGGATCCAACAACTCAAGCTTGAAAATCGTAAGTAAATTGAAGGGATATCAAAGTAAATCGAAGTAATTTAAATAAAACAATAATTAAGCGAGCCTTATTAAGTATCGCCTCTTGTGACGCTATAATTAATTTTCTGAAAATTTGTACTATAAAGTGATTGAAAAGTGGATCGGAATAAATATGACTGATATTAATTAACAAAAAAATAACACAAGCAATCAAGCGAGCCTTATAAATTGTCACTTCTGGCAACGTCTGATATCTTAGTTTTATTAATTTGTCACTTTAACAGTACATCTTAAATTAGAATATGAATTGTAGTAGTAATATCGGAGTCTGACTAAAACCACCTCGGGCGCACCCACATAATTTTACCTCTTTCCGTGTGTACTACTAAGGGACTTTATCAAACCACGCTCACAAAAGCTCGCGTGCCTTGATAAAGTCCCTGAGTAGTACACACGGAAAGAGGTAAAATTATGTGGGAGCTGCTCGGTAGTTTTAGTCAGACTCCGATATTACTACTTGGAAGAAAAGAACAAAACCGAATAAACAAACGAGCCGCGGAACGTCTATTTAGAGGAACACAACAGTGAAGTACAAACGTTCTAAATAATAAAAATTAAAAATATTTTTTCTACCTTATATACGATGGACGAAATTGACCTCGAATCTTTGGAAGAAGAACTTGCAAATCTTGATCCCGAAGATTTGCGATATTTATCAAAATTAATTGCAGAAGACACACCCACAATTCAAAGGGTAATAAACACTCTACTGGATGCACCAATCCCAGAAGCCACAAACAAAAAATTAAAAGCCCCATTAAAACCATTAAAACCAATACCGAAACCACCACCCAGAAACAGAAAAAGAAACAGAAAAGAAACCATTTTGAAAATATTCGACCCCATCCCGCCGAACAAGGTGAAAACCGTGACAGATTATCAGAATGAGGTTCTGGACCTGTACCATGACACGGAATATGAGGGTGTGGTAGAGGAGAGCGGGAGACGTTACAAGAGGTGGCGTTTTGTAGTGGGTCTAAACAAAGACCTCACACCCAGGTTTATCGAAAAGATAAGGGAGAACGTGGAAACATCGTTTTACATGAGGCACGCCTATTCGTATATTTTAGAAAACATTGAAGATGGGACTAGGCTTATTTATTACCAAAATAAGGGCTCACCCTGGATGAAAACTTACGCAGACGCAGAAGAATGGATCAAGGCAAGGGAGGCGGTACGTTTGGACCCGGATAACACTGAAAGACCAGATACAAAGTGGATCTTTGAGTCACATTTCAATGTTGATGTAAAGGTTGTGCTAGACCGCCAGCCATTGATGGGAACAGGACCCTTACCAGACTGGCTGCGTAAACAAGCAAACACGGGGAGAAAACAAGCAATGGTGGCGCTGGACACCTATAGGGATAACCTGTGTTTATGGCGCTGTATCGCTGTGCACAAAGGAGCCAGACCAGATCGAAGTACAGAAGCAGCCCGAGATCTGGCCAAGAGTTTCTACAAACTTGAAAAGATGCCAAATAGTTGGGTTGGGAAAACCTCATTGGATGAACTAGAAAAGGTAGAAATGCACCTGAACAAGGGCAAACCTTTCTCAGATTGGCTTGGGATAAGAGTTTATATGCCAGAGTGCATAGAAGATGAATTTGACATGGAAGCGCCAATCGAGGTGGTATGGCATCTCACAAGAAACCCAGCGCCGCAGTTAAAAAATATTATGACAATCGGTGTTTTTAATGAGCACGCATTCTTGATAAAAGACATAACAAAGTTAGCGAAAACTTATGAATGCATCCACTGTCACACAAGATTCACAAAGGCTTGCAACCTCCAACGTCACGTGGAAAGATGCGCCCAAGGTAAAACAGTAACACACTGCCCCGGAGAGAAGGTCGAAGCGCCACAAACAGCATATCAGAAAGCGTTTTATCCGAAGCAAAAGACCTCAAAAGAATCAATCCAATGGTTGGAGTACGTGGCAAAACGCTGGAAAATCACCATTCACCACGCTGAATCAGGTCACGGAGGCGAAAGGTGGATAGAGAAAAGTCCAGTAGACGGGTACAACCACGAAAGAAAGCTGGTGCTGCAGTATCACGGCTGTAGCTGGCACGGATGTCCGAGATGTTACCCGAATCGAGGGCAAATATTATCACACGGGACAAAGACGGCAGAAGATCTGTACCAAGCAACAAAGAAGAGAACAGCCCACCTAAGAAAGGCCGGATACAAAGTAATCGAGTGTTGGTCATGTCAGTGGCTCGTTCCAGGAGGTGCAGACAAATATGGTGAAGAACCATCAAAACCCCAAACAAAAAGCTATCCACACGCTATTCTGTATGACTTTGAGGCGTACGGAGACAAAAACCATCGAAAGGAACCAACAGGAAATCTCACGATTGAGAACAAACACATACCAATCTCAGTAAGCGTGGGCGACACATTGGAAAGAGAGCCAACCCACATCTGTGAAAAAAACCCCAAAGTGTTGGTTCAAAAGTTCATGGAAGAACTGAAAAGACGAGAGAAAAACATCAGAGCAAAAGTGCGCGCAGAATTCATGCCGGCAGACATCGAGCTGATACCAAAAGATCAAAGGAAAAAAATAGAAGAATGGTGCGACCAGGTGCCAACACTCGGTTTCAACTCAGGAAGTTATGATTTGAACCTGATAAAGAATTACTTCGCGAAACAGCTCGCAGGTACAACCAACAAAGTGAGAGTGGCAAAGAATGGGAGTAAAATCATGTTCTTACTCACGGACAGATTGCGTTTCCTGGACATAATCAACTACTTGGGCCCAGGAATCAGCTACGCGAAATGGGTGGAAGCGTACGACTGCAAGGCAACAAAATCCTGGCTCCCATATGAGTGGTTTAACAGCGCAGAAAAGCTGGATTACCCAGGATTGCCAGATTACCTGCACTGGTATTCGAAGCTTAAGAATGAGTACGTTCTAACACGGAAAGAATGGGAGGAATGTCAGAGACTGTTCAAAGAAAAAGGGATGAAAACCTTTAAAGACTGGCTGAAATATTACAATAATCTGGATGTGGCACCCGGGCTTGAAGCGCTCCAAAAAATGAAAAACTTTTACATAGAGAAGGGGATAGACATAATGAAAGACGCAGTCAGCATACCGGGGGTGAGTTTGCATTACTTGCTAAAAGGTGCAATAGAACGCAAAGCGGAACTATATGCCCCAAGAAAAGAAGCATATGAGATGTTAAAAGGGGCGGTAGTCGGAGGGCCAAGTTTGGTCTTCACAAGATATCATGAAGCAGGTAAAACGCGGATAAGATCGCATCAACACACGGACGCGAAACTTTGTCAAAACATCCTCGGATATGACGCGAACGCGCTGTACCTCTCAACAATGCTGAGAGAAATGCCATGCGGAAAAGAAAGGGTTGTGCACTACACGGACGAGTACCAAGTAGATGCTGCCCCAATATTAACGCACAGATTAAAAGAAAAAAGCTGGTTCGGGTACGCAGAAGTGGACATAGAAATCCCAAACCACTTGCACCAAAAGTTTGAAGAAATGTGCCCCTTCTTTCACAAAAAATCGGTACCGACCAAAGCCGTTCCAAAGCACATGAAAAAATACTTGAGAGCAACAGGAAGAAAAGTGGTGGAGAAAAACAAGAAACTAATGGGGACGTTGTCAGCACAGCGGATACTTTTGTACGAGCCGCTGCTGCAATGGTACATAAACCACGGGGCAAAGATAACTAGAGTCTACCGGACGATCGACTACGAGCCGAAAGTAATATTCGAATGGTTCGTGAAAGAAGTCACAGAAAACCGCCGTACAGGGGATGTGGACAAAAGCAAAGCACTATTGGCTGATATATTCAAACTTCTGGGAAACAGTGGATATGGGAAGCTGATAGAAGCGTTAGAGCGGCAAACAAACGTAATTTACACCAAAGATGAAAAGGTGGTGGACAGAGCATTGAGAAGCGCATACTTTTCAGACTTGGATGAGATTGGAGAAGCATATGAGTTAGAAAGTAGAAAAGCACGGATAACAATCAGACGCCCATTTCAGGTAGGAATAGCGGTGTATCAGCTAGCCAAGTTGAGGATGCTTGAATTTTACTACGACTTCTTGGATAGGTATCTTGACAGGAAAGATTTCGAGCTGATCCAGATGGATACAGACAGCAACTACCTCGCAATCTCAGGAAAGAGTCTGGAAGACATTGTGAAACCAGATATGAAAGCGGAATTTGAGGCAGAAAAAAAGAACTGGCTGGCATGGGACAAGTGGAGCGGGAGAACCCCAGGACTGTTTAAAAAGGAATTTGAAGGTGAGCGGATGATAGCACTGTGCTCAAAATGTTATTATACAGAAGATGGGGAAGCAAAAAAGAAGAAACTGAGCTCAAAGGGGATGTCAAAGAGGCAAAACGAGATCAACTGGCACCGTTTCAAGGCAGCGCTAGATGGAAACAAAGACATGGCAACAAACCGCGGATTCCGGATGCGGGACGGGAACATGGTAACATACGAGCAGGAGAAGCTGGGGTTGAGCGCATATTATGACAAAAGATGGGTGCTGCCGGATGGAATACACACGGAACCAATTGAATACCATATCTAGTTTACAATAGTTGGGGGTAATTGTGTGTTTGGAGGTACAACAAGCAGTTCTTCACGTACAAAACCACGTTTGGGACCGTCAGACAAATAGTAGAGAACAGGTTGATTCGGTTTGGTAAAAGAACGTTCAAGGTTAAAGACATCTAAAGACCAGATTGGATCAGTGGCTCTTTTTGTCCCACCTTCAAGCTCACCAGGTTCGTACAAATACCGAAGCATAACGTTGGAGGGGAGCTTTTTTTCATTTTCTCCAACAGGTCTCAAATATTTAGTTGACGGTTCTGCATAAACATTTTTTTTCTTGATTGCGGCAGCAGGTTTCATACCAATCAATCGAGTGACTTGGTTGTTCAGAGCAGAAACAACTTTGGGAAGCCTTTTTACCCACTCAGTGGACCTCAAACCCTCAGGTGAACGCATTTCAACCGCGTACTGGTGGCCAAACAAACGCTCAGCCAAGGTACGATTAAAACGTTCAACGATCGCTTGGTCTCTATGAATTTCAGGGTGGCCACGTCTGATAGAAGTTTTGTGATTTTCCATTTCTTTTGTAACAGCGCCCATAAATTCACGCCCAGGATCAACTTGCAACAGTTCAGGCCATTTCAAAGGGCCACGTGTATAAATTGTCTTAAAAGCTTTGGCAACCTCATCAGAGTTTTTAGAAGTTAAAGGTTGAGCTTCTTTGAATCTGCTGGCAATGTCAACAACGGTAAGCGCGTATTTGTAAGTTTTAGCAACTGGGTTGCTATCCACTTTGTCATGTGGTAGAAAAAGAAGATCTGCCTGATGCACTTTGTTGGGTGTAGGCACGTCGAATTTTAAACGAGGAATGTAGCGCGGTGCGGGGAGGTAAATCTGCCAGAGCGCTTGTTTGAACAACCATTCTTTGGCAATAACTTCAGGAACCTTTGCAGCAACCGCTAATTTTTTAATGGCAGAGATACCTTTCCAGTAACCCTGCGGGCTGTAATAATGCCGCTCTAATTTTTTATCCATTTAAATAATTATGCGCGGTCATATATACATGGATACAAAACTTCGTGACCCCCACAGGGAACAACTGAAAAAAATGTTGTTGGAAGAGCAGGAAGCGAAAATAAAAGAAATCAAACCTGAAATCGAACTTGACTTTTACTCATGGGAACCCCCACTGCCGGATGAGCCGCATGAAGAGATGAGACACCACCTCAAATTATGGTATTTACTTGCGGTACTAAAAAAAACCGGCATTTCTGTAGATCTGGTCGGTGACAATATGGGGCTGACCTTTTTGGGTAATGTCATTCACCAATTCAAGCGGAATCAGCAACTGAGTTGCTACCCCCGGTCGTGTAACTACGTTTGTTTTTTATACAACTATTTTCAAAAGGTCTCACCTATCGATTGGCCGGCGAAAAATGCAATACTGGGAAAGCTCACGAAAAGATTGCCGAAGATGGTACAAACCAGAAATAAAGCCGAAAAAAGTTTCAATGAATGGTGGTTGGAGGCAAACACCCCACCATTAAACAGAAGTTGTCTTTGATGTTCTGTTAACCTTTACCCCGCCGTCAACGTGGTTTGAAAAACGCAGTTTTGTCTTTGCAGTAGTAAAGCTGTTGTACTTTTTGATAATATCTTGGTACTCACTGTCTGAGATTTTACCATCTTCAAGAGCGGTCGATATGAGAGAGTTGATTGAGCTCAGCGTAGCTTCAGCCAAAGTTTGTATTTTTTCGTGTTTTTTCGCTTTACGCAGGAAAAATTTGATGGTGACCATACCGGAGGTTGACACCAATGAAAACAAGGCGGCAGTTGCGATTAAAGGTCCGCCAACAACAACGCCAACCACAGAAAGAGAAGCGGCCAGCCCAGAGCCTGTAAGAATGGTAGCAACTCCGCCTGTTAACGCACATACCGTTTGGCAACGTGTGTGCCACCGTTTAAACTTGGCTGAGGTTTGGTAGTAATGCACCAACTGGTTTTCAAGATTTTTCTTTATCATTTCTATTTCATCCCGCCGGAATTTTGTTGCAGAATCCATTTCTTATATATGTGTTAAAAATATTTTAGTCGCAATATTGGTTATGCCATTTTCCATTTTTATATACAACCCGATTACATGACCCAGTTGTATTTTTAGGGTGTGTCCAAAACTTTTTGCTAAACAGACCGGTTTTCGTGTTAAAGGCACCTTTTGCGATGTCACCACTCCAATACTTTTTAAACAAATCCTTATCACCACCTGTGACAGCCATGATTGCAGCAGCCACATCTTGAGCCGGTTGAAAGCCCGGAATCTTTTCACCGATATTTTTATTGATCGTTTCACCGACACCCAATCCTACTTTTTGCTTCGAGCTGATTGCGTTGCGCGCCGCGGCATGACCCCATTGCCGTTTGTTTTTGGGAATAGCGTCAAGCGCCTTCACCATTTTTTTGTCTGCAGCGTGTTTGCAACCTTTCTCATTTTTCTTTCCTGCGCAGACGGCATAATCAACATCATGCTGCATTGAAACTGCATCTGTGGCGCCTGTGGGTTGCTGATAAATCTTTAAGATCTTTCCCGTCTTGGGGTCGTAAGAAAGCTGTTTTTCAAGAGGATTGTACGGTCCTGTGTAGTTATGACCAGGAAGTGTCCACCCCTTTTTTGGCTTAGGCAGCTTGCCAATAGCTTTATGCAAATCAAAAGCCCCACCACGTTGGTAGAGAGGGTTTGTTGGGTCATCTACTCGATTACCCGCATAAATTCTCATATCATAATTACCACCACTTTGCGTTTTATTAGAAACGAATCGTGTTTTGGTGATGCCACAACTTGCGCATTTTACTTTAAGCAGCCTTCTACCGTTTTTTGTAGTTACAAATTTTTCACTTCCTGACACATTTGGTGTGAAGCGTTTTTCTTTCACGCAGTATACCTCCATCCTTTCTATATAATAAGCAAAAATCATTTCAACTTTGGCCCGCTGTGTGACACCCACCTTTCATCTTATTTCCCGGTATCATATCTTTTGGTCTTAATCTGTTTGAGGCTTTAGTCAACAAATCTCCAGACAAAGCATCAATTGTGTAATTAACAGCTTTTCTCGCGATTGGTTTGGCTTTATTGGCTAACTTCTTCTGATACTCTGGTTGTCTCAGAAACTCGCTTGCAAAGTATCTTCCTTGTTTCACACCTTGCTTTGCTAAATAAGGAACTCCGTACTCAAAGAAAGCTTCAGCGGCTGTATTTCCAACTGTATCAAAAACCCCACCTCCAAACATTCTTTTTTCAGCGCGTGCAAGTTCTTCTCTCTTCTTTTTGGGTAAACCCCTTCTGGTCCACTTAAATATTGGATCCAAAATATTACCTCCTTCTTGATTATTTTCAGGTTTAATCCAACTGTCACTTATGAATCTTGTCTTGGTAATGCCGCAGCTGCCGCATTTTACTTTAAGCAGCCTTCTGCCGTTTTTTGCGGTTGCAAATGTTTCACTTCCCGCCACATTAGGTGTGAAGCGCTTTTCTTTCACACAGTATACCTCCATCCTACCTATATACTTCAAGAAAAATTGTGACGCCCTCTAACGGTTCTTCCTAAAATACTTTACGTTGTCTGTAACCCCTTTCAAAGCTTGGCTTCCGAGTATTTTGGCCGCTGCAGCGAAACTGGGGGCAGGGGTCACAAAGTTCGAGGCAACATAAGCAATTTTATCAACAGTCGAAGGTCCCCTTCTTGACGATAACGCGCCGCCTTTTTTGTCTCCGTTCACTGGTAAGAACCTTGTCTTGGTAATGCCGCAGCTTGCGCATTTTACTTTTAACATTCTTCTATTGTTTTTTGTGGTAGTGATTTTTTCACTTGCCGTCACATTGGGTGTGAAACGTTTTTCTTTCACACAGTACACCTTCATAATATATAAATAAGCAAAATTCACTGCACCTTATTTCCTGGCATCATATCTTTCGGTCTTAATCTGTTTGAGGTTACCCCGCTTATACATTATGTGTAAAATAATCCTTCACCACAGCCTCGTTGGCGCGCGTATTTTCAGAAAACATGCTCAAAATATCTCGAAACGACCGTCCTTTGTTACGCTCATTCAGGAAAAGCAAACAGTAGTAGCCGCAGCGCACGCTGAATTCCCACTGAAGCTGGTTGTCATTCCGAAGAAAGGTCTGTTTACCATCAAGAATTAACTCTATTTCCCATTCTGCGGGTGGAGGTAAACCAAAAGAGTCAAAATATTCAGTTCCATCCCAGCAGCAAACCCAATGGGTGCCTGGCCCTCCAAGATCATCCATGTTGATTATACAAGGGGAGTGGTTTTTCACGTGTATCTCATCTCTCGCAAATATACCTTTGATGGGGATTTTCAAGTATTGGTACCATCGCTGCAAGTCATAATCAGTCAAGGGGACATCAACGAAGGCGGGCTTTTTTTTGGTCACCCCAAGAACCTATAAATGGAGGAGGGCGCATATATGGTGGAGGGTTGATGCGCATTCCCTTTCCACCTGTTGGGGGTTTAACCCGCATGCCTGCACCATTCGCCAGCTTGGGCACATGTCTGATTTGTCTCTTGCTCATGTCTATATCCATGCCCGTTTTGTTTTTGATAGCGCGCTCTATTTCTTTGATCTGTCTGGGGGTCAAGGGCAAAGTGCCGCTACGCGTGCGCACATGTCTGATTTGTGTCTTGCTCATGTCTATGTCCACGCCCGTTTTGTTTTTGATAGCGCGCTCTATTTTTTTGATCTGCCTGGCGGTCAAGTGCAAAGTGTCGCTGCCGCCGGTTATAGCCTCGTTTTTAAATCTGAGCGTAACTGCTTCTCCTCGCCCAAAGGCTTGCGCGAGGCTTACCTTTTGCCCGTCTGAAAGTGAAATCTTGTGCGGATAGTAAGTCGTCATTTTTTATATTTCATACAAAAATTATTTCACTTTGGGGTATCAGCAACTCCACCTCCAAACATTCTTTTTTCAGCGCGTGCGGCATCTCTTATATTTCATACAAAATTATTTCACTTTTAAACCATCACCAGCTCATTACCCACCTGCTTGAGAACAAATTCGGACTCGTACAAAATTCCTGCATAAATGGTGTAGTCATACGTGTTGGCCACCTCGTTGAGCTTGTAGTGGAAAACCATCTGCTTCGGGTCGTTGGTCTTGTTGTCCTTGTTTTCACGTAGGTCGAAATAGAGTACTGGGTATAAATCCTTGAAGTTGTTGGGCTGAAGCTGAACACCGGTGTTGTAGTCGTTTTTGCGGTACCGGTAGTTCTTTAAGTCATTAAGAATGCGCAGTTTGAAGTTTTCGTCGTAGTCCAGCTCCGGATAGTACTGTGAAGAGCCGTACTGTAGCCGGCAGGTCGCTAGCTTGGCTGAATTGTCTCCGTCAATGTTAAAGGTGTCAAAGAAGTAGGGGTTTTGAGTCATGGCGTCCTTTTTCCTTGACTGTTGAATGAAAATGAAAACATGTTTGGCATCCTTTATACCAGGATTTATCTGCCACTGTCCGAAAGCGTCACGCCGGCTGCTGCTGGGTTGGATCATTTCATTAAGGTACGTCCATTTCTGAGGTTTCAAAAAGTTTTCGTTTGCGAGCTTCTGTCCTTCGCTGGTAAAACGCAGCATTGGAACCCACAGCTCGAAGTTTCTTACCACTATTCTGCGATCGGTGCCACCGTCGTTTTGCCAAATCAGCTCTGCATCCGATTGTAGCTCAATTTCGAACTCCATCTGCATGGGGGGAAGAAGCTTGTCACTCAGCTCTTCGAAGAATGAGTACCTGTTAAGCGGTATGAGGGTTTCAACCGTGAGGCCGGCGTGGGCAAGCAAGCCCCTTTGTCTGATTCCTTGGTTAGTGGCAGCGACAGCCGTTACATTGCTATTTGTTGTATCCAAATAACAAAACTGATCTTTCGCTGCGCTCCTCGCAAAGTCATCAGAAAAATCCAACAAGTTCTTTATGAATATGAGCTTGTGAATGTTGTCTACGTTGTAAATGTTTTTGCCCGATGATTTTACCGCAAGTTTTTTTATCAGTGAAAATGAGCCGTTAATGGGCGCTGCCCGGACGTCTGCTGCAACTTGCGCGCCATCCGCGGTTACCTCGAAAGTGAAATCAGCCCGGAAGTAGGCGTTATACCAGTCAAACCAGTTGTCTCGGTCGGTGAGTGTGAATTTATAGTTTGTTTTTACCTGGTGCTGATCGTTTCCCGGGATAGTGATCGGTTTGTCTAACATGATACGAACATACTCTGTTTTTTCCAAATGCCTGTGGCTTCTGAACATCTTGCGGCCTATATATCTTTTTAAAAAATTATTTTAATTTTCCGCTATCAATTGGTTTACTTTCAACCTTGCAGCCCGACCCGCATTTAAAATCTGTTGCAACTTTTTCCGTGAATCCCCGCTTAACTGAGTTGCTACCCCAGGGTTTAGCATCTTCTTCAGTTTTTGTTTCGACTCTGTACTAAGTTTCTGTTTACCCTTAGGTTTTACACTTGGAGTCTTTTTACCCTTTGGTTTTACACTTGGAGTCTTTTTACCCTTTGGTTTTACGCTTGGGGTTTTCTGGGGTGTGCTATTTCGCAAAACCGCTTGTATCTTGTCAGCCGCTTTTTCTTCTGCTTTTTCTGCGGCTTTTTTCAGCATTTGCTTTGAGGCTTCATTTACAGCCTTCTCCAACGTCTGACGGGTGACCTTCTTTTTGAACCGCTTTCCTATATTCATCAGGGTGTCTCTAACAACCCCCGTACCTTTGTGTCTGTATCTATATGTTCCGTTTGGCGCGTCATAATATCTCGCCCACTCGCTCGGATGATTCATTATTATACTTATGTGTAAATTATTTTTCTTTTTCTTCTTCAATGATGATACTTAAAGCCACGTCTTGGTCATTCAGATCTATAATGTTGTTGCGCCCGTCCGTGATTTTGATATTTATCGCATTGATTCTATTTTTGTTCACCGGGTGCCACAGGAGGCGGCGGGGTTCTTTTGAAAAGGGGTAGCTGACGGAGAGTTCAGCGGTTGAAAAAGAGAACATAACGTCGCCCCCGATGTTGTCCACAGCCCTTGTAATGAGATCACAATGGACGTAGATCCAGTCGACGCCTCTTGTTATATTTGGCACGCGGTCGCTCCTATTGTTCGCTCCATCTATTGTTTTCTTGTCAAAACCCAGCAACGCAGCAAATTCACCTCCACTTAGATCAAGCTCGTAGCCGTCCTGCAACAGAATGACCGCCCGATACGTTGTGGTGTGAAAATACAGATTGACAATAAACTTGGATTTTTCATCCTTGGGATCCACTCTTCCGATTAGTGCCTGAATGGTGGTGTTGAGACCGTCGTAATCATACATTCCATCTGGAATTGTCACGGTTTTCCAGTTCTCTGTTTTTTTCCGCCATTTGAATTCGTTGTTGTTGTACCGTTTCGCGATGTTGTACCACGAATATGTCATAGATACCAGCTCATTTAACGCCGCCTTGTACTTTTTGAAGGGTTCTAAAGCGATTGGCGGGTCAAAGTTAATTGTAAAGTCATGTGACTTGCTGTTGGCGTTGTTTTGTTTAGCCAGCTGCGAGTCAAGCAACAGGTTGAAATGAAAATGGGTTGACATGTTGCTTATATAATACTTCCCAAAATTTTGTGGGCTTCTTTTTGTGTTATTTCCTTTAGCTTTACCAGCAACCCTAACATCTGCTTGACCTGTTTTTTCAGCTTCAGTGAAGTGTTGCCCGCCTGTATAGACGCCAAGCTTAAGTATAGCCTTTCAACCAAAGCGTTTGGATCAACACTTCCGCTTCCTTCCATTTCTCTGTCGGGTTCATCATCAACATCGGGCATCAGCTGCTGTATGGGTATTTTAATCCCTTTTTTTCTCCTTTCAAGAATTTCATCTCTTGCCTTTTTTATTTCTGCCAATGTTTTTTTGTAAAATTTTGATTTTTTGCTTTTTACCACATAGTTGGGATTGTTTTTATTTTTTGTTAACATGCTGTTTAGTACCTGTAGGTCAGTTGACTCTGATCCCTCGATAACCAGTTCTTGTGGTGGCCCCCATTTACTTGGTTTTTCCCCTGGGCTTGCCCCACTTTCTTCCATTAATTCCATTTCTTCCTCTTCAGCTAAAGGTGGTAACGGTGTTGATGTAGGAGATGGTGGTGGTGATAATGTTGGTGATGGTGATGGTGTTGGTGTTGGTGATGGTGATGGTGATGGTAATGGTGATGGTGGTGGAGTTTCCGCATCCGGGTTAAAATCTCCATCGAAGGGGTTATTTAAATCAAACTCATCCATACCATAGTCTGGAACCTCTTCCTCTTCTTTTGAGTTGCTATCCCCTACTTGGAGTTTGTCAAGCCGCGATGTGATAGGTTTGAACAAATCCTCACCTGATAGCTGGCCAAACTCTTTATTGATTTTGTTGTTTTTTATTGCCGCGAGGATGCTGTCGTTCTGCTGCTCAACTTCAGCCTTTTCATCGACAAGTTTTCGCCACTTCTTCATGGACATATTTTTGCCGTATATATAACAGAAAAAAATGAAAATTCCCAATTACGACCCCAGTTTGACTACAAAAAGTAATTACAAACAAGGCCACCCTTGTATGCCAGCAGATACCTTTCGGATGCTTATTTGCGGGCCAAGCAACTCTGGTAAGACAAATATTCTCATGCATATGCTTTACAGGCTGTTGGTCTACGACAAAATTTACCTTTGCGCTAAGAACCTGCATCAAGACAAGTACCAATATATGATTGATGATTTCGACACAAGAGTCAATCCTGTGGCTGAGTATAATGTTATTGAAGGCACTAACGATGTTATTCCTTTGGAAACGCTGTCCACTGACAATCAAAAGATTGTAATTTTCGATGACATGGTTTGTGAAAGCAACCAAAACGACATTATCGATTATTTTATCAACGGTCGCCACCGCAATTGCAGCGTCATTTATCTTTCTCAAAGCTATTTTAAGGTCCCCAAAAACATCCGAGATAATTGTAGCCACTTTTGTGTTTTCGACTTTCTTCCCAGAGAAAATAACCGTATTGCTGATGAATTGGGAATTGACAGAGCGCTGCTTGAAAGGGCTACCGATGCTAAATATTCTTTTTTATACTACGACAAACCAAAAAAAACCACACTCAAAAATTTTGACGAAAATATATAGAGATGGGGTTTCTTAACGGTGCGACGGGTGCAACTCAAACACATGAAGAGTCTACTTCAATCCGAGGGGAAGCCGGCCCTGCTGGTCCAACTGGCGCAACTGGAGCGCGTGGTCCTAAAGGTGAAAAAGGTGATAAGGGAAATACTGGCCCACAAGGTCCTAAAGGAGATAAAGGCGATGCTGGAGAAAAAGGATTAAAAGGTGATACGGGCTCACAAGGACCGACCGGACCTGCTGGCCCTGCGGGAGCAACGGGACCTGCGGGACCAACTGGAGCTACAGGACCCGCGGGGCCTACTGGAGCAACTGGACCTGCGGGTTCAAAGGGCGCTATGGGGGATAAAGGAGAAAAAGGTGAAAAGGGTGATAGTGGAGATGTATCAACCGTTAATATTACTGGAGATATTCTCATGAAGGATCATGCGATAAAGCAACTTGCGAATCCTACGGGTGATCAGGATGCTGTAAATCTTGGTTCGATGAAAAAATATGTGGGCTCAAATTCTATTTCAGCAGGACACTCACATAAAAAGAATGCCTTAGCCTATTTGGAGCGAGGGTCGGGCGTGACAGCTGTAAACAATGTTACTTCTGTTACGTTAGAAGACTTTACATCCAACCTTCACAGTGTGAATAAAAAAGCTTATACTTTCAATCTCGTAAGAACTGGTGTC
The DNA here is from genome assembly GCA_963693305.1 of Meandrina meandrites. NCBI lineage: Eukaryota > Metazoa > Cnidaria > Anthozoa > Scleractinia > Meandrinidae > Meandrina > Meandrina meandrites. The sequence goes on from OY855903.1 coordinate 54,927,135, forward strand.
AATTCTTTCAACTCACGCTTAAAGCTAAATAAAAAACCTCTGCCCGAAGGAGAGTACACTATATGTGTCGAGTTCTTTATCCCGAAAGTTGATACTAATTGGTTTATAAGTGCTTCAACCCCTAACCCGGTTGATACTCTTAATTACCATACCAAGCACTTCAACAGTCACAGCCCGAAATATTCACGCACCATTATTCACACGCGCAAATATAAAGACAATGATAACACAATCTATCTTGATATTTCAAATTCGGGTTATGATGGCTCTTCGCCACTTGAAAAGGCTGCTTTGATTATTTATGGGGTAAAAGGTTATCAAACAGATGTAGACGGAACTGTTTACGATCAGGCTTTCGTTATCGATGACGGCGATTTTACTCTACAAACAGATTTAGATATGAACGGCTTTTCGTTGAAAAATTATGATCGAGGGTACACAATAGACAACGATACAATCAGGTTACAAAAAGATTTAGATCTAAGTGGTTATGCCGTAAAAAATTTGCAACCTAGAATAGTAATAACTGGAGAATGGATCTACAATGAAAATAAAGGAGGTGATAGAACTTTTGTTAAATTCGGTAATAACATTCGTGTAATGGCGCCATTTCCTTGCATAATTGAGGGTGTCGCGGCTTTAATTATAGAACTAAAGGGAGCCTCTCGAACTTATGAAAGAATAGGTTTTGCTTTTAGATTACCCGGCAGTTTAATGACTGACACTCCACGTAAAAGCACGCGTAATGCTGATGGTTTAAAATATCAATATGTGGAGCTTGGTAGAGAATTAAATCCGGGAAACTATTTTGCGGTTTATTTAACTAATCCCGACCGCCCAAAATCACCCCCAGTTAATATAAAACGTGTATTAGTAAGTTTAATTTTAAAAGACGATTTTTCTTTTAGGCAGTAAGTTTGCCGACGTGTAACCATGCATGTAGTTTTTCCTGTCTCGTGTTATTGGCACGTGTACAGAACGTTCTAGAGACAAGTTTCACGTGTTTTGCCTCGTGTTATTGGCACGTGACAGAACGTTCTAGAGACAAGTTTCACGTGTTTTGATTGACATGCTTGGCGAAGCGTGAAAAGCCCGTTGCTTTATTAGTACAACACACTTAAAATCTATTCAGTTGCTTCATCTTCTAGCGAGTAGACAGTTCTTGTCGTTTGGTTAGAACAAAAAAAAAAATGAACAAGACGCGGTTTAATCTTGGGAAGCTGTGAGATGCGTTCGTGAATGCTTCAAACGGGAGTGAAGAGGTTAAATCGCTATTCGAAGAGTTGCTAAGATTTACGCTGACTGAAGAACTGTTGATTCAAAACAATAGAAATGGGTTACGCCGTAACCGAATTTTTAGCATTAATTAGAATAACAACAAAGATGGGTTACGCCGTAACCGAATTTTTAGCATTAATTAGACTAACAATAGAAATGGGTTACGCCGTAACCGAATTTTTATTTGGTGTGTGTCCCACGCCGTGGGACTTATGCAAATCAGCAGCTTCTATCTTGTTTCCATTGTTGTGGACCGACACAGCTGTGTCGTGACGTCATGTTGTAGTTTTATAAAATTTATAATCAACTTGAATAAAATTAATTCATTTTACACTCTTGTTGTGTTTCTGTCTTACAACCCCTTTGCTTACCTGTTCCTTAAAACAGGGAAACCCCCGCTTCGACTAGAAAAATATTAGTTTCCGGTCTTTCTGAGAAAAGGTCACGCAACGGCTCCGCATGGAAAGATTTCTGGAAACACTCATCATAATCTTCTGCGTCATAATATGGATAGCCGAGATAGTGCCTTTCTCCATTTCTGTGGCATAGATTACAGAGATCATTCAGTCCGCATCTTCCGTCACATTTATAACAGAACAAGACCCTTACAATTTGTTCATTGTGTTCGCAAAATGGTGCTATCAGGATTGATTCATTAACTTCATCCCAGCCTAGAGCTTTTCGCTGTCTGAGCTTCATTGAAGTGTGCGCTTTGTTGATTTCTTTTCTGACGTCGTCCCAGCCGAGCATTTTACGTTGCCAGAGTTTAATTTTTACATACTCCTTGCGGATTTTTTCTCGAAGTTCTTGTGGAAGTGCTTGTATCAGTTCTAATGTGTCCATCTCTTCTTGTTACTTATTTACCTGCTGTTAACCTGTTTATTCACTTTGTTTGCGTTTCTTTAAATTGCAGCCCACCGTCTTCGAAAAAAACTTTATCTATGAAGCTTATTAGCTGTTTATTGTCTCTGTCCGCTTTGTCCCGCAGGTATTCTGCCCATGCTTCATCCGTGTATGGGATGCATTGGTTTAGGGTCTTCTTGATTTTCATTCCATCGATATACACATAGGGGTCTTCTTGATATTTTTTTATTTCTTCTTCGAACTTTTTCGCTGCTTCCGCCATTATCTCAGCCAGTTTTTTATTTAAAAGCTTTTGCATGAGTGACATTTACAGCCCGCTGCTTTTGTCCAAATGGTGGCAAAAAAAATACACAGCATAAATATACCTGTGCAAAATGCTTGTGTCGGTCCACATGCTCGTATGCGCTATCAAAGACCTTTCTTCCCCCTCTTGGGTAAATGATGTCAAACTTATTACGGCTCAAGCTGTGGAAGCTATTCTTGATGCTTCTGAATATCTTGATAGTAATCATCATCCTGAATTTGCCCCCTAATTCTTCAGAGCTTTCTTTATTATGTACTCCACCTGGTCCTGGCTAAACTCATTTGCCATTATTCTGCGGTACAGCTGCGGCGTCATGATTGGTGTTTCGTAAACCGGCTCTCCTGATCCCGTCAAATCGTACTCTTCCATGTCTGTTAAGTTGACTTCTTCTTGTTCTTCTTCCGGTTGTATAAGCGTGTTTTTTAAATCTTGCGGGCTCATTGTTTTCATTGCTGTGAGCAGCTCGTCTGAAATGTGTATTGGTGGATCTATAACTTGACCCTGCTCCGGTTCTGCGATAAATAATGTATATTGGGTGTGCAGGCAGTTTTGCGGGGTTTTGGTTTTTCTCCGACTTTGGTTTAGTAATCCTTTTCTTCCTCGTCCCATTTGTTTACTTGACTGCTGCATCCCTCTAAATGCTTGTCCCCCGCCGCCGCGGCTCGTTTGTTTGTTCTTTTCTTCCAAGTAGTAATATCGGAGTCTGACTAAAACTACCGAGCAGCTCCCACATAATTTTACCTCTTTCCGTGTGTACTACTCAGGGACTTTATCAAGGCACGCGAGCTTTTGTGAGCGTGGTTTGATAAAGTCCCTTAGTAGTACACACGGAAAGAGGTAAAATTATGTGGGTGCGCCCGAGGTGGTTTTAGTCAGACTCCGATATTACTACTATTGTTGACAGCTGCCAAATTCTCCTTTTAAATTCACGCATAAGTTAATTTTGGAATTAACAATCATTTCAGGATCGATGACAGACTACCTGTAAATTAAGTAAATTATTAATGTATATGTAATACGCAACAATGCTATATACACAAAAGCGGTGTATTTTTGCACTTAGTAGTGGAAATAAAATCGTAGAAAAAAGTTGTTCTTCAGTGAAAATAACACCAGGAGCACATAACAAGACTTCCACTTCCAACTCTGCCAGCGTTCAAAGTATCTGTGGCCCGGGTGGACTTGCATTGGTAACTTTTGTTTGTTTGTTTGTTCATTTCTGAACGTGTCCGAAAGAATCAACGAATCAAATGACCGAAACAAAAAGGTTCGTCGGTTATCTGACTAGTGAGAAGTATTTATTCAAATTTTAAACCGTTGTCATTCCAAGAAATGTCATGTCTTCTGCTAGCGCTAGAGGTCTTGGGTGAATGACCAGCGTTAATTCATGACGATTTTCGTTACACACTCATTGGCAATATCCCCGTACATATAATGGCGAACATTATATTTAAGTAAACAATTTTCGCAATATACACAATAATCAACTGCATAGCGAGTGTTGTCAGGAGAAGCCGAAGGCTTAGAAGAATAGCACTTACCGAGACCTTGGTTATTTTATTGTATATATCATGAAAACCTCGTTCAGTGAATGTTTTATTATACATTTTTGCAAAGAAATCTAAAAACATTCAGTCGTGAATGAAGTTCGTAGTTTTTTTCGTTTTTACCATGTCTCAGTTATTCGCTTTTCCTGTATTTCGTGGTAGGAATGCAATAATCCAGAAACTCAAAGAAATTCGTTTTCTTACGATTTGCTTCACTCAGTTGAAAGCAGCAATATTACACCTTGGAGGTGATCCAAAATTTACATTAAAAAAACACAGACTAAACTGCATTTCCTTTTTTCATACCAATTTTCATTATCAACTTTAAAATGTCATATTTTTCAGAGAAAGAACCCATGGCATTATCTTACTTCATTGCAATGAAACATTTCTTGGCCTTATTAACGTTTATTATGCTTACGAGAGAAACTACCAGCAGCCAGTGTTTGACAGAGCATAATATACCTGGAATGGCTTTAAAAGGTCACACTTTTAAACAGTCTGTGGTGAAAGCCCCGTATGTCTGCGACTTCAAATGTGAACAACACGTCAGATGCCAGAGCTTTAATTACGTCATTCAGGACAACGTCTGTGAGCTGAACAATCAAACGAAAGAAGAGAAACCGGAGTACTTTGTTCGAGATCCTGAACGGTTTTACATAAAGCGTCTATCCACAGTACCCAGGAAGGGTAGGTGCTGTAAAGGGACACTGTCACGAGTAAAACTTCAAAAATTCAACAGCGCCAAAACATGTTTACACCATTGGAAACCTTTTAACAGTGGTCCAGGTTTTCTTAAAATTACTATACCAGTGTACTGAAGCTAAATATAGAGTGATTTAACTGTGATGCCATCGGAAACTTTTGATCTCAACTTGAAAAAGTCAGCCTGACTTTTTCAAGTTCTGTCCTTGTGGTTTGGAAAAATTGATGAAAACTATTTACGGTCACCCTCTTCTTTAAACAATCTGCTAGATATCTTTCCTTTACGTTCTAGGAGCATTTCCTGCATGGTTGAAAGTACTTAGTCGTAATTTTGGTGCCGTTTTTACCAAAAAAGCCAAAAAATGTCCGTGACAGTGTCCCTTTAAGTTTTTTTTTCGTCAGTACCCATGAAGAGTATGTGTTGTACGTTTGTATTAAATTTGTACCAGTTTGCCAAAAATAAACACTATTACAATGGAAATGAAGAAGAAAAACGGCAGCATTTTTTCGAAATAGAGAACGGTTCCTGCATAAAGCCGCGTCTATCCGAAAGGTAGTTCAGTAGGTGATAGTTCGAAATCGAGGCTGACCGAACTGATCTTCATTTGTCTTTTATTCTAATCGCTTTCCGTGGAAAAAGAACAAGATTTACTTTTCATTTGTGAAAAAATTTCACTCGTACAAATAAAAAATAAAAATAAAAATCATCAAGATAGTTAAATTTGGGAGTTTGTTAACCAAAATACGTGGATGTTTTTGCCTCGCAGACTATGCTTTCCAATTGCTAAACAATGAAAGTTACGATTTTGTTCACGTGGGAGGATTGCCAAATCTGACGCAATTCACACTGTGTTTCTGGATGCAGTCCGACGACACTAAGAACAAAGGATGTCCAATCAGCTATGCCTTACAAGAGGAAGACAATGAACTGATTATTTATAACTACAAAGCATTTCAAATTGGGATTGGCGGCCGTTTAAAGTAAGTACAGAAAACAACTGCACTACTGTTAGGATAAAATATGTATGAATATAATATAATGCAAATATTATTTGCTTTTCAACGTGCTGTTGAAAATTATCTGAACTAAAGTACAAAGTCTTTCTCCACTCTGGCACGAGATTCATTTAGAGGAGATTCATTTAGAAAATCTGTAAGCGTAATCTGGTTGTGGACACGTGGTGGCTACTAACTAAAGTTAAGACAAAGATAACTTTAGTAAACAATTTCAGTAATTTAACCTCTATTTATATATATTGATTTGACAAGGTTTCCCATCATGCATCATCTTCTCTGTTCATTCTAACTATAGTTAGGAAATTTACGCCTTGGAGCACCAAAGCAATGCGAACTAACTATAGTGTTACCCAATCAGGATGCATGGGTTAAACCTTAGCTTACAAACGAACAACCAATGAGAATGTGGTATTTGACGTTGCGGCTGGCACGTTTACGTGTTGGATGTACATAACTATGCGAAATCAAAAACACCCGTGAACAATAACGAGGTGAGGGAAAAACACACAGCAACCAAAACTTTACACATTAGGAAAGCCTCACGAATTCTGTTAAGACCTCCAGAAGAGACGAAATGTAACAGTTTTAGTTAGTAGCCATTGTTAAGGTATTTTACTATTGTCTTGGAAAACGGTAGAGTCCTTTGGTGCAAAGAATGAACTTAGAGGTATCAGTGTGTTGCATCGTGGTTTTCAATGGTAGAAAAATGTTATTCCCTCTCTAGTTTAGCAACTCTTCTTCTTTGAATCCAACATGTTATTAAAATTATTTTGGCTTTCACCATATTCTGTCATTGCGAATGAAACATACAAACTGCTTTGCATCTCCTAAGGCGATAAAATGTACATGTATTCCGACCAAAAGCTTGCCAACTGTCTGTGCCACTGCAACTCTATAATAACGAGTTGAAAGTAGTTTTATGCAGTTTAAACAAGCCTATATAAAAATATTTGCAGGACTACGTCAGTGTCCGCTAATGATGGGAAATGGCATCACATATGTACATCTTGGGACAGCACTACAGGCTCATGGGAATTCTACAAAGATGGTGACGTAAAAAAGCAAGGAGCAGGTTTTCAGACTGGTCACGTGATTAAATCCGGAGGATCATTTCTACTGGGAATGGATCAAGATAACCCCGGAGGTGGCTTCAGAGGTTACCAGTCCTTTAGAGGAATGATCACCAATGTGAATGTATGGGATCACGTGCTATCGGCAGAAGCGATTGAAAGCTTCTCAAATTCCTGTCTGTCAGGGGAAGGGAACGTAATGAAATGGTCGGATTTCATACATGGTCGTAAAGGAAATACAAAGTTTGTTATTCCGTCTCCCTGTAAGCCCCTAAGTGGATAGCGCTCGAGATTTGACAGTTGCTTTTATTTGCTCCTTTAACTACTGTAGAAATTACTAGCATGTTACTTTTAAAGCAAGTGGGCGCCCATGCAGGGAAATATCGCTCAAATTTTTAGCAAGAGAAGGTCCGTACCAGATTATTTCTAGAACGATTCTGACATCGAAATCCACGTCTGTAAAAAGGTTATAATACATCTTAGCGGTGGCTCAATAGTATGAAAATGGCTATTTTTAATAAAAGATTTCGCAGGCATTTATAAAGCTCCTGTTATAATACTAAATGTAATACTGCTGGAAGTTTCCAATTCAAGTTTACTTGAATTCCTTAAATTCCTACTGAACCACACCCATTTTGGAGCTTTCAAAAGGCGGTTTGTGTTGAACCTACTTTTTCTTAAGTGAAGAATGATGCAGAGCTGAAACTTGGCTTGCATTATAGTCAACTATAAAGTTATGCAATGAACCACTTTGAGGTGAATAGAGACGATCAGTCCAAATTGAAACAATGCAAGAAGAAAGTGAATAAAATTAGCCTAAACTGTCACTTGACTTTCATCACTCAAAGCTTCAAAGATGGGATGAATGACATCAGTAACAGCCTGTGGAATTGGATTTTGATGCTGATGGCCTGATGTGCCATTTGCCAGGTCTCGTTGGAAGCAACACCATAAATCGGCACCAACAGGTCAACAATTGTGGTCTGAATCCTCGTCTGTCGACTTTATGTTGTGCCAAATGGCCATAACTGCTGTTTGCATGGATTCAATCAAGATTCTGTGTATTCTCCCATTATAGCTTTGCCATAATACACTTGTAATTTGTAAGGCGCGAGCCAAGGCGCTTCTGTACCTGTCCCACACATTCGAGCTTTTGCACAGGAACCGCTCCATAGACTTTCTCCACAACCAGTTTGCTTTTCTTTTCTACATCTCCAAGGCAAACAAAGCCTGCACTCTTTAGACATGATTTCACAGTCCAATGCCTTGCCGGTTACTGTTGACATTGCCGTGAAACTCCATAACATGATGAAAAACCTTTCCTCCACCAGTTCCCATTTCCTGAAATTTCAATGTCATAGAGATCATCTTCTTCTCGTTCATAAAATGTTTTTACTTCATCAGCAGCCTTTCACATTCAGCAGCATTCTGAGCTGCATCCTTGACTGCCTTTACATGGTCTTGGAAAGAATTTTTATTCATTCGAGGTTACATATTCCTTACAGAGCAAAACTTGACGAAACCCCCTACCAATACCTATATTTCTTGTCGCCAAAACCCCTTCCTGTTTATGTCGAAGGCCTGACTGTTGTTTACTTTGCTGGATGTATAAAATTGCTTTTTCAATTTACACTTCGATGGTGTGCACTTCAAAATAATATAATGAGCGACGCTAATCCCATTTTTGCCTTCTCGTCTTCTAAAACAGCGTGTCCTTGTTTACACAATGGGCACCGAAGGGATTCAAACACAAAGGCAAGAAAAGAAATGTCAACGAACCGAAATCCTTCTAGTCCTCCTGAATCAATTTCCTCTTCGCTAGTGCTATCTTCATCTATCTTCAGAAGAACTGTTGTTATGTCCCTTGAATTTTCGAACAGAAGCTGGCAAAGGCTTTACATTAATGTGCTTGGTGGATTCCACGTGGTCTTTGCCACATTCCGATTCTTCGCGGCTTTCACATGCACACGTACAATATGAAGATGTCTGTTGCATGGCCAAAATGCCAATCTCTATGTGGAATAAATTCGATTGCCATTAAATATAATAATTGTTAGGTTTCTTCTGGCTGGGCTTGATGCAAATTTAGAATGTTAGCCAATGGCATTACTCTCAGATCTCGAAAGTTTTTTTTTAAACTTGGCTCGCGTATTAGCAAGCTCTGCAGTCGGGATCGACTACCTCTTTCGTACGACCTTTTCTTTTTCACAGGAAACCACACCCTGCCTTTATGCTCCTCAAAAAAGCAAAAGAAGCATTGTTTAAAAAAATAAGCTATGTGTTTCGGATTAAAGTAAAAAAGGTTAATTCATCCAAGCGCCACGCAGTACTCTAAACGCTTCTTAATTATTTATTTTACTTGGGTTCAGTTCATCTTTAATTTAAGAACGGAGATGCTTCTGGGATTCTTTATTTTATGCTTACAACCTTCTTGAACGCGAGTCTTGATATGAAAAACCAGGTTGATTAAAATCTGTATTATTACATGTATTATTGCTGTATTATTTTAGTTCATCATTTGTTAACTAATTACATAAGATAAAAGCGAAGAATCAGAATAAGAATAAACAGTTTTTCTCTGGAATCTGGAATGGGGCGAGGAAAAATACGAGCAATGTAACAATGAGCAAAATGTCCGCGCGTATTATATGTTAAACCATCGAATAAGGGATTTCTTATTCCGCTAAAAAATAAAGCTTAGTTCGGCAATTTTTATTCGATGGTTTAACATATAATACGCGCGGACATTTTGCTCATTGTTACATTGCTCGTATTTTTCCTCGCCCCTTCGGGGCTCGGAAAAATACTACGCAACTCGCAAAATATCCGCGCGTATTATATACTAAACCATCGAATAAGGTGTATGTGTTGTAATGTAGTGTAATATAATATAATGTTCTGTAGGTGTAAGGGCCTCGACAAACTAATATTTGTAGAGAAGTACGTTTTTTAGTTTTTCATGTGTGTGGTAATGTTCTTTTTAGTTACCGACGGTTATCGTCACTACATTGTAAGTGGTCAAAAATGGTGCAATACTTCCGGGAAAAAATTTCGTAAAAGAAGCATTATTTTCGGTATACCCAACACCCTCGTTGGAAACTCAAAATGCCGTCATTACCGCTGCTTGTTCTCAACAACACGTTTTATTGCAAGACCTTTCGTTGTCGGTAACAAAAAGTTGCCGACAATTTACTGTCTAGTCTGTGGAGGCCCTAAGTGCTGCTAATACTGTAATTCTAATGACTTTTGTGAGGCGATGTAAAACTGGCTATGGAAGTGTCCCAAGCCTGTAAGTTCCGCTCGCGATTTAATAAATGTTATTACAAAAAAGTTTCCCCTAAATCAACATTTTCATCCGACACTTTCATTACGTTCCCAAACCAACATTTGATCGCTAACCGTCCCGCAGTTTGGCATTGAAGCTAAAAAATAAAGCTTTCAGTGGTAGAGCCTCGCTTTAAGCTTGAAACACAATAGACAGGCACGAATTTTAATGCAAATATACGAAAGCCTGTCAAAACCACCGAGGGGTTAAATCTAGTGTAAAATCCAGCAAGAAGCGGTACGAAACGACAATATTATAAGAAACACAGTAAAAATTCTTAAAGAATTTTGAGAGGGGAATACATGAAAGCCCGTCCGAGCCAAGTCCTCAAAATGCTTGTCAAATTTTGGTACACAAAAGCCTGTCAAAGCCGCTTAGGCGCGAAATTCAGCAAGAGGCACATGGCAGCTGCTCCACAAGTATAAAATAACAAAACTATCAGAAAATGCAGTCTAACTTGTTCGTTCTATTTCAGATTAAGAACCCATTTGTCCGTCATGACATGCAAAATATTGAAGATTTAAGTCGTTTAATTTGTGCTGAATGCCGACAAAAAAATTCTCACCTCGCTAGATGGTAGAAATTTTTTGTACGCTTCTGTAAACTTTGCTAGACCTACTTCCTGTATGTTTGTCGCAAAAAATGTCCAACCTTTTTCAATAATGCAAAATAGACCAAGATTAATAAACCGCAGCAATTTCATATCCTTGGCATACACCAGTATTATATTTTGATTATAACTGCTGTGCGCTCGCTTCGCAGCAAATATGAATTCGCAAGAATTATTAACAGTTAAGTGCATTTCCTGCCAAACGAGATTTTACAAACAGTAATTTGCAATTTGAGCTCGGTGCGACGTAGGGCGAATTCAAACATGCGTTAGAAAATCGACCTAATAACGCCGCGAAAAAACAACCGGGAGAAGACAACTTTTTGAACTTCGCATAAGAAATAAACAACAAATAGATCGAAATAAATGAAATGAAACAATAATCAAGCCAGTAGCCTTATTAAGGGCGCGTTCGTTTGGGATCAATCCGGAATAAGGATAATTGGAATAATGCAAGTTAGCGTTCGTTTGGCTGTTCTTCCTATTCCGGAATACTTCGATTTCCATTCCGGCTATTCTGCTCCCAGGAGCAGAATAGCCGGAATATATTCCAGAATATATTCTTATTCCGGAATATTTCCAACGAACGCGCCCTAATTGTCACTTCTGGTGACGCTATAATTAATCTGTCACATTTTTAGTCAAATAATTTTCTGAACATTCGTTTTAAAAAGTGACTGAAAAGTGGATAGAAATAATTAGGAATGATATTAATTAACACAAAAATAAGACAAATAATCAAGCGAGCGTTATAAATTGTCACTTCTTGCAACGCCTTATAACTTAGTTTTATTAATTCGTCACTTTTTCAGTACATTTTAAGTTAGAATATGAATTGTTGTCAGCTGCCAAATTCCCCTTTTGAAGTCGCGTATATTAATTTTTTAAAAACAATCATTTCAGGATTGATAGTGGACTACCTGTAGTTTAAGTAAATTATTATGGATCCAATGTAAAACGCATAAAATGTTCTTGGCACAAAAGCACTGTATTTTGGGCATTAATTAGTGGAAATAAAAACGTTAAAGAAGCTATTCTTTATAACTCAGTGTAAATTACCCCCGGGGCACATAACAAGGCTTCTACTACCAACTCCGCCAGCGTTCAAAGTATCTGCGGCCCGAGTGGACTTTTCATTTGGTAACTTTGTTTGCCTGTTTGTTTGTTTATACATTTCTAAAAGTTTCCCAAAGATCCAAACAAAAAGGTTCCCGCGGTTATCTAACTAGTGACATAATTTAAAGGTAATTCTTCAAAATTTAAACGAGTTGTTATTCGAAGAAATGTCTTCTTGTCTACTTCAGTGCATACCCAGTGTGAAATCCTGAACACCCCCAGTTTTTATTATTGAACATTGATTAGCATGTTAAGATACAACTTTCTGCAAAGTTTAAAAAAATTCTACGGAGCGGTTTCGGAGCTACCTTAAATTTTCAAAAATTTAAGGTGGCTCTGAAACCGCACCGTAGAAATTTTTTTAACTTTACAAAAAGTTGTATCTTAACATGCTAATCAATGTTCGATAATAAAAAATGGGGATCACCAGGCTCGTTTTTGAGTTATAAGCACTTAAAGCCAAAATTAAGGGTGCTTTTAACAGGTTATCCTGTTGCTATGGTAACCAGTGACGTCAAGAAAATGACCACAACATATTTACTTGTCATTGGGCATTTATTTGATACCATTATTGTAGCATCAACTGATAAAGATTTCTTGTACAGACCCGTAAAAGTGTAAGAGCTCGAAAATGCTGGAAACCGATACCAGCCACCTTAAATGTAAACTTCTAGCTTATGAACTTCTGGTAGAGTAGAATTATTTTGTTCAATGACGGGACAAAATTCTAACCCACTGTCGCACCAAATCTTGAAACGCTTGAATAGAAATGCCAAACTCTTCACATTATTGCTAAATTGTATGCACAAAACAATCCAAAATTGATCATATTAGACAGCCCTTAAAAATAGAAGAAGAAATTAAATTTTCTAAAGCTCAAATTGATTAAACATCGGCGTCCTATTAGCTAGCATGCGAACGCAGACGTATTATCGCATTAGCTCTTTCTAGGTTTATTTGGAGGATTCAGTTGGTCCCCGCGTTGCGTCTCGCAAAGTGACGGTGCTTCTTCCAACTTTTCATCTCTGATCAACTTCAAAAAACCTTCTTTTTCTCCTTTTTTTCATTACAACTCCAAAATTGTTATTTAAAGAAATTCAAGGTGTACCAGACAAAAAGAAAAATAAGATATTGTATAGAAACTAGCAATTAACAGCTAAAGTTACTTAACGATCTAATTTACAATAGAAGCTGATTAGAAATACAAATATACTACAGACTTAGTTATGTAATAACAAACATGTTACAATTTTAAAGGATAAAATTTACGTAACGGCGTCCTACAGAATTTATAATGTTAAGAAAAATTCGATTCTGGGTGGTGACGTGCAACTTACTTTTTCTAAAATGGCATCGGCGGTTTATGAAAGGGAAACGTACCCCGCTAAATAGGGTCACTCTCGATCATTCCACCTCTATTTGTTGGTGATAATCTTAAGTCCTTGTAAAACTTTTCTGTCTTAACTTGCCACAGGAGGGTTCCATTAGCAAGCTCTCACAGGGACACCAAGTGGCATCACATTTGCTTGTCCTGGGAAAACACAGGCGGTTTATGGAAACTCTACACGGACGGTGATGAACAAGGACAAGGTGGAGAATTCAAGACTGGTCACGTGATTAGATACTGGCACAAGATCAAGATAAACTCGGAGGTGGCTTTCAAGCTGGTAATATTTTCAGAGGATTGATGGAAAACGTCAATGTTTGGGATCACGTGTTGTCACCATCAGTGATTAATGAAATGTCAAAATCTTGCCTGGCTGGTGAGGGGAACGTGTATAAGTGGTCAGATTTCATAGCAGGTCGTAAAGGGAATACTGGGCTTGTATGGCCGTCTCCTTGTAAGCCATTGGGCGGCCAGTAAATATCTATACGGGTACAGCCATCAATTCTAGATCTAGAATCCTTTGCATCTCAGGTCGAGCTCGTGGTACAAGGACACGCACATGCCCATCCTATCGATACACTTCTTCACTAACTTGAGCTAATTTGAAAAAAAAAATCATACGTTATCACATAACACTGACTTCATTTCATGTTCTTTCTGTTTTGTTTTGTTTTTTTTCCTTCAAAAAATGACCGGACAGACGCCAAAGAAAAATTAATTTCTTTCAGTTATGCGAGTAAAAAGCCATAATGTTCCATGGAAAACATTTCTCCGGTCAAACCAACTTTAAGTAAGACTAGCACCAAACTGACACAAACAAAAACTGAAAGGCCAATTTTTATCATACCCATTTTAGATAAACTCTTATTTTAAATAGAAGCTTGAAGATGCTCTCTTTGAATTTTTCAGTATGTGAAAATAATAAAAAAAGTACATTTAACATTGTTATACACTCGCGGTTTCCCTTGCTCTAAATACAATTGTCACTGGCTGGTTAGTAATCACGTGACCTTGCAGAAAGTTAAATGTATCCCTCGAAGGGTAGATTTTTGCTGAATGTGATCAATGGTCAGGAAAAGCACGTGCTAAGGGCGTGACTGAGGCCAGTGGCGTGATTGTGCCTTGATGTTTTTCAGTTGAAGTTCACTTGTCGTTGATTTTAGGCAATTTGTCGCTATTTCTCGAAAACACAATGGAACAGCCCAAGGGTAAAAAAAACAGCACTTTTCTACTTTATCGAAAGACAAAATTAAAAAACTGTTAGAGCAGAAGAATTCCGAAAATACCTACATGTAGTAATTGTCCACAATCGCCTGTTAGATTTTCGTCGCAAAACCAAGAAGAGATTATAAGATTAGTTTAAAAACACAGTTAATAATAAAGATTAGCGAAAATACAACAGAGATTGCACTAATTACCAGTGTTTGACACCTCACTGGAATGAACATGAACACTGAACAGTTATTTTAATCTTAATCTAATTTAGTCAATTTCGCACCTCTACTTTTAGTATAAATTAGTTTTCTTTTCCCACACGTTCTTAACTTGAAAATGGTGCCAGGACGACACCGAAACGTTGTTTTTCAGTATTTTCGCTAATCTTTATTATTAAAACCAAGAAAGCGTTTACTTTCAGGGCTTTTTCAGGGGCAAATGTAACGATTTTATTTTTAATTAAAATTCTTTTCAGCTGCTCAAAGTGATTTAAAAATTTAACTAATAAGTCGGTTCTTTTTTTTAATTTAAGCTTATGCGTATTTTACGATGTATTTGTCGAACATTTGCATTGTTTAGAAGAAATAAAGTTGTGTTGTTGTTAACGTTAGTGTGTTTGTTTGTCTGTTTACTTTGCGTTATCTTCTGGAAGTATAACAAAGTACTTAATGTAAAACTAACTGCTGCCCTTTGGAGCAGACACTAGGTGTATAATATTTAACGATTTGCCTGATCGCTAGAAGATGTCTTTGACAATCAGCGGAAAAAAGTCTTTCAAAGAGTGCTTAAGCGAGCATGATGGGAGTTAATTGGGCCAGAGATACACGAAATAAACATACGGAATTCTGTTAATAGGTCAAAATTACAGAAACACTTGATGTTTTCTACCAGGGACGCTTTTGTCTTAAAAATGATCAATTCCCTTGACGTTTCGGCCAACAAAACCACAAAGGAAAATATGAAAAAAAAAAAAAAACTGAAATGGTATACTTTGCCTTTTAAATGAATTTTGACGCATACTTGCGGAGCCTAGTACAACAATGTCATGATGTACGGAGTTCGCTAATTAAGTACATCTTGAAACATCGTATAGTCAGTTCTTAATTGTCTTATAGGACGAAATTTCACAGTGCACATAACTTAACTATATAGCTGATATAAAGGAGTACCCCCTCCCCCCAGGGGCGGATCCAGGAATTTTTAATTAGGGGGGTCCAAATTTTCTGAACTTTGATTTCGATAACACTGTTGAAACTTTTCTGCAGCAAATTAAATCCCCCCCATATCCTCCCCCCCCCCCCCCCTAAAGAAACAGTCGCAGTTGCACGTTATAATTCCTTGTCCCCTTACCGCGCGAGTACATGAATTCTACTCACCAATATATTTATGGACAAAGTCATAACAGAAATTCTTAGCCGAAGTGCATTCAAACCTCTCGCTTGGAAACGATGTTATATCTCGACGATATTTTCTCCCTCTGGGAGACCAACAGAGAGGTTCATTGATCAAGAAAAAAACCATCAGGCCACTACCAAGTTCACGGCTGAACTTTCTGACATAGAAACTATTTTCCTGGACAAGACAGCGTTCACAAAGGCAAAAGAGTCATCAGTGCAACACATACGCACGTAACAAGCCGCCTGAAAAATTTCAGAACACTTATTTCTTCTCGTGTTACCCATCCGGAGTCAAGAGAGGTTTCATCAAAGGGGGGGGGGGGGGCGCATTCAGATTGCAGAGAACAAATTCCTCTTTAACAGCGTTTGAGAAAAAAAATCAAGCACCTCCAATCACACTTATCAAGAGAGGTAACCCAGAAAGTTTAGTCCAAAGAACTCTCGCAGAAGTTAGTTTTTAAGACAGAAAGCAGGCCCACCAACGAAAACCTAAAACAAAAGAAAAAATATTTCCTTTTGTAATGCAATACCACCCGGCAGTACGAAAAACTGGCATTTAATAGAACAACATGCAACCATTGCTCAAAAAAATATTCAAAGAACCACACCTAGCATCGTACAAAAGGAGAAGGTCTCTCAAAGATATACTCGTGAGATCAAAACTATGAAAATGACTAATACACGTGCGCGAACGTAGTGCAGGCCTGTCAACTTATTGTTATCACTGTCGATGCAAGAATTTCAGTGTTAAGCAACTGTCAGGTCTAATACTGGGAGAGGGGGGGTCCGGACCCCCCGACCCTCCCCCTGGATCCGCCACTGGCCCCCTTTACCCAGGATTTCACCCTTTTAACAGAATCACCAACAATCAAAGATTTGATAACACACTGTTTATTGCCATGATCATTCAGTTTCTGGATTACACATGTAGATCGCCTACTACGTTCACACTAAATTGCACCCTTGATTAACTATTTTATTGTAGTTACTGCATACAGTGCCCATTAAATTTGGACTCAACACACGCCTGATTTAAGACACTTGTCAGTGACCTGATTTAAAACAAGAGATAAAGACAGTTTGGTGTCTTACGTCCTTATAAAATAATGACATCGGGCCGTTTGTCCACACCATCCTTCACCGTAATCTAGTTACGATGATTAATTTGTTTTTGGATTATTTATTTCTTTTCGCATTTTCATAAAACATTTTCCGTGTAAGGACGTTCGCGCTAATTGTTTAGGCGCTTTCTTCAACAACTGCGCACATAATTCATGCCACGATGTCACGCCATGTCATGCTTCGAGTGCGCCCGCCTGAGTGAGAAAATTAATAACATAAAAAAGTGCGTATTATTTTTGTATGGATTTAGCGATCGTGGACGCTATGTGACCCCTGTTTTTCTACTGTTTCTCTAATTTTGTGAAAAATGGTGTAGAACTATGATTTTTCATATTTTCTGCGCATGCGCCATCGAAGTTTGCAAACACCTTTTTAAAGGGCTTAGATTTATTGAAAGGTTTACATCAATTAGAGTTACTTGCACAAGACCGACTTTGACGAAAATAGTTTGGCTCATTGACGCAATGTTAAATGTTTAAACCAAATACTATAGAGATCATTTTTTCTCAAAATCAGGGTATTTTTCCAGATGTATTATCTCTGAAACCGAGTCGGTGATTCTCAGTTTTTTGGTATGATATGACCGCTGGAAAAGTTTGACAAAAATCTATAGTGAAGAATATTTTAGCGCGAACGTCCTTAATTTAGACTTGACACACACACACCTGATTTGAAACAACTATCAGTAGCTTGGTTTACAACATGATGGCATGACAATTCTTGTACCTCCTTTCACACAATAAATGAAATCATTCCAACAATACAAGTTTCCCACCCCGGAAAAACAAGATTTAGCTTGATTTGCAATAACTTCCGGCGCCAAAACGTCAGACCACATGTTGACGTCTGTCAAGATCCCTTGAAATGACTGTTTCGGATCAAACCCTTTATCGTCTTGCTCTTGTCCAAGCACCAAGGAGCCGCCAGACTTAATAGTGTAGCCTTTCTTGAAACTATACCCGTTCAGTCGACTTTTTCCATCCAGGTAGAATCTGTATTCACCATTGAAGCTATCCCAGGTCGCACAGATGTGATGCCACTTTCCGTCATTTGCTGACACGTGTGTTCGTCTATGATTAAAGAAAATATCATTTAAAACCATTAGAGTGGTTTTCACTTGAGTGCCGAAAGTAATTCGCATTTGCGTTGGTTTTGCACTACTACTCAATGTTTTAAAACACGAGCCACTTACTCAGCAAATCAAAAGTAAAACCAAACCCAATCGTGACTCGTTCTCACGCGTTTTCCCGCGCTTTACGCCGGCTACATATATTTACTTCGAGTTTTGATTGGATCACTGGACTCAGTTTGCGTCCTTTGTGATTTGCCTGAATAATTACTTAACAACAATGAACCAATAAACGTTTCTGTCTACTTTTTTTCTAAACATTTTAATTGCTTTTCTACCAGTGGGGCACTCTTAAATTTAAAGAGTAACAGGTATCAGTGTAAATTACTATTGGAGTTTGCAAGGTTTGCTTAATAATAAACGAGATCGAAATAAACTTTGAATTCATTTAAATTCCTCTGAAGCCCATGTTAAAAAAATTTGATTGGTTCTGCTATCAGTTAATAAAATTGTTCACTTCAAAGTTTTTCTCTGTCGTTATTGCCAAAACAGATCACGTGGTATAACATTGCATGAGCCCATAGAACGCCCTTGGACGTACTATTAGTAGCAACAATAGTTGAATGACTAACGTGCCGCAGTCTCGCTGATCACTGTACTTGGAAATATTTTGTTCTAAAACACAAACGCTCTCTGCGGGAAGCTATTAGCAAATAAGCCCTCAACAGAAACATTCTGCTACAACAGACCACGATCGGGCGCGCCTTGCCCTTAAATACTTGAGGGAAGACATTATTCCTGTATGTGGCTTAAAAATAACTTAAATTGCAGGTTTCTGATTGTCTTCTTTATACAGGTTGCGCATCGTTTTCTGTTCGCTAATTAATAGAAAAGTTTAAAACCACCTCTTGTTTACAGCTATTGAAAAATCACTTCAGAAAAAAGGATAAAATGCCTATACATAGCGTTGAAAAATGGGCTTTAAGAACCTTTCCCCAACCTCCAACCAGCACAGGTCATATTATCAAGGCTTAATTATAAAAGGCTGCCTTAACGTTGTGATGCACTACACTTTAAATTCTTACCTATACTCGCCACCAATGTACAAGTAAAAGTTAGCATAGTTGAAGATAAGAAGGTCATTGTACTCAGCGGACGAGCCGTAGCTGAATGGCGTTCCAGGGTTTGCCTTCTTTGTCTTCATCCGGAAAGAGACAGTGAATTGTTTCAGGTCAGGCATGCCCCAGAGTTGAACATAATCGGAAGTTCCTTCCTCCGTAAACTCAAGGTCGTAGTCTGCATTGCAAATTAAAAATAGTAATAATAGAACGGAAATAAGATTAATTTGTACACAAAGGAGAATAATTAACCACACGAGGTTACTCATTGCTATTACTATTCTTCTTCTTTATATTATTTTTTAGATTTTCAAAGATTTCTGAAACTTTTCCGATGATTCCCCTCGTTCTTTCGAACATCTGTATTTTCTTTTCCTTTCTTTCTTATATTTCACTTAAAAAAATTGTTCAGCATACATTATTATTAATAATCATGGGATAGTGGACTAAAATCATATTCAAGCGTGATAATGAAAGGAAGAAAAATGTTCATTCTTTCCGTCTACGATTATTTCAACAATACTTCGTAAGATTTCAATAAGCATTTGGTTTTTAGAATATTTTAGAAAACCTTACAAGTGTTACGAATTTTATTTTATAGATAGGGCACTCTGGACGTGTCGATAAGTATAATTTAATAATGTTAAGACAACCATGAACTTATGATGGAGTTTATACGGAATTTCAGTTGAAAGAAAAACATACGATTTGTTGGGCCTCCACTAGCACATCCTTCCATGATTCGTCTTTTCTCTAGTAAAGAATGAAATGAAATGCTCAAACAATACTCATGGGAAATAGTTTCAAAAGTCAATTAAATCAAGTAACGAGGTAATCGTTTAAATCGATACAGTTGTTCAGGAAATCTTACTTTAGAATATAAAAATATCGGTGATTGATCCTAAACCAGTTTTACAACTTTATCAAATCAACTATTACTTGTTTGGGATAAACAAAATATCTTTAAATTATTTGTCCATACATAAAAAAGTGAAAGTTGTTAGTCAGAAGTATTTGAGAGTACAAAATTTTTGAATGAACAAACCCATCGTCAAATTCTAATTATCGGCAACAAATGTATCTTCCATGCAAACAAAAACCGTAAAAACCATTTCAAGGCAATGCGTTTGTTTGCAGCAAGCTAATTATGCTTACATTGTGTTTTCCTTGCAGGTCAGTGTAAGATTTTGTTAAGTAATCCAACGACAATGACATGGTTTTAGATCATACTAATCAGCCCCAAAACAAGTTTCTTTACTGCGAGAAAACTCTTAAAACTTAATAATAAAGTGAGAGGGAAACTTTTTGAGAAGGTACATGTGGTGCCGAATCAATAACCTTGTTCAGATTGAAAACCAAAAATAAAGACAGTATATTGTCACTTTGTCCGGCTATATAGCGATATATTTTTTTACCTTGCTTTGTTTTCTCGTTAGGTCCTTCAGGTTCACTTGATCTTCGTCAGGTTTTGCCTCCCCGTCTTTCTCGTAGTCTGCGCTATCAAAGTGATACGCCTCGTTTAAATACACCTCAACCTGGCTACATTACCATAACAGACTGGGGCTTCATTCCTCGCTTGCGTGTTGTTAACAGCTCATTATTATCAATATACGCGGCCAAATTGAAAACCGCCCTCTTGAAAACACGTGCTTTGCGGGCCGCAAATGACTCCTAGCGGGCCGGTAATGCATTAACGGCCCTGCAGCTGATTGGTTCTCGGTTCATCATCCGATGAATATTAACCAATCAGGTCACGTTCAATGACGCGGGAAAACCATTTAGGCGCGAACAGCTTGCGTACAGCAAGTTTTAAAGTAAAAAAAAGTCTCGAACAGTTTCTCGCTGAGCGAATAGTGTTCGAAAAGAAAAATCAAAGCTTATTTGTTATGAATGGGACAAAATGCAGCTAAAAGATTCGGATGTAGAAGCAAAAGCACAAGGGGAAGATATAAAGAGGGCAACTTCTTGTTGTCTTACGAGAAACGAAACGCAACAAAACAACGGTTCACTTCATTTTGTGCTTCTCGGGTCGAGCTAAATTAGCTGAAGCATTGCGGGGATTTTACGCCGAGGCTCAACTGGAGAATGTAAGTTCGTAAATTATTATTATCCATTCATTTTCAGAGACACAGCAGCTCTTTTTAACTACACCTATACGATACATGGGCCTCAGTGTAGCATAGCACAAAATTTTCAACGCGAAGTACTTGTATTATTGAACATGTGAAGCTCATTTAATGTGTTAGTTTAAGCTTATATCTGGATGTTCAGGGATGTTATTTGGCCTTGTATATTGATAATAATGATAATTAAATGACTTTTTTCGGGAATATTGTTTATTTGCTCCCTTGTAGTGTCATTTACGACCCTTGCGCTTCGCGCTCGGGCCGCAAATGACACTACGCGGGCGCAAATAAACAATATTCCCTCAAAAAGTCATTTTATTGTCCTATTCGATTTAAGAAGAAAAAAATAGTTAACCCAAAGCGGGAAAAAAACATGACCTTTCAATGAGCTAAAACCACATTCAAAAGACCTCGATCATTTTTTTAAAGTAGGTGTCACGCCAAACGCATCAATTGCTTGGAAGCGGAAAAAGAACAAGTCGATTATTTCCAAAAAAAGACGTTCAAATGACATCAACAATGGCATAAGCCATTTAAACAATTTTACACATGCGACAGTTAAATCATTCTTGGCGCCGAAACATTTTGAATAAGGCGGAGCAGATGATCACAAAACAAACGCCAAGCATTCACTGTTTCAAATAGCTCTTCTTATAACAACCATTTCCACCGATTCGTTAAACTCACCATTGTACTTAAAGGTGCTAAAAGTAATTGATTCGTTGACGATGTGCATACTTTTGCAATAGTTGAGATACTTAGTTCGAACAACCTTTTTCAACATTTCCATTTATGGTCTCATTTTGGGATATATTTCAGCTTATCGTGAAAACGGAAGTTTTAAACAAAGACTACGAGCATTAAATAACAAATAAATTTGAGTCGAAAAACTATTCAGGTAATGCATTTTCGATTTCACTGCATTACACTGAAAAACTGTCTAATGCGACGAAAAAGGTCGATTACATGTTGAGCAGGACAAAAAAAACTGACAAAATGTAAACTAACCATTAGTTGCTTTTATTTCATGCGCGTCAGCCGGCAATGAGTCATTGCTCGTAAAGCTGAGGTGAAAAAACATAAACATATCATACTACCATTTTCGATGCACCGTGAACGGCAAACTTTTTTCCACATTTTGTCACGAGCAGAACATTCAACTTTGTCTAAACAAACTGTCGCGTTTTACAAGTTAACCAATTAACGTAAAAAAATTCCTCAAAATATAATAACAAAATTAATCAACGAAGATTGCTGTCTTAGCATTTACCAGAAATATAAAGCTGCCATTTGCTGTCGACATTCATTGAAGAAACATAAAACGTCGACGCAAAAGTTCTCAAAACCCGTGTTTCATGTGCAGAAACACACAGGCGCAGCTGTCAACATGACATGTTTGCTCTCCAAACGTTGTCGGTTCAGTTGAAAAACGCGACGGTTTGTCAAGGCAAACTTGAATGTTTTACGCGTGAAAAAACGCGGAAAAAAGTTGGCCGTTCACGGTAGCTCGAAAATGGTAGTAATAGAAGTCGTAGAGAACAGTGAAACCTTGTTTGTTTTGTTATCGTTCGTTAAGCCGTAGCTAACTTTGCATCAAATTTCTCCTAAAAATGCAGATCAAGAGAATAGCATGACTGCCTGCAGCATGATCAGATCTTTAAGACCCAAGATGGCGGAAATGTTATCGGTAGTGTTACCAGTGTTATATTGGTCACTTTTTTTCATAATCTTTGTCGATTTCCTGTTTGTCAAATTGAACACCACGTCTACTTCGAAACTTCGACAGTTCCACAACTGATTTCATTTTGGACAACCCAACCGGGTAACATATTAACGGTTTGGAACTTTTCTTTAGAAGTTGTCGGCGTGAGTCATCCCAAGAAATAAATTTGCACAGAGGCGGAAAGCAGGGATTTGAATTGTTTATTCAGAAAAGAATCTCATTGGTTTTTTTTTAATATAGCAAATACAATGCGATTTGTAGCTTCAATTGAAGTGTTCAGTTCGTCCCAGGATTATGTGAGGTAAGGACTTCTACAAATATGCTTCATGTCGTAATCATTGTGTATATAAACAAATAGACCTCTATGGCCAGTTATGTGGTTTCTTTGCACAGTTGAGAGACTGGATATGTTCCTCCGAATTCCGTTTGGCATAGAAGAGCCAGCCTTGTATTTGGATTTGCTAATAAACCATTATCATTATTGAGAGCAACAGAGTATATCGAGAATTGACTGTCTGCGGGAAATAAAAAAAGCTTTTCACTTTACTTGAAAAGTACAGGGTAAGAACTGCTAGTTTTGCACGCTGTGTTATCATTTCTGACAACTTACAAACAAACATTTCCATACTTTGTCTGATTTAAAATCTTCTCAAAGTTAACATTCTCACAATTTTCGATCAAGACAATCTCATTTCTTGGATAGATTTGATAAACAGAAAGACATAAGGCCCGGGTTGCTTCATTAAGCAACAATACAGGTTTTTTCTCTTTATGTAAGAGAGAACAACAGACTTCCGATTTTATTGTGCTGCAAACGAGAAGCACTCTAATGCTTTGATACATTTCCATCCTGTTTCGTAAACACAGTGACGACGCATGGGATCTTAATACGAGACAGATAAGAAACAAACAACGTTGTAACTGTAGCATGCAACAGCTTGAAAGTGTTTCATGCCGATGCAAACATTATAAACGTAAACAAGCCATCCCGATCAACATAAGGAACGTTACTTTTTGTTTCGCTGCTTCACAAAAAGCCTGATCTTGTAAAGGAATGAGGAACCTTTGAAATCGATTGCAGAATTCGGTTTGAATATTTTTTTCTTTAGAATTAAACAACGCTATTTCATTTTGCTCGAATAAAGCTGTCTTAGTATACGGACAAAACAATTGACGTTATGTAAATTTTTTGGATTCGATGAGAATTTGAGGAATTTGCACATGGACTAGGGGGATGCATTGACAGTGTTCCGTCGCTACATGCTTTGATTTTCCATCCAAACCAAGTGAAGGAAAACAATCATTAAACAGACTTTAAAACAAGAATGGGAAAAATCAATAAATCAATGCATATTTTGACAAAATAGCTATGCTATTAACGATGCTGACGTCGCTGGTTACCCTTGCATGACCTCAGAAATCAGAGCATATAGCGACTAAACACTGTCAATGCGCCCCCCTAGTCCAGGTGCAAATTCCTCAAATTCTTATCGAATCTAAAAAATTTGCATAGCGTCAGCTGTAGAATTAAAATGACAACAAGGCCGTGTTCACAACAGAGTTGAAGCAGTGCTTCACTTTAAAAATATATTTCATCCAAATCAAGGCAGCTCCAACAACGTAAAATAGCGCAAAGTGTGTGTAAGATATTCATTTAAATGTTCCGGTAGTTTTATTCGCTTCGTCCGGTTCATATAATTCAGAAAAAACGTAAATTTGGCGACTTCGCCACATTTTGACGCAAAAGGTGAGTTTATAACATTAGCTCAAACTTTGTCATCGTTGCAAATAGCTGAATGTGATTTGGAGCTAATAAAACTGATACATTGAACCTTCTTTTTCTTCGTTTGTTGTGCTTTTAGGTGAAATTTGGAAGCGCTGGAGCGTTCCAAACTTCGAAGTTCGCCCGGAGTTAATAGAGAATTTAAGCTTCACGTTCTAACGGCAAACGGCAAACGTCAGAATGGTGCTGACTGTTTATTTTTTCTCTAATTAATGAATAAATCCATCAGAAAAATGGAAAATAATTTACTGACTCACACCAAACACGAAACTACTCACTTTGACGTAGTGAGCGATAAAAGTCAAACGGTTTCCTTTTTGCCGTTCCCGGGAAAAATAAACGTGAAGCTTAACCTCTCTAATATTTTGATGTCCAAATTGTACAGCGGTTTCTGTTCCGACGATTTTGCGGAAACTTGAACAGTCATGGCAAGATATTATTACGAGCTAACTGCAGCCGTGTAAACGAAATCTTTGCGCTCAGTTATCTGTAAATAGCAATTTCATCCAAAAAGTAGTGTCCAATAAATGTAACATCGCGCAAAACTAACGAATATTAGATCAAAATATTGACATACATATTATTCAACGATAAACTTCGTATAAAATGCGAAAGTTTCAGGGAAATCGAGTCAGAAATGATGAAGTTATTAGAGTTTTTAGACAGGCATACAGCGCGTCATTTATTTCAATCGAGTCACCTTAATCCACTCCTTTATGCATCAGCATAGTTAGTGGAGGGAACACTAACTATAAAAATGCATCGCACCACTGAGGACCAGATCAGGGGGATCAGATGGACGCCTTTCTTCTACTTGGAAGACCTGGATTACGCTGATGATCTAGCCTTACTATCACACACCCACACGCACATTCAAGAGAAGACGCAACGCCTCAACACCTTTGCAAAGCAAGTTGGCTTTAACATCAGCAGCAAGAAGACTGAAATTATGGCGCTGAACACCACCAACACACGACCAGTCCAGATTGATAATGAAGAACTTCCGTACACAGACAGATTTACCTATCTCGGCAGCATCATCAGTAAAGATGGAGGAACTGACCTGGACATCCAGAGCCGTCTCAAGAAGGCTAGGAACTCGCTCAACATGATGAATAAGGTATGGCGCTGCTCCACTTACAGTACTTGTACCAAGCTGAAGCTCTATCACAGCTGCGTCCTCACAACCCTTCTGTATGGTTCAGAATGTTGGCGTTTAACGGAGAAGGATCTAACAAAACTCTCCACATTTCACACCAAGAGCCTTCGGCGTATTTTACGCATCTTTTGGCCTAATGTAATCTCAAATAAAGATCTCTTTGAACGGTGTGGAACTGAACCAATGGCTACCATCCTGATGAGGAGACGCTGGAGGTGGATTGGCCACGTCACTCGCCAAGAAGCCTCCATTGCAACAACTGCTATGCACTGGACGCCAGAAGGGAAACGAAAGAGAGGTCGCCCCAAGATCACATGGCGACGGACGATTGAGAAAGAAATAAAGGAGATGGGGAAGACCTGGGAGGGCATCAAGTTCATGGCAAGGGACCGCCAGATGTGGAGGGAGCACGTTGCTGCCCTACATGCCACTTAGGCATAAAGGGCATGAGTGAGAGTGAGTGATATTGACATACATATTATTCAACGATAAACTTCGTATAAAATGCGAAAGTTTCAGGGAAATCGAGTCAGAAATGATGAAGTTATTAGAGTTTTTAGACAGGCATACAGCGCGTCATTTATTTCGATCGAGTCACCTTAATCCACTCCTTTATGCATGAGCATGCATGAGGGAACACTAACTATAAAAAGCAAATGAACAATGTTCTCCAATGCTCGTTCAGATCACACACTGTACATGAAAATCAACATACTCTCCAACCGGGCATAGAAACATTTTAGGTCCACCAGTACGAACTAGAACATGTAAATTTGATCATTGGCTTTGATATTTGGAGCTTTGTGCTCTCAAAAACTAGCAGAAAGACTTCCGAAACCTAAACATCTGAACGGGTGGTGAATTTTCCAAAAGTGCGAAAGAATTACAATCAACCCTTTTCAACGGTGTCAATTTTTTTTCGTGCAAAAAATCTTCATAAACAATCTGAAGTAAATACTATTTGTGAATAGATATTGGTAAATTCTTTGTGAAACCCAATTTGCACAAAATATGACGCCACACGTTGAACATAAAACCCATGCATGCTGTACATATAGCAGAAACGGAATGTTTGTCCTCGTCCTTTTTATATCACTACTTGTTTCCAGAACTTTTCATCTTCTTCAGAATATTCTCGCATCTTAATTATGTGATGCTTTGTTGATTACGAGTTTGTCATCTGCCAAATGAACAGCAAATAATCCAAAGAGTTACTGTTCCTCTTGTCGTCTGTCTCGTCCGTTTTGAAGTCGTTATTTCGTTGCAAGATAACAGGTTTGATCCAAAAATCAGAAATCAGTTTCTTATTGTGGTCATTTCAACGCGTTTCGGTATTCTACTGATAGAACATTCAAACGACTGTTAATAATGACATCACAGTTCAGGTTAGCTAGGACAAAGAGATACTGGCTATAAAGCCTAAAATTACAGCTATCATACTCAACGAAATTTGTGGGGAACTGATACAACAACTATCATTCATCTGTTGCAATACCTGAAATGCAGTTAGTATGGTTGCGCAAGTAATAATTTGAACGCACAAAGAACAAAGTCAACCCAAAAGCATAATTTGCTTTAGGGAAGATCATAGATATACAAGCCGAGGCAAAACTCCATTTCTTATGACATATTTGAAGAGCCACACTTGTCCTTGTACAGCAACTCTTTTCTGGAGCAATTTTATATTCTCGTTTAGTTTTTTTTTACAAGAAACATGATAGCTAAATATGACTGGATCATTTCCGATTGTTTGGTTGAAGACAACTTAGCGAATGTTGACGGTCACTAAGCAGACAAGTCATATTCAACAATGATTCGAACTTGCTGACGTCATCTCAAGATATTGGGTCAACTGTTTTGGATATGTGGTCTAGACAAACTGGACGAAATTTCTTCCTTAAATAATCCGTTAAAAGCAACGGAATACATAAAGGGCATTATCATTAAGAGCAGACCGCCCGCATAAAATCACTATAATTTTTCCCTATTTATTTATACCGGAATGTACAAGTGCGAGTGCCGGCGGTGGTGTCATTTTTGCCATATACTAAAATTAATAACATGCAGTCCCTTTGTATTTAACGTTTCTCTAAAACGATCATCGATCCATTCGAATATTTTTAACAACTTGCAAGACTTCAAGGCTGGGCAGCTTTATTTCCGGTCACATTGCATTGCAAATGGAAAACGCTTTGTTGTTATTAGAAACCCATCCTGTTCCATCAACACATGAATGGTTCACTGCGTCCATGTAGAAGGCAAACAAAGACACCCGCAGCTTGAAGTTTTTCAAGAAGATCGATCTATTTCTTTCTACACTAAGCCAAAACAAGCATCCTGATCGCCATTGAAATCGCTTTGCAAATCTTTATAGGTCTTTATGTAACAGCTTCGACTGAAACAAAAGGAATCGGTTTTGACCGATTTAGTTTAGTCTGTAAAAATGTCTCGTTTTCAATCACTGCAATTGTTCTAACGCAGGAAAAGAGCAAATAATCGGGAGCAGATAAGCACAAAGCGAAGGCAATGTATGTATTTGTGGTGCAAGATGGCGGGTTCTCAGTTAAACTAATGATAACATGCTGTGTCATAATATGCTCAGTCAAAGGGTGTAATTAAACGATATTGGATCACCTGTTAAGTAGTCCTCATTGTAACTGTTTGGCAAACGGGAAGTCGTTTTCCTTCTTGATTTCCATTTAAAAGAACAACAGAACACAGTTAAGAATAGACAAGTTTAACAATAAAATTTATTTTACTCAAATAACGTTGCGCAAGTAAAGATTACCAACCACAAAACGTAAATCTACCGTCAAGCAAATGCTAAATAGCAATTATCTCTTTTCTTAAATAGGAGATAGACAACGAATTTTTTTTTCAATACTGAAAATTATCGGAAGTGTAAAAATCATAAAATTGTGCTTCTCTTGAAAACGCAAAAGAAACAGATTTCGTGGTGTGCCGAGGTTAACAGTTAACGCAGCGCAATTGAAGTTGATATCTTGTCTCATTTACTAGGAGTATAAGCCAGTTATCTCTTATGATAAATGCAATGAGAGCAATTAACGTGTATCGTTTTATTTATTATCATTTTCATACATGAAACAATAGCACGACGGCAATTATAACTATTTCATTCTAGTCTTTTGCGCCAGGTCATACATAGGCACCGCTTTCGGAATAAAAATGTTAATGTTCTTAGACAAAATTTGAAATCCCGGATATGCAACCTAATTTGAACGAAAATCAAGACCGAAAACTGTGATGTATGAACCACTTTGTTTACGTTGAACTTGTTGGTTTAATATGGAAGCCACTTTCATATGTAACTGACGTCGAGGGGCAGCAGTAATACTGTGCCTGGGGACTGGAAAAATGTGTTCGTTGCAGTTGAAACGGGGTTCGTCTTACAGTGGAACCAATGTATCGAATAGCTTTATAACGAAGTTCCTGGTATAACGAACCTCATTAAATCGGGGTTTTAAACCACTAGGGTTTGGTTTTCATACATTTTTGGTCACTCTAAAGGATATCCTTTGTCCTACCGTTTGTTTCGTTTCAGTTTGAGTGGCATGCCTGAGAACTCGCTCGGTGTAGCTAGGTGCATTGACACTACAAACAACGTTTAAATTTACCGGTTATACTTGGTTATAAGGTACTTTGTTCCATCGGTCTTCTGCTGTATAGGGCGCAAGTTGAAGAGGGCCTGCGCGAGATAGGAATCATTTTATCTCTTTGCGAGTCCCTCCCCTCGCGGGGGTCCCTCTATCTCGGCGACCTACTATCACTGTAGTTTTCCTGATCCTGAATAATGTCAATACTGAACTGCTAAACATTTCACAGTTGCGTGAATTCGTCGAGCTATTAGTCACCGCTCATTACTTACCGTGTTGGGGTGGAATTGAAGGGTGTGAGCTGCTTAGACAAAGAGTGCCTTTTTTCATTTACTTTTTGTAAATGTTCCATTGAAGCTTTTCAGATTCTGGGCATTTCTGGGCTTTCTTAGCAATTCTTTTACAAGTGCCAAACATTGGAAAACACTTTTTGATGACATATTCCAACTATGGAATTTACTTGTGTGGCTTTTTATTATCCTTCGCCATCTCTCAGCAATTCCTTGAAAAAACAGTTAGTTTGGTAATTAACTCAGACAGTATTATTGTTTTTGTAGCAGACCTATGGAACGGCCATCGGCAGAGGAGTTGCTGAACCACAGATTCGTTTCAGTTTCCATGGACTGGTAATCACAGAATAGCAAGAGAACTGTGACCTTGTGCTTAACGTCAACAGCAATTTCATCCTTCGCCATCTCTCAGCAATTCCTTGCTAAAACCTAGAAACATTTTGTCATTTTATAAACGACGAAAATTTTTTCGAATCGATCCACAAACATGCATCTTCCTGAATGACATGAGAAAATTGCTCCGTCGCGCACACTCTGAGATCGGACCCCTGAAAATCTAAATCGAACGTAAATTATAGACACTGCTCAAAGTCTAAGGAAAAATGGATTGCGTTAAACGCTGGGGGCGACAAAGATGCATCAAAATGGAAAGTATAGAAAAGTCATTCAGAAAATTGAATTCAATTCCTTTTAGTAAGACTCTCTGGTTCATGGGGGCTGATGAAGACCATACATGAGGATTTTGTCCTGGTTGGAAAAATACTTTTTTTCTTATTCAATTAAATAGGTTGAGTCGGATTTCGGTGCCCGTTAGAGACTCTATAACTATGGTACGCTTGACAGGACACTGCTACAAAATGCTTTATTGAAAAAACTCTGTCCAGCAACTAAATCCATTTGATTACAAGCACAAACTTAATAATCCATAGCCATACAGACATTTTCTGGTTGTAGGACCGTGAGAACCAGAAGGAACAAATCCTAAAAACCAAAAACACCCCTCACATATAGATAATGCTAGTAATTATTGATTATCCAACAAACAACACACTGCAACAAGAAAGATACTAAAAGATAGAAAAAAAAAAACATAACTTTAGTTTTCGAGGTCTAAGCAACGTCGACGAGAACACCCAATAGTGACCACTGTGTTTAATGCTAAAAACGTAGGAAAATGGGTGACAAAACTATGAGCCTGGAAAAGATATGTTGATTATGCAGTGGACGAGCTTCGATTACAAGATTGGCACGGGGCAAAAAATATTAAGAGTAAAGCAATGCGCAAACTCAGCTTCTTAACATATACTGTTCATACATTCTCTATTATTCAATTTGAACTTCTAGCGACGGCTACGCCACACGCAGTACTGCACATCGTACCGTTGTCAGTTGACAAACAATTTGATTACTTTTTGACACCTTCTGGCCAATAAAAACAAAAGAAGTAAGGAAGGCGGAGTTGACCACCGTCGAAGAGCGAATATGGAACTTGAAAGCTCTTACTTCTACAGTTTCACTTTGATAGGCCAGCGCAAACAAAAGTCATCAAAACGTTCTCAAAAAGATGTCCAAAAAATGTCAAAACTTAATCATATTTTGTCAAGTGGCAACAGTATAACGGCAACACTGCTACAGCATTAGCTTACTGTCGGAAAGAGCCACCGTCAGGCCTATCGCTTGGCTTACAAAAAGAAGGTGAAGTTATTCCTGTGTTGCCCCTGACGCCATAGATGAAATCTGCCCAGGCGTATAGATTTCCCTCTACGCGAAAGCAATATTTCGCGAGATCAGCAATTGACTTTTCAGGCAACACATCCTTCCACACATTGACATTTGACAGTGTTCCTACAAAGGAGCCCTTCTCCTCAAAGGTAAAGTCAGGCCAAACTGCGGTTTGTCTTTGCCCCAACACCAAGGATCCTCCTGCCGTAATTTCGTGTCCTGTTTTGAAATCCATGCCCGTCTTGGCCAATTGCCCGTCTTTGAAAAATTTCCATTCGCCATTGCTATTTTGCCAAGTGGCACAGATGTGATGGACTTGGTCATCATTAGCACTGACGTCTGTGTCCCTGTAACAAAAATAAAATTAACTTATGCACACGCCACAAATAGACTACGTCTACGCGTGGGAACAAAGGGTCGATAGAAGTCCAGTTTGGTACCATCTTTATTCATATTCTAACTCTGAATCTTCATTTTCCCTATTCTGTTTAATCCATTAATCTCTCGGTCCCTTTCCTCTTCTTTCATGGACATCTTACAATTCATACAAGTCACAGCGCCATTCATTACGGCATGTTTAGATTGCGTAAATCCTTAGAGAGGAGGAAAGTACTAAAATGCATGAAACAAATAGCATCCACCTCTTGAAAATGAATATTGTCGAAAAGGGAGCAATTTGTCGAGTGTGAAAAAAATGTTAATAAGATACTTCTATCTGTCACACTGGTATCTGAGTGGTTGTCTACAGCTCTCTTCATGAAAATGTATCGCCAAGGAACTCTGATAACCAAATTTAACAATATCATTTGTGGATAGAATTCCTACCTTACTTCACCTCCAATGAACAACTGAAAGTCCTTGTAGTTATAGATAAGCAATTCGTTGTTACTCCCAGGTACAGCATAGCTAAAGGGTGTGCCCTTTTGTCCACCGGGCCCTGCTTTCATTGAGAAACAGACAGTGAACTGCGTCAAGCTTGGCATACCCAAAATGTACACGAAATCGGTAAGTGGGCCATCCTGCGTTGGGAACTGGAAATCGAAATCTGTTAAATAACAAAAACAAAAACGAAGAACTTTAATTTTGCACAAAGGATACTGAAGAGCCGCTCGGAGATACAAACTATATCCACGCCTTTTCTCAAATTAAGGAACTTAAGCAAACCCCAACGGGGTTATCAAACATCGAAAACCAATCTCGAAGTTCCGCTGAATTCCACTAAATCGCTTAAAAGACGCGAGCTTTTGCCTATAGCTTGTGAACTTTAAATTTCATTTTCTCAGGCTCTGATAAGAAATTGTTGTACCAAAATTATTCCACCTTATTGCAAACGTTTGTGTTACTGCTTCAAATATCTTATCAAAAGAAATATTTTCTAACAACACCAAACACCGAAAACAAATTTTGAAATTTCACTGAATTCCACTGAATCGCTTAAAGACGATTTTACGAAATGGCTGCACGTGAGAATTTCCCTATAGCTTGTGAACTTTGAAATTCATTTTCTAAGACTCTGATAAGAAATAGTTGTTGGTGTTGTCAGTGATAATTACTTACATCTTTACCTTTTATTTAGGGTAGAAACTAACGCAATAGGATTTAAATTATTCTGGTACTCGATTTTTGTCCAACTTAAATAAATATTACTCGACTTCCTGGTGGATTCCGTCTTAAATAAATAAACCTCAAAATTTACTTTAACTGAGAGAAGAAAAACCGTTACATACTTCTCGGTGGGAATCCTCCTTCGCATCCATAGAAAAGAGCAAAACAAACAAAGGCAAAAGCACCCAGCATGATCTAAAAACATACGGAAAACAAATGCGTGAATTGTTTAACTGCGTTTATTCTCCTATAACGATTAGCACACCCCATTTAACGCACCTCATGTAACGCTTATTCCGATAATTTGGTGGTACCACATAAAGACAATATTTCAACCAAACTGACGAGTTTTAGTTTGTCCTCATAACTCCCCTGCTAAAGAATATAATGATATGGTCGGTAATGAGAAATCACTTGTTCTTGCTGATCACAAATAAAAGGGCAAGTATTGGAAATCGCTTTACGAAAACATTAAAAGTCAGTGAAACATTTTTCCCTGTTCTTTTTCATTTTAACAGCTGAATCCTGATAACTCGAACCTTTAAGGGAAATCGAAAAAAGTTCGAGTTACCGGGGCTTCAAGTTATCGGGGGTTCTAGTAATCGAGGGTAAAATTAGTAACAAAATGATTTGGAGTGGAATTAAAGAAGGTTTGAGCTATTGAGGGTTCGAGCTACCGGGATTCAACTGTAGTCGCCCAAAACCTGTCGCCGCTTGATTCCAGTTTCTGAGTTCTGTGACATGTAAAAAAAACGACTTGGAATATTGCAGCTGAGCCTGGATTGGATGCTATTCTATCTTACCTTTCAGAAAGTAAGAGTGAGTGTTCTGCAAAGGAATCTTTGCGACTTGGCAAGTAGGTTATCTATTGTAGTACCTGTATTTACCTTGCTTGATTCTTTCGGTTCACCTAATCCTCTCAAGACTTCTTTTCGTCTTCGTCGTCGTAGCTTCGATCGTATTCTGCGCTCGTAGGGTTGACAGAAGCCTCCTTAAATACATTTCAACCTGAACAATTAACCGTTCTTTTGATTCGTCCGTTATAGACACCAACACTGTGCAAGATCTGCTTTGCATTGTTTTAAGAACCAATGGCGCACCTCGATCCAGGCGTCGTCAGACGACTCTAAATTGCTGGCTTGCGTACGTGCGGAACAGTGGAACAATTTTAAAAGAAAATCAATATAACCCGAAGTGGAAGAAAACATAACACTTAAAACACTTAATGGGTATTAAAGTCATCTAAAAGACTTAGAAGTGGAAAAAAAAAACATTTCTATTAAGAAAATTTGTCTTGTTTCAACAACTCTAAACTGCCCCAGTCGAGAGCAGTGCCAAAAAGACCTGTTTCTACATGTTGGTAATGCTTTTTAAGATATATTTTTTAACGTATGTTAACGGTTTTTTATTTTATTTTTACCACTGGTGCCTTCCTGTTTGATAAACACAATATTGGCTATGGAAAGCAATAAGTCGGCTTGGGGCCGCTTGAGCAAGACTGCTTAAATTACTCACTAACTCCTTCCTTTCATTACAAAGAACGAAATAAGAAATGCACTTAAAAGAGAATAACGCTATAACTGCACGTTTCGCAGAAAGTCAACCAGAACACTGAATCGTGACCACCGTGGGAACTTTGGCTGTAAACACAACATTCGATTTTGGAAGAAAAGGCTAGTTGACCCGAAACGGGCCGTTTACGTATGTATTCAAGAGTTTCTTAAGTAGGTGCCCGTTTCTACGAAAATAATGAAAAAAAAAAACAAAACAAAACACGTAGAACAGAGGAATGGATTTGTAGGCATGTGTGGTTTCTCGAACCGTGAGAACTAGAAGGAACAAAACTTACACCTCTACATCTGATAGCAAATAATGACTAGCGACAAACACCGTACCAAGAAAGATATGTAAAAGGGAATAAAACCATAACTTGAGATTTCGCGGAGTGCTGACCAATTTCGACAAGAACACTTAATCGTGACCGACCTAAAAAGTACTGTTACATGCTAAACAACAAAATTGATGTCAAAATTAAGAGCTTAGAAAAAGACAGTTTTGATCCCAACATTAATTTCTAGACGACCTTCGATCGCAAGATCGGCACGAGAATGTCAAGAATTAAATTATGTGCAAAGTAAACTTCTACTTTGCACTTTTCGGGGCCGTTACGGCTGGTTCACACAAGCGACACGACATAACGGCAAGGTCATTAAAATGTAGAAAACGCTTCACGTTGTTGTTATGTCACCAGTGTGAGTATCACAACGTAAATAACGACATATATAGTAGGAACATAATGACATAGTAGGAACATAAGGGCGTAGGCATAACAGGCATAACATCATAAGGAAAAAAACTGATATTTTCTTTATATTGTTATGTCGCTAGTGTGAACCACGCGGACACTACACACAGAACTGTGTACCGTACCGTTGTCAGTTGGCAAAGGTTTTGATTAATTTTTGACATCTTTTTAATAATTTCTGACAGATAAAAACGAAAGAAGTGATGAAGGCGGAGTTGACAATTGTTAAACTTGAAAGCTCTAACTTTCAGTTTTTTGCACTATGAATGACCAGTTTAAGTGAAAGCCATCAGCAAGTCCTCGTAAATATGTCAAAACTCTATCTGAAACTTCGTCAAGTCGCGACAGTATGAAGCACGACACTGTAAAGGCAACGTCGGTGTCCTAGCGGATTTGAACCCCTCGGTCCATATTCGCTAGCGGATTTGCAGGGTTCTCCCAAAAGGTCTATACAGGCTACCGAGCTGAAAGAATCATATAACAGCTCAAGACTGAAAGTTTATCATCATCCTGTAAAATCACAGCCAAACAAGAGTACCTCTACAGAGAAGCCTGCCGAATCTACCGCCGACAAAGCTGCAAAGAACACCGCACAAAAGCCAGTTACGTCTGTTAAAGCTAAACTTCTAGAAAGGGATCGTTCAACCATCGCCTTGACGACAACGTCATCAATCAAGCAGAATATATTCTAATGAAGCAATTCCCGAACACTGGCGGCTGGCAAGACACAGTTCTGTCACAAACGTAATTCTCCGCTATTGCCCAGGAATCCATCCAAATCCATCACACAGGAAATAATCACTGGGTCTGTTCCACATCCATCGCTGGACATCTAAGAGTGCACGATTGGTCCTCCTGCAAACGTCTCACGTCATCGATGGAGGTTCAGCTAGCCGAATGCTATATTAAAGAACTTGGCAACAGGTAGCACCATTGCTGTGGAGCTTCCTCCTGCGCAGGTCCAACAGGGAGGGGTGGACTGTGGCATGTTTGCCATCGCTTTTGCTTAAGAACCGGCCGCTGAAAACAACGTTTCGGATGTTTCTTTTGAACAAGGAAAAATGTGCGAGCATTTAGTTGAGCATTTAGTTATGTGTTTAGAAAGGGGTCTCTTTGGGCCATTCCCGCGAAACAAAGCAACACCAAGATTCAGCAAAAGACAAAACTATGACATTAGACTGTTCTGTTCATCTTCTAGACCAGAATGCTGGGAAGATATGATCCAATGTGAATTGTGCGACGAATGGTTCCACCTTACTTGCGAAGGATTTGAGACTGCCCAGAGGGCGACTGGCTTTGTCGCGTATGCAGACCACCAGCTACCGTTAGTTTATAATTTCTGATTGCAATTGTTTTTGTCTATATTAAGGCGTAATGTAAGAATAGAACGAAGTTCGCGTTTTTCTAAGACTGAAGTTACCGTTAGTAAATAATTGCAATTGTTTTTGTTTTTGACCATATTAAGCCTTAAAATAAGAATAGAATGAAGTTCGCGTTTTTCTAAGACTTTAAGTTACCGTTAGTTTATAATTGCTACAATTGCTGACTGCAATTGTTTTAGTCTATATTAAGGCGCGCGTTAAACAAGAAGAGAACGAAGTTCTCGTTTTTCTAAGTCTTTGAACTACCGTTAGTTTATAATTTCTGATTGCAATTGTTTTAAGGCGTAATTAAACAAAAAAAGAATAATACGAAGTTCTCGATTAAGTTACGTTACCGTAAGTTTATAATAACTGATTGCAATAAGAACGAAGTTCGCGATTTTCTTCGACTAACTTCTGATTAGTATTTAGAAGTTGTTTCATGTCAACGTTGTTTGGATAAAGAGCAAAAAATATTAAGTTTAGCGCGATTTCGAAAGCTGCAACTGAAACAAGATTAACAATTATTTTCATTGCTAACAGGATCCGCAGTTAGACGCTGTCTTCAGTCAGGTCTTTAGTTTTCATTAAGCTCGTCAACGAATTATAGTCATTTTCTGTAATATTTTAGAGGCCTGCCATAGAGCGTAAAGTTGCATCGCTATTATATGAAGTTATTATTTAGCTCTTATTAACCGAGCAGGAGGTCTGTGAGGGAGAATCTTGACCGAGGTGGTGAGTACAGACCGAACGCAGTCTGTACTCATCTCTTGCTTGGATGAAGAGTCTGGCCTGGGAATTGGGCCAGACCTACCCAAAGAAGTGATCAACTAACGCAAGATATTGATTCCTAAGATGTTGGAGGCGAGGAAGCAGGTGCGGCTTTCAGTAGAGCGGAGCAATACAAGCTCTTCATTGACGCGAACAACTCACATAAGTTTATTCTGGACATTTCTTTATCAGATTGCACTCTAAATGGGAGAGACTTTTAATGCGTGTAGTTTAATTTATGGTAAGCAATTCCTTGTATAATTTAAAGGAACTTTAGTATATATTTTCGTCTTGTTTTTAAAACCCTCAAGAGCTCTGAAGGTTTCTCTATTTTCTTCTCGTTTTTTTTTTTCTCTTACAAATATTTACATAACGCGAAGTTTGTATACCCATGGGACGGTCCCATTCCAGCGTAGCGCTTAACGGTTCAATTTCACTGGCTACGTTAAAAATACTCTATAATTTTGTCCTATGTAGTGTGTGTTTTATTGTCTATAAATTATGTTGACTTATCTGACACCCAACTCTAGTGGGAGCGGTAGCTACTGTTCTGCTTTCTTATTAATGCAATTCATTCGTATATTTTTCTATTTTGGATCGTAATAATCTAAAGCTTAAATCTATATCGCTAAACGTTCGAGGTATTCGTACGTTTGAAAAAAGGAAGTCTGTCTTTAACTGGTTAATTAAGCAAAACTCTGATATATGTTTCTTACAAGAAACCTATAGCACAGAAGAGACTGAAAACTTGTGGAAAAGTCAGTGGCCTGGAGAGATCTATTTTGCTCACGGATCTATTCATATTCGTGGGATCGCCATTCTAATAAGCAAGGGTTTCGATTTTGAATTAAAATCACTCTGATCTGACGAGGAAGGGAGGTATCTCATTTTGAAGGCAAATATTCAGGACGTCACCTTCCTCTTAATTAATGTTTACGCACCAAATATTACTACAAAGCAGTCCTTGTTTTTCCAAACACTGTCCGATCTCATTGCCGAAGACAAACCAAGTGCGCCTGATTGCAAAATTCTTTTAGGGGGGATTTCGACGTAACTTTGGATCCAGCTCTTGATTGCTCGGGAGGAAACCCAACGTTAAAGGAGTCTGTTAAGCTTTTAAAAGATGTCATGATGGAAAGCGATTTGGTTGACATCTGGAGAATCCGGAACCCGGACAGTAAAAAATTCACATGGAAA
The DNA here is from genome assembly GCA_963693305.1 of Meandrina meandrites. Taxonomy (NCBI): domain Eukaryota; kingdom Metazoa; phylum Cnidaria; class Anthozoa; order Scleractinia; family Meandrinidae; genus Meandrina; species Meandrina meandrites. The sequence continues at coordinate 54,965,935 of OY855903.1, forward strand.
CAGAAAAGAGGCATTATGGTAGATGGAAACGAACTGAAATTAGTCGTATTTGCAGATGACATGACATCATTTGTTCGCGATAAACAATCACACCTTGCCCTATTTAATACAATTAAGTTATTTAGCGCATATTCTGGCCTTTGCATAAATCATTATAAGACAGAAATTCTCCTGCTTGGAAACATGGAAATGAAAAGTTCGGACAATGTGTAAAGGAAATAAGTAGAGAATTTTTCCGCGGTTTGGAAATTAGCGGAAAAATATTCTCTCGTCGGTATGAACTCTCTAGGGGTTTTGAACAGGGTATTTAGGAGTGGTTTTATGCTAATTCGTCCTCTTGGTGCTCTTTTCTGGAGGTGACTCGCTTTTATTCGTGTTGCTCTCATCCTTATGGAAGACTCAGCAGGAGCTAGCTCCTCTATTTCTCCAGAACTGAGTGCTGTTTTAGAAGCTCAGAAGAATGCAATTTTATCAGTCGTTAACTCCCAGATCCAAGGACTTCAGACCAACCTGCTTCAAGCCCAGTCTGATTTAGCGGTTCAAATTGCGACGGATCTTCAGCCCGACAATTACGTCTTCAAGAAGAAAGGAAACGAGCAACAGTTCAGTTTCAACCGCAAAGTGGCCAAGACGAGTAATTCGGCCCTGAAAGCCCTGGAAGGTGGAAATATTCCTAAAGCCAAGGAAGAGCTTAACAAAGGTATTTCTTTGCTAAATAATAGGCAAAAAATTATTAAATTGGCCGACAAATCTGAATTCGGTTGGGCTACGGTGCAAGAGTATGTTTGCGATGATTTGGCCGACGACGAGGCCGACGCTTCGAAGATTAAGAAAGCCGAGAAAAGAGCCGCCGTTAAGATCAAAACACTGCAAGAGAAAAAGAGGAAAACTAGTCCTAAAGGTTCCTCTTCTGCGCTTTCATCTTCTAGCGCCCCCAGAGTTGGCGGTACGTTTAGCTCTTTTCCTCCAGCTACTAGTTATTTTCGTCCCCAAGGTCGATACCCTTACAACTCATTCAGAGGCCTCGACGAGTGCTTTCGATGCGGTAAACGAGGACACTGGGCGAATATGTGCCCCACCAAAGACAAACCGTTGTCTTCAGGATCAAAACCTTAATTTTTTGGATCAGTACGAATTTGAACAGGATATCGAGGCATCCAGCTTTACTCAAGGAAAACTGCATGCGAACTTCACATTTTTGCGTGATACTATCCAGGCTTCGGACTTTGTTCTAGACATTATCCAGAATGGTTACAAGATTTTTTTTATGGAGTCGCCTTTACCGTTTTCGATTGAAAATAGATCTTCCGCCCTTCGTAGGGATAGTTTTGTTCGGGAGGCAATTTCATAGTCGATGGCACGTGGCTGTGTAAGGGAAGTTCAGGAATACCCTCAATTTTGTAATCCGCTGCACGTCGCTGTCCAGTCTTCAGGAAAGTTAAGACTTATTTTAGATTTGTCTCATTTAAACAAATTTGTCGTCAAAAAATCTGTCAAGTATGAAGATTTAAGAACTGTTCTTCAAATGTTTTCGCCTGGGATGTTTGTCTTCTCCTTCGACCTCAAATCGGCATATCATCACATTGACATTTGTGAAGAACATGAAGTTTTTGTCGTTCAAATGGCCTTCAGTCGATGGCGTGATGCATTTCTACGAGTTTAAAGTGCTACCTTTTGGGTTAATTTCAGCGCCGTATATTTTTACAAAAGTCATACGTCAATTAGTTAAGTTTTGGAGGGCTCACGGCCATTTAGCCTTGATGTATCTAGACGATGGCATTGGGGAAATTTGTCTCTCGAAAGTGCCGAAAACATTAGTGTTCAAGTTCGTAAGGACCTGACTTTGGCCGGTTTTACAGCTAATGACGAAAAATCAAATTGGGAACCTGTCCAGAAGTTAGTCTTCTTGGGATCGGTTTTGGACTTCCATCACGGTTTGATTCATATTCCCGAAGAGCGTATTCTCAAGCTGAAATCCTCCATTGCTTCCTGTCTTCAAAAAAGTAGTATTTCAGCCCGTGGTCTTGCTTCAATTACGGGGCAAATTATGTCTATGTCGTGTGCTGTCGGTAATATTACTAGATTGTTGACAAGAAATTGTTATGCGGCCCTAGAGCAAAGAACCTCCTGGGATCAGCCTTTGGACGTGTCCCTTGAGATTCGTAATGAGCTTTTATTTTGGCAGAACAACATCGACTCCATTAATGGCAAGCCTATGTCGCCCAAGTCAAGTGCTGTTGGCGTTGTTTATTCTGACGCAAGTGACACTGGTTTTGGTGGCTATTTCGTTCAATGCGGTCAGGATTTTGTCTGGCACTTGGTCCGAAAAGGAAATGCATACCAGTTCTACTTTGCGAGAAATTTTGGCCGTTAAATTTGTTCTTCTTTCTTTACTGGACAAGTTGTCAGGATTGACTGTGAAATGGTTTACAAATAATCAGAACGTTCCCAGGATCATTTCATCTGGCAGCAGTAAAGGTCATTTGCAGACTGAAGCTTTGTCGATTTTTAACATTTGTTGTCATCGCGGTATGTCGATCGAGATGGAATGGATTCCTAGATCTCAGAATGACCAGGCCGATTTTTTCAGCCGCATTTACGATCCCGATGACTGGGGTCTTTCGTGGGATACATTTCAAAACATTGATATTGTTTGGGGTCCGCACTCTTTCGATCGCTTTGCTAGCTTCCGAGGTTCAATTCTAGATTTTGGAATCCAGGCTCGGAAGGAATTGATTCATTCGTTATGAACTGGGCGGGGGAGAACAATTATGTATGTCCGCCTATTTACCTTATTCCGCGAGTGTTGCTTCATATGCGTAAGTGCAAGGCGTCAGGGACTCTTATTGTTCCGCTGTGACATTCCGCTCCCTTCTGGCCAATGATTAGCGCCGGCGGTGATACATTTTCCGATTTTGTTGTTGACTGGATGGATCTTCCATCTTTAAAAGAAGCTTTCATTCCCGGTAGATGTAATAGCGTCTTTGGTAATGAGAATTTAAACTTTAGGATGCTTGCTTTGAGAATCCATTTTGTCTGAAAGTTTTTCCTCTTGTATTTTATATTGTTTTGTTGTCCTTTTTTCTTTCTTTGTACTCTTGGGGCCGTGCGGCCTCCAGTGAGCACACGATAGCAAATAAAGTTGTGTTTTTATGATTTGTTTTGGCGTTATTGCTGCTGCTGTTGCGCACGGGTGGAATATGTGGAGAGTATTTAGACGAGAGTATAATTTTTCCGCGGTTTGGAAATTAGCGGAAAAATATTCTCTCGTCGGTATGAACTCTCTAGGGGTTTTGAACAAGGTATTTAGGAGTGGTTTTATGCTAATTCGTCCTCTTGGTGCTCTTTTCTGGAGGTGACTCGCTTTTATTTTATTTTTACTCTCTTTTTCTTATGATTTATTCGTTTATTTATTTATTTATTTACTTATTTATTTATCATTTATTTCAATCAGGGCCAAAAAGTTAGGGTTCGTTCTTTTGAGCTCTAGATTCTAGGGCCTATTTGTGCACGAGATGTATGGGACCACATGAGCCCGGTAGGTAGGGCCTTTTTTGCTCCCTAGGACTATGGGATCACCTGTGCCTGAACTTCAGGTTTTTTTACCCCCCAAAAGTATGAGGCGTTCTGGGCTTATAAATTATTGTTAGGGGGATTGCTTGCCCATGAGTATGAGTGGGACCATCTGTGCCCGAAGAATGGGGCCTTTTTTGCGCCTTAAAAATTCAGGAACTTCTGTATCTAAAATATTAGGGCCGGTGTGCCTACATGAAGTATGGGACCATCTGTGCCCAAATGTTAGGGGGCCTTTGTTTGCCCTTGAGAATGAATGGGACCATCTGTGCCCCCCTTTTGTTTTTTGCGCCCTGGGAATTAAGGTCTATCTTTATCCAAATAGTTGGGCTGTGTGCGACCATGAAGTATGGGACGATCTGTGCCCGATATATAGAAGCTCTTTTGTGGCGAAAATGGGTAAGCTATTTGTGTAGCCGAGACGTATTTTTTGTTGGGCTCTTTCTCGAGCCCGTTTATGTTTTTTATTTTGTATTGCTATTACCTTTTTGTTCACGTCATGTTTTTATTTGTTATTTTGCTAATTTGCTTGTCAGTTTTATTTTGATTTTAGATGTGTTTCAATCAGAGATGTGGACCGAATTCTTTGCCGCTATCCCCAACCATCTCCAGCCCTTGGTTAGTCGAGTCCTGGAAACCGTGCTCGCTTCCAGAGCCGATGGCACTATTCGCACTTACCTGGCTGGTTTTAGACGTTGGAAGTTTTGGGCGTCGTCTAATTGTATTCGCCACATGCCCGCCAACCCCTTTCAAGTTGCAGTTTACCTGCAGTGCCCAATCCTGGAAGCTAATTCTCCTTCTCCAGTTCTTACAGTGGATTTCAACTCACTTTGGCCGCGCGGGTTTGGAAACATCTTGGGAACTTGGGAACTGCATTCATGAGTTCGCTGTTTCATTGTTATTGGAGCCAATCAAATTGCGAACTTTGAAATGAAAACTCCAAGTTTGATTGCAAAATTGCGAACTTCACTTCCAGGTTACGAATGGACATGGCGAAAGCAATGGCGTACGCCGATGGAGATGGTGATGACTTAAAAAGGTGGTTATCTACTTTCCAAAAACAGCTAGACTCGGAAACATTTGCTTGTATATACGAGACTCTTAAAGCTAACCAATTTTGTACCCGACTCAAAATCAAACTTATCGGAGAAGAAGAATTCAGCTTGATGTTTAACAAGCAGTTGCCGCTTGGCGCGAAAGCTTTGTTGCAGTACCAAATTTCTTTGTTGAGAGAGCAATCTCCCCTTCAAAAGCCCACGGCTACCCGGGTGCGAGAAGAAAAGGGAGATACATCTGAAAACACGGGACCTAAAAAGGTAGGTTTTTTAAAATCTTTTAGTTGAGAGAAAAAAATCGAGCAACCTCATTGCCGACAAACCACGTGCAAATGTTTATCCTTCCCGAAAGAATATTATGTATTGATACAACCTTTCTCGATTATCAGAACGTTCTTCGGGCCTTGGAGGATCAAGAAAAGACGCTACAGAGTCAGCTTAAAACACAAAAAGGAGAACTAAAGGAAGTCGAAATGAGGATCGATTCCATGAACATTCTAGTGCGAGAACTATGGAGGGGGATTTGGGACAAAATTCGGAACTGGATCGTACCAGGACAACAATGAATCGTGTCCGCTGTCAATTTGATCATACCTCAAGGAAAATAGGTCATACCATGAGGGAAATGGATCGTACTTCAAGGGAAACGGGTCGTACTTTTAGGGAAATGGGTCGATCATCAAATAAGGAAATGGTACGTACATGGAAATGTGTCGTACCGCCGAATAGAATGTATCGTACTTCAGGGGAACTGGGTCGTACGGGTTAATAGATCGTAACGCCAGGGAAATGGATCATAATACAGCGGACCTAGAAGAGAAATGGGTCGTACCTCAAGGGGAATGGAGCGTCCGGAGAGGAATTGGGTCAGCAGTCAGAACCGCAGGCTCTCTGCCTCTCGTCGCCATATTGTTTCGAGTAGCTGTTTCGAGTCGTTTCGAGTGCGTTTCGAGTCGAAGTTCTCTTCAAGAAAGCACAATCTAGGTAAGTCCGTTTGAGATTAACATTTATATGTGTTTGCTTGCTCTTCATGTCTTTAATTTGAAAAACAAACAAAAGTAGAAAATTGCGGATTATTCAATGTTTCAATATCAGTAAACAAATAAGCTTAATAACTGTTTTCAATTATTTGAAACGATCTGCCATATTGAAAACATTTTACAACAACCTGAGGAAGACTACTAAAACTGGTCGAAACGTCGAGTTTTGAAAAATTTTAACCTCGGGAAATTCCTGAAACAGTTCAAAATTTTAATTTTTCCAAAGATGAGAGGTGAAAGTTTCAGGAATACAAATAATAACTCGTTGATAATTTCACTTTAATATGCTGTGTAAAACATTATATGCCCACTTTTTGGCGTATTTACTGTATTATACTTGTACTCTGTATTCTGTGTGATTTGTTAACCCGTGATATATAGGCTTTTACATCGACACAGTTTTCCCAAAAAGGGTCAATTACAGTGCGTGAAGGGAAATGCAGAAAATATCCATCCCCATCCCATGGAAGATCAATTTGTTTTGCAGAATTTGCATGATAAAAGAGTTAAGTTCCCAGCGGAGGAAAGTGCTTTGTTCTAGTTCACCACAATGGCTGCTGTGACCTCAGCCACAAACCAGCATTGGGGCTTAACTGGAATTTCCAGAGGGGTGGGGGACTGAAACCAAAAAACCTTTGGTAGTAGGGTATGGATATTTTCTGGAATAGCACAATTTATTTCTTTGCTGCATATCTGTTTTCTAACTGCTTTATACTTTCATGTACTGATCAAATCACATTGTAATTGTTTTAAAATAGAGGGCCACAAGCTCATCAGAAATTTTCTGTTACATGCCACCCTCTCTCAATAAAGTTGTCAATTAACCAATCAATCAACATCCCCCTACCGGAGGGCATACTGTGGCCATTTGACTCATCATTGTGCCCAGGGGGTCGGAATTTGACCTCAATAGTTGTTATTGGGGTGGGGAATTTTAAATTATATGTGAAGGGGTGGTGGGGATTTCAGCAAATTGCCTCGACTTTGTGTCTATAATTTCTTGCGGTTTTTACTGTTACATTAGAGGCAGCTCCTAAATTAAATCATGGTGGAGATGAGAAGGTAGAGGATTTTTCTCTTGTGACATCATGGCCTGTGTGTTCTGCATTTAAAGTCAAATATATTGTTTAGTTATGAATATTTTGCAAGTACATGTAAGTCAAACTCTGAAAAGAAATACACTTCTGTCCTATTGCTTATTTTTCCCATATACTGTATGTCCCAAGCCGGGGCAGGGGAATTTGATCGACAAATTTGCCCATTAGCTAGGGCATTTGAACACAATTTTTTACCCTAGGGATGGGAATTTGATCAACCAAAAGTTCAAATGCCCAAGGGTTGCCTGGGGATGGATGTTGGAAGTTTCAATTTTATCTGTATGTGATCATTACAATCTGGGACAAAGGAAATAATTAACACATTGGTTTAAGATTTTTTTTACCAAGAACAGATTATATCTACTAGTATTTTTAGAATATCTAGGGATTAGTTTAGCATTTTTTTACCTTAGTCACTCTATTTATACACAGTCCATCAAGCAATCTTGCTTTTACCCTCATTGTGTTAATTTGAAAAGGTTTTGAGTTAATGGTTTTTTGATGATTGATTGATTGATTGATTGATTGATTGATTGATTGATTGATTGATTGATTGATTGATTGATTGATTGATTGATGAACAGTTAATTGAGGATTTAAAAAGTTTAACCACAAATTACTTCTAAACTTTTAATCTCTATACTACAGGAGTGATGTCTTCCACAAGTTTTCAGGGTGAAGGTCAAAATAATAGCCCACAGGAGTTACTTTCAAATAACTCAAGACAAGTAATTCAAGATGTTCTGCGACACATAGAGAATAATGAGACCTGTGGAAACATCATTGACTATGCAACTTACAAAATAGACTGGTTAATTTCTTTGATAGTACGTTTTGCAAGCAGCTTCAGCAGAGAAGAAAGGTTACTTGAACTTCTGCAAGATGCTAGGCATCTTCTCATGCAATTTGAGAATAATGTTGAGCCCAACAATTTAAGATTACCCGGCCTAGATAGATCATGTCAAAGAGGGAGGCCAAGGTTTTACATACCACAAGACCAGCTGGAGTTATTTTTGGACTATGGTTTCAAAGCAAGTGATATAGCAAAGATGTTGTGTGTCAGTGAAAAAACTATCCACAGACGTCTCCAAGAGTTTGGTATTTCAGTAAGGAGCACCTACTCTGATATAAGTGACACTTCTCTTGACATTACTGTAAGAGACATTTGTCAGCAATTTCCAAACTGTGGCTACAAAATGATGCGTGGTCATCTGCTTTCCAAAGGTATTAAAATACAGGAATACAGAGTTAGAGAATCAATGAGGAGAGTGGATCCAGATGGTATTGTAATTCGAGCCCTTCAACTGAAAGTCACTCATAGAAGAGTCTATAATGTTAGAGGACCCTTGGCATTGTGGCATATGGATGGGAACCATAAGCTTATTAGGTTGGAACAACTACATTATAATACTAATCTATTGATAATTAAAAATTCAGTTTGGGTTGATGTATAATCCCCAATTCATATTTTTTTTGTAGTATTAATACAGTAGAAATTGGTTGGAGAGATCGAAAGGTTTGAGAAATCGGGGTAAAGTTACAGAGAAGTACTATCCAAGAGAAGCGAAAATTGGCTTGAGAAGTCCAGTGTTTTGCAAAACTAAGGGTCTGAGAAAACAGGATTCTACTGTAGTGTATTTAGGGTTCTCATTAGAAGGCGGGACCTGGGTAACAGCATAGGATATACAAGAGTCAGCACCCGCCTACTTTCATAATTCAAATAGAACATAAAGAAATTTGCTACCTTGTGCTCTTTTCTGCGCACCTTAATGAACTCCCTGGTGTATAAAGAATTTGTTAGCAATGGCTTTTCTTGTAAAATTCTGTTTTTTAAAAAGGAAAAGCATCATCCTCTTAAGTCCAGGAATTTTGATACCCAAGTGTAGACATTGTGTTTTTTTTAATCAGGTTATTCAATATCTCTCTCTCCATCTTTTTCAGATGGGGATTTGTTATACACGGTGCCATTGATGGCTATTCAAGAAAAATAATGTATCTTTCTTGCAACTGTAACAACAAATCAGGGACAGTCTTAAAGGTGTTTGAGAGAGCTGTTTCAATTCATGGATTGCCTTCTAGGGTCAGGGCTGATCAAGGAGTAGAAAATGTTGACAGTGCTTGGTACATGTTGACACATCCTTTGCGAGGACCAAACCGTGGGAGTTTTATCACTGGGCCTAGTGTACACAATCAACGCATTGAAAGACTTTGGCGTGATCTCTTTGTAGGCTGCCTGTATATCTATTATTCTCTATTTTGCTATTTGGAAGAAGCCGGCTATTTGGATTTGGGAAATGATATCCACATGTTCTGCCTACAGTATGTGTTTTTGCCCCGGATCAACAGACACCTCGAACACTTTGTAAGTGGCTGGGATAATCATCCCATAAGATCAGAGAGGAACAAATCTCCAAACCAACTATGGTTAAGAGGTCTGTATGACATTTCACAAAGTCTCGACTCTTCAGCAAGGGAAATTCAACAACAACCACCACAGGTATGACAACCTCTTTCAATTGGTTGTATTAACATAAGGAGGATCACAATGTTTTCAGCACTTTTCAGCTCTCATACGTTGATGGGTCAGTGCCCAATCATTGATAAACAAATTGTAGTTATTTTCTTGGGTCACTGGTAAACATAGCAACAGTATAACCTGCTAAAAACACCCTTAATCTTAGCTTTAAGTGTGCATAACTCAAAAATGAGTACAGTGACCCCCATGTTTTATTATTGAATAATCATCAGCATGTTAAGGTACAACTTTTTGCAAAGTTTAAAATATTCCGTGGAGGTGTTTTGGAGCTGCCTAAAATTTTCGAAAATTTAAGGTGGCTCTGAAACAGCTCCAGGAATTTTTTTTAAACTTTGCAAAAAGTTGCATGGGAGTCACCATGGGAGTCAAAAACAAGTGCATGACATCAACCCTGGTATTGTCTTTCACCAGGACTGGAGTCAATATGGGATAGATTGTTCTGAAGAAATCACTGAGCCACAGCCAGAAAGTAATGTTTGGATAGATGATGTTTCATGCCCACTCACAGATGAGAAATTGGATGATCTCAAAGAAAACATTGACCCACTTCAGGAGGCTGATGGATTTGGGATTGAACTATACATTGATGCTTGCTGCTTTGTAGCAAATAATAGATGAAGAGTAGCTTCTCAACTGCTGTGTTTGCAAATAATATATTTTTTATACCTGGGGAAAATTACACATGGCTGTTTGAGGGGTTCAGTGTTTGTGTACACCAGAATGCTGTAACAGTAAGGCTTTTTATATTTCTGGCAAGTCCTGAAGAATACCAACCAAAGAAAAGCATGCAAGGTGGGGTAGGTGGTGGGAGCACAACAGAATAACTTTATCCATGGCAAACATGAACAATTCCATAAGAGCCAACTGAAGACAGATTCCAGATCCAAGTACTCATTATCTTTAAATGCACTTTTTAAAGTACTAGTGGTGATTTCTAGGCAATACTAAAAGTGATAGAACTAACAACTGCTTTCTTTTGCTCATCAAAAGTATTATGTCTTGACAACAACAACTTATCAATTCTTATAACAACAATACATTAAAAACATCATTAAAGATATATGTTGTGGAACAATTTTCACTAAAACTATCAAAAGTATTTTATCTTGGCAACAACAACTTGACAGCCTTTAAATTGATCAATTCTTTTAACAACAATAGATTAAACATCAATAGAAATACATGTTGTGGGTCAGGTGTTTTCAGGTGAAATAATGTTCTCAGCCTAGGTTTATCTGTTTCATTCTGAAAATGTCAATAACACTCTTTTAATCACTTAAAACAATTCATTAAAAGAAATCACAATAGTTAAACTTAAATTGTTTAACTGATACAAAGACTGTTATCTTCATGTCGAAACAGATAAACCTACGTTGAAAACAGATTCAGCCTAAGAATTGATTTAACCTTCAACATAAATACTTGATAGCAAAACTCAAAACAGGTACATCGATCCTCTGTTACTGAAACCTGAAACAACAAACTGTTGCTACAGACTACATGAAACTACTGTCTGATTGCTCACAAAAGAAAATACCTAACACAACTGACGCTGCTGATAAACTTCATGTTCTACATGTTCAGTGTTAAACTTGGCCATAGCCTTGGCCATCGCAAATGTCATCAGCAAAATTTGAAACGAATTTTGCAGGCTCCTCACAATAATATCTTTCATTTACAGGAATGATCAGTTGTAGTGCACAATTATTGGCTCTAACTCTGGCACCTTTAAAAGCATCATGCTTAAAAACTATGCTTCCGTCTAGTCCTCCTAGAGGTATGTTTCTGGCACCAGTCAGAAACTGTAGGACATCTGGTAAGGTCAGTTGAATTTCCTTGATATCCTCCTCAGTGACTAGGGATTCCAAGGAGGTAACATCAATGAAACTTCGTTCGACACTTCCTTTGTCACACTGCTTAAGGAACTGGTGGAAGTTAAAGACTATTGTCTCTTCACACTGCCGTTTGGATGATCCAACAATGGAAAACTCTGGAATGAATGTTTTCCTGATATCTTGGATGGTCACCGGTGAGTAAATAAAGAGCTTCACACTCTCGTCTGGGTATTGCCTCAAGGCATCCAAAACTCCAAACGTTCCCAGTCCCTCTTGGAAACTGAAGATTTCCTCTGCAACACTGCTTATCATGATGTGCTTATTGGTGGCCTTAATGACATCATTCCTCTCCTCCATATTTATCTTTGCTTTGGTGATCCCCATGTCAAACCGTTCCTCAAATTGTAGAATGGCATCATCCCAATTGGCAGCATCTTCACAGTTTAAAAGGACTTTCAACTTCTCCTTTAACTGCCACTGATCGTCAGGTATTTCATTTACCAGGTTGGAAGGGTCAGTGTTGCACTTTGTACCCAGAATGTAGTGTGCAAAGGTAGGACTGAAAAAATGTGGGCCACTGGCTTCATTTAGTAATGCTAGGGCTATCAGCTGTCCCAGAGCTTTATATTCACCAGCATCTAGAGCTTCTTGGTTGTGTGACAATGTTATATTTGGTGGCGATCCTCTAGTCAGCTTACCACCCATCACCTGCTGGTACACTAAAGAAAACAACTCTCTTGTTGGCCCTCCTGTATCCACAGCACACTCTCCAATGAACTCAACAGAAATCTTGCAGGTTGAAAGCTCACTAGTTTTCAACTCTTCCACCACATTTTTCCACACTCTTGACCGCTGGACATAGAAGTTAATGTCACCAGGATTACTTGAAGTCACTGACTTCTTGATGTTTTGCAGAGCCTCCAGAAGTGTTGTGGGAGGAGTATCTGGTGTATATTTTTCTGCACAGTGAAAAAGTACTTGATCATCTTCGACTTCCTCATTCTGCAGTTGTTCTGCAAGGTCTCTGTCACGTCTTATCTGTTCTGCCACTGCAGTGTCTTGAGAATCTATGTGATATAATTTTACAAAAGTAATATTTTTTGGTACATAAGCTTTTTAATTTTAAATAAAAGTTGAAGAGCTACACTGACTAAGTAAAACATTTCATATTATTAATCCAACATTATTGCCATTTTTCCAATTCAGTTGATGAGTGTCAAGTACTTCTTACCAGAAAGAAGGTCATTCACACTCGCTTTCAGTGTCACATGCAAAGCTGCTATCCTACTACTATATGTCCATCTTTCAGCATCGCCTTTCGATGTACTGTTTGACAGGAGCCAATCAAAAACGATGCATACCAGTGTTTGTCACAAATAAGCCCCCAAGTTCAGAAGGTCATGCTAGTGGGCTGTGATTGGTGTATTTCAATCTGCTTTTTGCACTCACCTGTACGAGTTGTTGTTGATGATGAGGTGGGATGACCTGTTACTGTACAAGGTGCACAGCTGTTCTGGTGAGCTCTGAACTTATTGCAAGGAATGAGTTTACAACACTTTAAACATTCCACTAAGAATGAATCATCTGACTATAAAAAAATGAGAAAAAGGTTACATCTTTAAAAAGGACAACGAAAGTCATATTTTATCTGACCACTGAAAATCATATAAATCACTAAGATTTGTAGTATTCAGTAAGAAAAAAGGAAGTTTTCCTTCCATGTGAGTGTCACTTTTGTGTCGACAAGAAAAATAATGTGAATGATTATGATGCCAGGAGATTGAAGAAGCCACGAAAAAAATTTCAGGTGAACAGTCTTTTTGTAATCAGAATATAAACAGCCCTATAAAACTTGGTGAGATGAAACTGATGCTGTTTGTTGTATTTTGTATGTATTATAATATAAACCAGAATAGAAGTTGTACCAGTGTTTGAGATTCAATGCTTGTGGCTCCAATGACTTGATATATCCTGCTTATACTTTGGGTAAGATATAGCAGCAGTTCAACTCATGGATTATCAACACAGCATTGTAGCTATCAAAAATCCATTTAGATAAACTTATGTACACGGCATATGAGTTCCCTGACATGATCTAAATAAGACATGAACATATTGAAACAAATAATTCAGTTTGTAGGCCGTCAGATTCCTGTCAAACGATTCCTTCATGTTCCTTGCAAAACCTAAAAAAATTGTGACCCCTATTAATTCTTTATGAACAAAAGAGCCCCTCTCTAGCCAATCTAAAACAGCCTTGACCTTCCCCCTCCCCCCCCCCCTACATAAATAATGACCGGTCCCTAAGCATTGAAGATTTGGGGACATTTTTGGAACAAATAAACTAAAATGCAAACCTTACCTCTACAATCTTTTCCCCTTTGATTTCCACAGCCATGCCTCCTTTGTTTTGGCTGAAAAGAAGAGTAATTATAATTCAATATATTTGTTTACTCCTCCTCCTGGAGGATGGCAAAAAAAGTACCAAAAATATATTTCTAGTGTATTTAAATATATTTTTTAACTGTTTCTTTGCCAAAAGTAAACTGCTTGTGCCTGTTTATGCAATTCAAATAAAATCTCTAACCACATTTTTGCACAATTTGAGAATTATTTCAATCTGTTCTTTCTTGTAAACACAAGATTCTCCAAATCAGAACCAAAAGAAAAAACGTTTCCTAAAGCAAAAACAATGAACACTTCACACTATACCTGTTTGGCTTAGAGCTACAAACATCAACATGGTCCTTTACTTCCATCCAATGAAAATCCTCACCACAGTGGATGCATTTGACAGCAGGACCACCACACTTATCCTATGTTAAAGAATACATTTAATCAACAATGAGTTACCTTTTATTTACAAGACACTAGTCTTGCTTGTCCATTGTGTATTTAATTCACTGTGTATAAAAGCATGAGAGCTGATTTGGTGCTGTGATCTGTGATGTGTACAGTTATCATTATTATACATTTGCACATGAGAAATTTAAAGAGTTTTTGCACAAGTTTAAAATTAACAATTTAAATTTTATTAACTACAGAGTACTGCACATGTACTGTAACTGCATGCCCATGGACTTCAAAATTCCAGGGAATGAGGGGGTGGGGAGGAATCGGGTGGGGAGGGGGGTGGGCTTCAAACATATTCACGTGGGTTAAAATTCATGCATGGTTAGTAGCTCAGAAAAATATTAACTGCCATTCTAAAATATTTTCCAAAAGATTAAAAATCCAGAAATTAATTACTTCTTACTTCAGCTACTTCCATTGGGGATTCATCCAGATCTGCTTGTAGAGGTCGAAAGTATCCTACAGCCGAGCTTAAGGTTTCTTTTAGGCGAGGCACTGTGTAACCCTCTCGTGTTGGCAGTACTGGAATGAGACTTCTCTGCCCTCCACCTCCACCTACAGCCCTAAGAACTTCAAAACCTCCACCAGCCTTGAGCTTTGGGAATTTCTCTTCAAGAAACCTTTGGAGTTCATCATGAGAAGCGTTCTTATTGGGGAAAACTACACGTAACCTGCCCAATCCAGCTCTGCACAAAGTCTCACTTCTTGCTCTGTCAGGTGTTGTGGCCTCATCTCTTCTTCCCAGAATACATATGTCATGAGTCCAAGTCTCCGCTGGCTGGAAGTGCAGTGCATTGTAGCCTGTAACCTTTTTCTTCTTTGGGTTTCCAACAGGTGGTGTCAAGGACCTTTGTCTTGACGTGCTTGGCCGTGAAACATTTCGAGAACAAAGTCCTGGAAAAGCCCTCCTGCAAATGCAGTATGAAGCTGTAATATTCATGAATATTGTAGTTGCCTGTAAGCTTACATCATAGTGCTCTATAAGCATCTCTCTAGGTTTACTGAATGGCAAGATTTGCTATGAGCTACCTTAATTTATTTACGCAAACTTAAAATAGCCGGCTTGTCTAAATAGTGAAATATAAATGGGCACTTACCTAAATTCATCTGTAGCACTGCTCTGATTACTTTGCCCGCGGTTTTGGCATTCATTTTGCTCGCTTCCACAACTCTGTTCGGCGCTTGTTTCTAGCTCACTTAGAGCCCTTCTTAAAACCTCAGAAGTTTTTCTCACAAGATCATTCTCTTTAGACATTGTCCAGAACACTTTTCTGTAAGATCGGAGAACGAACTTCCAGAAACTCAGGAAAACATGGCGCCATCGACCGAGCATTCTTCTCGGGTGAGAAATCACGTGTTGTAAGGGAAAACGAGCCTGCGATTCAGATTGCTGACCCAATAACTCTTCGTTACGATCCATTCTCCTAGACTAGAGATACGACACAATTTTCCCGTACATGTCTGTACAGTTCAACTGAAGTACGATCCATTTTCCTTTATGCTAGGGTACGAGCATTCTTCCCCGGAGTTACGATCTATTTCTCTGTACGACCCATTGCAGTTCCCCGAAGTACGATTCATTTATCTGGAGGTACGACACATTTCCATGTACGACCCAAAGTTCCCTGGTAGTACGTCCCATTTCCCTTAAGTACGATCGTTTCTCTGTAGGAGCGATCAATTGCCCTTAAGGTAAGACCCATTTCCTTAAAAGTACGACCCGTTTCCCTTGAAGTACGATCCATTTCCCTTATGGTACGACCTATTTTCCTTGAGGTATGATCAAATTGACAGCGGACACGATTCATTGTTGTCCTGGTACGACCCAGTTCCGATTTTTGTCCCAAATCCCCCTCCATAGAGAACCGCCGCCTGTCGGGGGAGGAAAAAGCATTTGTGGTCACTGCCTTCATCGAGGCCATCGCAACTCTGCACTGAAACCGTGCTCCTTAAAGAAATGTACAGAATACACGTATTGCGGAATAAAAGAAAGACACCCCGAATATTTCAGCCACTTGACCTCGCTTAAATTAGAGCGAAAAAAGCGAAAAGATGCTGTCGATCAACTAGAAGGTCAGTTGAAGAACATGGAACAGTTCTCCATGAGCAGTGAATATCAGTTCATCAAAAGTGTAACGCCGCGCATGTACCAAGCTGACGAATCGTACAAAGTGAACAAAGCTAAGTTAATGAGAGATGTGCGGCTACTACGAGAGTGTCTTGATGGAAAGATCGCGCCTGTAACGACAAATGACAGGGAACAAATTAGAAATTTGATTTTAAAATGCAAGAGATCCAAGCAAATTCGTGAAGACGATTGCCCAAAAATCATGAGTCCAGATCAATTTTCTCCAGTCAAGTCTGCTGGAGGAGATGTAGATGTTCCGACTGGCAAAGAAGAATTTGTCATGCCAGTGAAAAACAGCACTGAAACTCCCGAAGCAGAAAGGATTACCTCCGAGGAGACTTCCTCCAGCTCATCCGACGACCGAAGGTCGAAAGAAAGAAAGAAGAAATCAAAAGTGAAGAGAAGGAAACGCGGATCCCGACGGCATCATAGTTCCAGCGATAACAGTTCTGAAGAAGACTTTGAAAAATCAAGTCGGAAAACCTTTCACAGTGCTTATTTCCCGCCCCAGTTTTTAGCTAATAATAGCTTGCAACTTATGAGTAGGTTGTCAGTTCCTAATAATTCTCTAAACAGAGTTCACATGCCTCATAACTACATGCCTTATTCAGTACCATTCCTTCCTATGAATGTGCAAAGCTCGCAAACAAATATACATCAAGTTCAACAAATGTGCGAAGAGAGTTCATTACCATCTGCTAATGCAGAACCCGCGTGGGAAAACTTGGAAACACTGGCAAATGTTGCCTACTCAAATGCCAATGAATAGCTGTAATGAATAAGTTTTAATTCACCTCAGACACTGTATTTTTTGTTGTGTTTTAGGAGGTTGCTTTGTTTACATGTTATACACAAGTTCAAGTTCCTAATTAATTATTGTTGGGTTTGTCAGTTCTGTCGCGCCAGCCTGTCTAGTGTGACGATCTTATCACGCACGCAAATAGGTTTTTTAGGCTAAAAAAATTCACGTTTTTTCCGACAAGTTTTACCCAGTTGGTATCGATTGAAACACCCAACTTCAACCCTTGAGTGCTTTAGCTTTGTTTCATATTCCTAAAATAATCTGGTACAAAATTTATTTTTTTTCCATTTCAAGCATAGAATGTAAACAAGTAGTCAAACTATAATAAGGACAGTTGTGTTTATGTAAAATTAAAGCTTTCAACAATTTGCTCCTTTTATTTTGAAAATCAAACTTCCCTGATAGATATCTACAGTACATAATTTAATATCTGCTGAAATAACTGAACAGCCCGAGACTGAATCACTAGCCGCATGCACTGCTATTTTACTGAAACAAATGCCTCTTCATTAATCTCGACATAAGCGAATTATTCAGGACTGTAACTTCAGAGTGTGTATCCACAATGTCGGAAAAAATTTCTGGACATAACAGGTGTAATTCTACTTAAGCCATCATAAATCGCAACCACGGTGTGATTTTCGGTAAGGTCAGTGTTTTTTCGAAGCCACCCTTTTAACGCACGGAAGCAATATTCACATGTATTGTACACGGGATGATACGGAGGCTGAAATAATAAGGTACATCCATTTCGAGCTAGCATATTTCTTAGAGCTGGCTCAACATGTCTCGTGTGGTGGAAACCACAATTATCCATTATCACCGTGTCACCTTGTTTCAGCACAGGATTTTCTAAAACAACTTTTTCTTCTAAGGCCTCAGCAAAGAAATTCAACAGCTCCAATCCATTTGACGGTCCATTTAAAACATTAACGTGGCTGATTCCAAATATGCTATGGAGAAGATTCACAGTGTAATTAGCGTTTGACGCGTAACGCTGTATTTCCACTGCTGGTGCTCCAATTTGTGAGTGACCATACCTTCGGTTGCCTGTTGTTTTGATCACGGAGCATTCATCAAAAAAATGCATGCTTGTTGGATCAATTGTGCTACACGCGGTTAAATATTCCAAAAGGCACTGTTCTGCATTCTCAGTTAACGACTCTCTCGCTGTTACATTTAGTCGCTTGTAGGAATATCCCAGATCTTCCCGCACGGCTCGAGTAATTGAAGATTTGGATGGACAATTTTCTCTCAAACACACGTTGTTATCGACAAGTTTCTTTTGAATTTCCTCGGCGGAAATGCTGGGTTGTTGTTGTTTACAGAACTCTATATATGTTACAACGTCTTCGGTTCTTGCCAGCCGTGTCTTGTTTTCGCCAATTTCGTGGTTACTGTGTCCACGTTGAGCGAAATTATCGATGATGTTTTGAACGGTGCTTTTTGAAATGTTCAAATCTTTTCCTATTTGCCTTTGTGTTGTGCCATTTAGCCATCTTTCAACGATATCTTCTCTTGCTTCATTTGGAATCGCCTTTCCTTGATGTACGAAAGGATTGTGAGCCATATCACAAAATATTCGAGATAAATTTTCGTTCGAGATAAATTTTGAACTTGGAAGCGAAGTTCGCAGTTTCGAATCGAACTTCGCAATCAAACTCGGAGTGTTCATTTCAAAGTTCGCAACTTGATTGGCTCCAATAACAATGAAACAGCGAACTCAGGAATGCAGTTCCCAAGTTCCCAAGATGTTTCCAAACCCGCGCGGCCAAAGTGAGTTGAAATCCACTGTAATGCTGTTTACAGTATCGACTGGGCCCAACAGCTGGCCGGTTTGCCCAAGGTCTCGGTTCATCCTATGGTTTCTGCCATGGTTAGCGCGTCTCAAAGGATTCTGGGGAAGGCTAAATCGAAGAAAGAACTCATCACTCCCGAGATGCTGAGGGCGCTTGTATCTTCCAAGATTTCAGATAAGTCTCCTTCCTTATCGGATTTGAGAACAGTAGCTTTATGTCTCATAGGATATGCTGGGTTTTTTCGTTTCAGTGAGCTATGTTCTATACGAGCTTGTGACATAAAGTTTTTTCCTACTTTAGAGTCGTCCAAGACAGACCAATACCGTGATGGGGCGTGGACAAGAATAGCGCGATCAGACCGGGAAACCTGTCCCGTAAAGGCTTTAGAGCAATACATTGCTGCCGCTGAAATTGATCTTAGTGAGGATTTACCGTTATTCAGAGCCCTCTTGTCTTCTCGATGTACATCTAAAGTTCGACGTCAAGGCTTAAGCTACAGCAGAGCCAGGGAGATCGTTAAGGACGCTTTCAAAGACATTACTGACGTTTCCTGCATACGTCTTCACAGTCTCAGGGCCGGAGGAGCCACAGCTGCCGCCAATGCAGGCATCGCTGATAGACTTTTTAAGAGACACGGTCGTTGGCAGAGTGAAAATGCCAAAGATGGTTATGTTAAAGACAATGTTCAGTCCCTACTTTCAGTCTCGAAATCATTAGGAATCTAATTTAATAAGACCGAGCCCAGCAGGTCGGAGGGTTTCTATCCATAGGGCTGGGGTTCTTCCTCTGCATTACCGCAGCGAGCGCGGCGAGGTTTTTTCATCCTATGGATGCTCGTTGGTACCCTCTTAGTTTTTCGCCTAGATTTTTCTCGTGACCATATTTTACTTTCCCTTTGTAGATATTTGAGTCCTTGTCCGAGCGGCCTCCAGTGAGCACACGATAGCAAATAAAGTTGTGTTTTTATGATTTGTTTTGGCGTTATTGCTGTTGCGTACGGGTGGAATATGTGGAGAGTATTTAGACGAGAGAGGTTATTAAAATCATTGGCGTTCATTTCACTCATAATTATTCGCTTTTCTGGAAACTGAACTTTGAAACCATTGAGAAATCTTTAAGAGAATCTTTAAAAGGCTGGAGTTGGAGAGGTCTTATATTGTTTGGAAAAATTCAAGTAATCAAGTCATTCGCTATACCGAAGATTTTATACCGGGCTTCTCTAATCTCAACCAAAACAGATTTCATTAAAGGAATTAATCACTAATTAACAATGATTTAGATAAACATATACAGGTAAAAACTAACGATAGATAAATCCGACGTTTCGGCGACATCTTGGCGCCATTGTCAAGGAAAACTAATTAAATATGCGATTTCAAGAGTAACTAAGAGTTCAGAGTTTCTAATTTGCATAAGTTAGACAAAGACTTTAGCGCGAACTGAGTCTGATTGTACATTTAAACACGGTCGTAATTGTTTAATGAGTAACATCTCATTAATGAGACAATCAAACTTGTTGTGGCATTTTTTCAACACGCTAAAACAATTGCGAAGGTCATCCGGAATCCAGCCTGCGTGTCTACTATCATAGTGTTTACGTACTGACGAGGTCTTGCTTCTATGTCCATCAACGCGTACGAACAGATGGCCACGGGTGTAACCGACATAACCAGCATCGCACTGGTCACACTTGAAGTTATACACAACGCATTGTTGATCAATGAGCTGAGGCTTAGGTTCGCTTGTCGGGAACTCCTGGGCAATCTTGCGGCTCGTAAACACCGGTTGAACACTGGTCTGCAGCTTCACACTGAGATCTTTCAATTGTGTCTTCACGATATTAGCCGACTCCTGGTCTTTAAAGGGTATGACAACCCGAGTAGTGTTTTCTGTCGTAGATCTGGACCGTAATGAGGGCTGGTCAGCGACCTTTAAATTTAGGAAGGTTTTGACAGTGGAGTCAACAAGGTGCTTGGGATATTTCAGTTTAGAGAAAACAGACTTCAGACTACCGCGAGACCTCAACATAACACCTGGTGACTTGCTGGTGTCCTATGATGTGTCCTCCTTGTTCACGAATGTACCTTTGGATGAAACCATTACGATTCTCGCAGACAGAGCCTTTAGAAACAACTGGTTTAATTCCGAGTATGATTTGAACATTTCAAAGCAAGACCTTATTGATCTTTTGGGTGTGGCCACCAAGGGGCAGCTTTTCCAATTTAATAGATCCCTGTATGAACAGGTCGACGGAGTAGCGATGGGGTCCCCCCTTGGGCCCTTGCTAGCCAACGTATTCATGTCATCTATTGAAGAGAAATTAGATGTCGACGGCAAACTGCCACCTTACTATCGTCGATATGTTGACGACACATTCACTGTGATGCCAGATTTGCCTACAGCTAGGGACTTCTTAACACCCTCAACCACGCTCACCCCGCCATCAACTTTACTATGGAGGTCGAAAATGATGGAATGCTTCCCTTTCTCGGTACTCAACTCCTAAACAGAGCGCCTCGCATTGAAACTAAAGTGTTTGTGAAGCCAACAAACAGTGGTCTGCTTCTCCATTACCACAGTCATGTCGATAATAGGTACAAACGCGGACTATTGACAACTATGCTCGACCGTGCACATCGCATGTCTTCGTCATGGTCCTACTTCACTGAGGAGTGCGAACGACTGAAGTCTGTTTTCTCTAAACTGAAATATCCCAAGCACCTTGTTGACTCCACTGTCAAAACCTTCCTAAATTTAAAGGTCGCTGACCAGCCCTCATTACGGTCCAGATCTACGACAGAAAACACTACTCGGGTTGTCATACCCTTTAAAGACCAGGAGTCGGCTAATATCGTGAAGACACAATTGAAAGATCTCAGTGTGAAGCTGCAGACCAGTGTTCAACCGGTGTTTACGAGCCGCAAGATTGCCCAGGAGTTCCCGACAAGCGAACCTAAGCCTCAGCTCATTGATCAACAATGCGTTGTGTATAACTTCAAGTGTGACCAGTGCGATGCTGGTTATGTCGGTTACACCCGTGGCCATCTGTTCGTACGCGTTGATGGACATAGAAGCAAGACCTCGTCAGTACGTAAACACTATGGTAGTAGACATGCAGGCTGGATTCCGGATGACCTTCGCAATCCACCGTACGCAAAAAGATGGCGACTGGTACATTTACCTATAATGCATAGCGCGCGAAAACTGCAAAAACGCTCATAAAAGCGCACAGAAAAGCTCCACAACCTTGAAACCCACCATGAATAATGTTGTTAGTACGGGGATGAATTTCGCAAAAACATAGCATTCTGTGTGCCATATAGACTGTGTTAGGTTCGCAAGGTATTGTGGTCAAATGTACCGCCGCCATCTTTTTTCTTACGGAGGATTGTTTTAGCGTGTTGAAAAAGTGCCACAACAAGTTTGATTGTCTCATTAATGAGATGTTACTCATTAAACAATTACGACCGTGTTTAAATGTACAATCAGACTCAGTTCGCGCTAAAGTCTTTGTCTAACTTATGCAAATTAGAAACTCTGAACTCTTAGTTACTCTTGAAATCGCATATTTAATTAGTTTCCCTTGACAATGGCGCCAAGATGTCGCCGAAACGTCGGATTTATCTATCGTTAGTTTTTACCTGTATATGTTAATCACTTATTATACTCGTTTATTTGGAAAGGAAAAGACAAAATCAAGCGTATGGCACTTAAAAACCCCTATGATGAAGGAGGTTTGAAAATGCCTGATGTAGAGTCCATGAAAATCGTATTTTTTTTTTCAAAAAAAAATTAAACTAGCAAGACGAAACAAGAAACAAACACTTGATGGAATGTTTGATGCATTAAACAAAAGACGTAAACTAAGGACTAAGGGCTGTAATAAATGCGTATTCTTAGAGTGTGCGTTCATTTAAAATTTCTGCAGAAAAGTGTTATCTGCGGCATTGCCATTTACTAAAGTGCTGGAGTTATGGGTAAACGAAAGTATAAGACTGTGCGGCCAGTTTTATTCCAAAAACCAGCAAAAGAAAGTTTGGAGGAAGGACTTTATTGTATATTATGCATAAATGTGCAGTCCCTAAACTTTCTCCATACAGCAAACTTATCGGTTATATCAATCACATTGATATGGGAACGTTTATTCCGTCGAAGAGGAATTTTCTAGCTATTTGACTGATGATGAGGTCATTCATGGCTCTTTTAGAGATGTAAAGGAATTTCTTCCACGGCTTGCAAAATTTTATTTGCCAATTAAGAACAAACCTCATGAAGCATTGAAATGGTTTGGCAAGACCGATGGCACCTTTCCGGTAGCATTCGGCTGCGATGGCTCCCCATTTGGCAAAAAAAGTGCATGCTCCTTTCTGGTGAGCTTTTTGAATGCTGGGAAGAGTGTTGCCTCCAGTGCTGACAATTTTCTCACATTTGGAGCCAACTGGAAATCAGAATCTTGTACAGCTGTGCAATGAAAGTGATCAATCTAAACATGATCTGGATCTGGAACATGTTCAAAAGCTTCAGCAGCTTGACGAAGATGAAAACGTAGCTTTCGTTCTTCAAAGATGTTATGATGCAAAGGAAATCATCATTCCTGAGGATGAAAACACAACAATCAGTGATTTATCTTCAATTGCAACCTATTTCGGTAGGCAGGTGGAAGAGTCAAGTCCATTTTTATTGTCATAAAAAGAGGTGCCCCACTAGACAGGACACTATCAATATGAAGCAGAGAAGTGAAAAAGAACAGTGATAACACAAAGAACATTGTGAGAGTTCACTTCAGTGGGGAACAAGGAATTGATTCTGGGGCAATGGCAAAGGATTTCTTTGTCATCACTCTTCCTAACATTGGCTCTGTAATCGTCGCTTCTTGAGGCTGTTCGTGTTGTTTGTCGGTTAGAAAGCAGGTACAAAGCTTGTCAGGATGTGCTATCCGTGGAAAGAAAAGTCAGTGAATTCTGTGAAAAAAAAGTTGGTGAATGAGGCAAATGCTTCAGCGGATGGTGACAAAATTTCAACTGAGCTTAAGGAGATCGTTTTTGCTATGAATGAGAAAAGTCGTGAGTTGGCAAGGAAAGCTAAAACAGCTTTGACTGCTTGCCACGAGCCTGGGCATTTTGCTCAGAGTTGCCCATACAAAGAATGGGGAAACAGGGTTCAGGGCCTGCCAAGGGCCAGACAGTCCCCGTGAGGCCCGCAGTGGTGGTCTAAGCACCAATAGTCGCCAATGAGGTAAACAGCCCTACTTTATAAGTAACAATGTACTTTCTGCCATATCAGACTCTGGAATCTACGTTACAGGACTTGTGAACCATAGTGTAGCTTGTATATTGCTACCCACTGGTGGAACTGCTAGTGTTTTGAATGAGGAAACATGGAGAAAAGGTGGGCACGTCTCAAAAGTCAACCCAGTGACCAGGACCACAGCAAAGAAGAAATAAAAGTTAGATTTCTAGTAGGAAACATTGATTGTTCTTGGCCAGTAATGATTGCACAGGGCCTATCCCATGATTGCATACTTGGCTCGGACAGCACTTTGACTGCCAAATTCACTATGACACTGGAACCAATGTAGTGGGCCATACCGAAATTCCAATCACTGCAAGGTTACACCAAGTGTTTGTAAAACATTTCTGAGTGATGACATACAAGGAACTGCACAAGGGATCAAAGTCAAATTAGAGAATGGATATGATCGTAACACTAGCAGTCATGGGATGTTAGAGGAATCAAGGGAGCTGAGAGGGAAACCAAAATGCCCAGAAAGTGCTCCAACCTCATCCTAAAATTATATAATACAGTGTAATAGTTTTCCCTCTTTCTGATAGTAAACCGTGCACGGTTATTTGTAACAGTTACTGTGTGCAAAGAGGCTTGTGAAGTAATTTTTGTTACTCTATGTTACTAGATTTTTTTGCTGTTTTTATGCATATGATTAGATTGTTTTCACTGAAAAAATACAAATAAAAAAAATAGGCAGTCTATGACTACATGTGCCTAGTGATAGCCTAGCATATAACGACAACATTCGACAAGAGACGCTTGTCCACGGTCAGTGATCGAGGGAAGAATCATCAACACTTTCTTCAGTTTCTTTACTGATAAAGCAAGAAAATTCCCGAAAAATCCCTTCATGTTGCTTTTAAGATCAAATTCTTTGAAAATCCACCGAAAGTTGAGCCTGGCTCTAGAAGAAAAGTAACATAAATTTATCTTCAACATAGAAAACTTACCAACGTCGTTGAAGAAACGCGCAATGTGAGCACATGAAGCGAGTAAATGGCTGATGTCAAATTGAGCTTCCGATTATGACGTGTTAGTTAGACGCGCTCATTACCAATTACGAATTACGGACACACACACGCGTGCACGATAACATAGTGCCTCGGGCTCTACGAGCCACTAGGCACAAAAATCATTCAGCTTGTTTAGTTATGAGAATGGGACATCATAAACAGTTACCGTAATACAAAGTTTCAAGTGAAAGTGTTTTGTACATATTTACAGTATGGGGTGGCCTGGAAAATGGCACCTAACATCAAACGGAAACAATCTAAAGCAGTGTACAATGAGCAGTTGTAGTTCTGCTTGAGTACATGAGTGACATAAAATTTTTAAACCAATCACTAAATATACTAGTATTTGCTAAACCATAGCAAACACAAACTTCTTTTTGACACAGAAGTGAAAACTACTCTAGCAAGCAGGGCACCAGTCATGGCATTCATTGCTATATCTTGTATCCAAATTGGTTTTTATTTTATCCGGCTGTTCTAGTTAAACCAATTGCACCTGTCATATCTGTGGTCCAGGGTAATTGAGCTCAGAGCAGCAGCTCAGTTAATTAAACAAAAAGTATAAAAAAACATGTAGCTATGTAACAAAATGTGAGATGTTTGTTTTTACCACCGTCTTCTTTTGCGGATGTCCGAATGAGAGTTATTTTAAGGTCTGCAAAAAATTTTCGTTTGGACCGATCCGATCTATTGTAAAATTCTGGTTTGTTTACCTGTGCAATGCATGCGCCCGTTTACACTGGAAAAACCGAACCCTTTACAGACTTTCCTAAATGTCTGAAAATTTAAATTTTACAGACATTATATGAAAAAGAGAAGCTTGGATCTTTCCCTTCCTTAAAACAAAATCTTTGTAAATTATACTTTTACAGACTTTTTGTGTACTTTTGTAAGGCAAAAACTTAATAAAATGTTTGTACATTTTAAGGTCTTAGAATATAAAATATTGACTTTAATTTACAGACTTAACAAAATGTCTCGAAATAGTGTGTAATTTTACGATTTACAGAGAATTTGTTGAGTTTGTAAAATCTCTGTAAATTCGATGTGTGTAAAAGTGCATAAGCAGGGCTCTGTAAAATGTCTGTAAAAGTGCATAAGCAGGGCTCTGTAAAATGTCTGTAAAAGTGCATAAGCAGGGCTCTGTAAAATGTTTATAAAAGTGCACAAGCAAGGCTCTGTATAATGTCTGTAAAAGTGCATAAGCAGGGCTCTGTAAATATCTGTGAAAGTGCACAAGCAGGGCTCTGTAAAATGTCTGTAATGTCTGTTTTTAACTCATGGTAATCCTTACAATAACAAATACTGATTTACAAGCTATTAACATAAAAGAGGCCAGTGCATCTATTTTGCTTAAACAGGTACGGTATTTGTCTGTAAATTAATTTTATAATCCCCTTTTTTGCTTGCCAGGAAAAAGATGAACAACTCTCACCTTCCTCTGAGGAAAAGTCAGACTATCAACATGATGTTAGTATAAGAAGTAAAATTTATGTTTCAAACCAAAATGCCCAGAAAGTGCTCCAACCTCATCCTAAAATTATATAAACAGTGTAATAGTTTTCCCTCTTTCTGATAGTAAACCGTGCACGGTTATTTCTAACAGTTACATGTACTGTGTGCAAATTTTAGCTTGTCAAGTAATTTTTGTTACTACATGTACATGTTACTGTAATCTTTTTGCTGTTTTTTTTGCATAGGATTAGATTGTTTTCACTGAAAAAATACAAATAAAAAAATCATTCAGTTTGTTTAGTAATGAGAATGGGACATCGCAAACAATTAACCGTAATAAAAAGGTTTCAGGTGAAAGTGTTTTGCACATATTTACAGTATGGGGTGGCCTGGAAAATAGCACCTAACATCTAACGGAAACAATCTAAAACAGTGTACAATGAGCAGTTGTAGTTCTGTTTGAGTAAATGAGTGACATGAAATTTTTAAACCAATCACTAAATATACTAGTACTGTATTTGCCAGACCATAGCAAACACAAACTTCTTTTTGACACAGAAGGGAAAACTGCTCTAGCTAGCAGGGCACCAGTCATGGCATTGATTGCAATATCTTGTATCCAAATATTGCAAATTGGTTTTTATTTTATGCAAAGCACAGACTCCCTGGCTGTTCTAGTTAAACCAATTGCACCTGTCTATCTGTGGTCCAGGGTAATTAGCCATGTTCTAAACGAGCAGGGGACTGGGTACGAACATATTTTCTCTTCAGTACAAACATTCAATATCAATATCAACGTCATCGGAAAGAGCATCCGAAAATTAGTAAATTCACCAAATTTGACTGTTATTGGTTGAAATCCAAAGGCATGGTACACTTAGTAAGGATTGGAGGGACAGACGTCCTCCAATCCATACTAAGCTCTCTTATTTTAAAAGTGTACCATGCCTTTGCGTTTAAACCAATAATCAAATTTGGTGAATTTCCTAATTTTTGGATGCTCTTTCAGATGACGTGCTCCATTTTCAATTCAATTGATATTGAACATTCGTACCAATATGTTCGTACCCAGTCCCCCGCTCGTTTCGAACATGGCCAATTGAGCTCAGAGCTCAGTTAATTTAACAAAACGTATAAAAAACATGTAGCTATGTAAAAAATGTGAGATGTTTGTTATAACCACCATTTTCTTTTGCCAGGAGACAAATCAGGAGTCCACTGAGCATGAAGGTAGCAGTAAAGAAAAAAACACATCATGTTAATAATGTAAGTAATTTGGACGATTTTTGTTTCATTTATTTTTTTTTATTTCAATGAATTTGACGCCAGCTGATGTGTTATAAAATATATATACAACTTACTATGGCGGATCATTCAATATTGAGTTATTTATAATCAAGAGAAAAATTCGGAATCAATCAGAGCATCCACATGCAGTCAGGTTGACAAAGTATACAGAAATAAATGTGGGACATAATCATGATAAGTAATAATCAGTTTGAAATGTTTGTTACACATAAACTGTTTTTCAAGACAAGGGAAAAACAGTTTAAATTATTAAGTGTAGCAGAGTATTGATGAACAAATTATTTTTGAGGTGTTGGAAATGAAGGTTTAATGCTATCTCTTGTATGTTAAAGGTTTTTTGATAACCCAGTGTCCTTTCATTTTTTCTAACTACATGTACCTTTTCGTAGTGTAAATTTGCCCTTTGCAACCTTTTTCTTTGTATATGCAACAAACTGGAGTTGGTAACGACAACTAGCTGCAGTTTGCAAAGTTTACTTTGATTTTCCTTTTTATCTCAAGGTTGCAGGGAAAAGAAAACCAGATCGTGAACTTGCAGATTATGAACTACAGAGGGCGAAATGCATAGAAGAAAATTCTCTAGAACAGATCAGAAACAACTTGGTAAGTGAACTCATTACACACGATTTTGTCTTTTATTTAGATTGATGGATACCGTGCAGGTGCATCTGATTATACATATTTAAACCTTTATACAACTGTCAGCTGGTTAAAATAGTGAGGTTACTGCAATTGTGAGCATAAGATACAGTACTACTAAACAGTAAGTAGCTCGATCAGTCTAAACGGAAATTTTTTGTGGATCTTGAAATTTATTTCTGACATTCGAAATGATTTCCCAGCATATTCTGGTGCTCTCTGGTGGCAATAAAAGAAGTATAGCAACAACCATTGTGTAAAAATGCACAAAAGTGACTATTAAGTTACTGTTTGCGGATTGGGCCAATGCTCAATCAGGAGCCAGTATTCGCATAGCCATTTGGAAGTCGTCTGTAGAGACTCATTTCCCAGGGGCTCAATTAGCCCTTCATGATAACTTTTGCTACCCAGGCTTTTTCCGAGTTTACTTCATTTCCTCCTGACTGGTTCAGTCTCCAGGATGGATATGGACATGCAAGCTAGTGTCTTTTCGTGTTTGTATTGCATGCTTACTTATTGTGAAACATGCTTGTTAGCCAATTTATTTAAGGAACTGCTTTCACTCTCTCAATTGCAGATCCCAAATGGAATGGCAATTATCACAGCATTATTTTATTTAAAAGCAAAGAAAACAAGTGAACTCACGATCATCAACCTAAAGAAGACTGCGACACAGCTGGGAATATCTACAGCCAGTAGGGTAACATACACAAAAGAACAGCTTTGCACCCTAATTGGGAAGGAGCTCTTTCCTCAAGCGAAAGTAAAGAGAATCGACACAGCAAAAGTCATCACAAAGGACAATTTTATGCTTGGGTAAAGAACCATATTGAACATTGAAACGTTTGACAAGCGTTTTCGGCTGCAGATAGCCAAAATGGAACTGTATTGCAACTTAAATAATTAGCCGGCCTCAACAATTCAAGTTGTTTCAGCATTCCTAAAAAATCAATCCATATATCCATCACTGAACTATACAGGAGCTACGTCACAGAGAACTCAACTTGACAAAATTGGCAAAGTTTTCCAAGTTTGCGGCTCTTAATCTTCGTCAGCCTAAAACAACCTTATTTATTTCAGGGTTTTTATTACTCCATTGGTTACTACCTTCGAAAACTACTATTTTGGGGTTTCCTTCAGTTTGAAACAACACCTGAAAAAAACGACTTACAATACTGTGGCATAGCTCCTTTAATTTCTATTCACAAATGGTGGACTTAATTTTCCTTTTGACAGTGATTGTCATGGGTTAAGCTGTCAATCAAACAATTAAAGATACAGAAATCTGAGATCTCTTCGACAAAGCTCCTCCTGTTTTACGTTATGATAAATATCTCAAGCAGATAAGTTTGTTTTGAGCTATTTATGAGATATTTATTTACAAACTCAGAGAAAATTAACGATCAGTATTTATTAAACACATTGATAAAAATAAATTCTATTAGTATGTAGGTCGAGAAAATGATTTCCAATAGAATATCGTGATAGACAATTTAAAGTGATAATAGAAGGGATAATAAGGTGTGTGCATTGTTATGCATGACTCCAATAGGAGCCACAAAGCTGAAAATGTTTTCTATAAAAAAATATATTGTAATGATACATAAAGAGTACATTTTTAAAATAAAGGTTTTATGGATTGCAGTTTTCAGACTACATTATTTATCGCAGCTGACTCACAAATGAGATGCAATGCATGTTTTACCACTTCATGTAAGGGTAGAAGCTCACATTTGCAGTGTGCTACATCCCATTTACATAAATGTATGTTTATTAATTTAACTAACATTGTAAATAGAGTTTATAAAAATGTAAAATATCTGTGAAAAAGACATTTTGCAACCCTTTTAATTGATCTATGGAGTACACATACATTTTATTGTAGTCCTTGAAATCTCTGTAAAATAAATACAGAGATTGTTCAGGGATTTCAAATACATTCTTCTCAAATTTGATCATTTTTTGCATAATTTACAAGGAAAACACCAACATTACAAAGATATTTTACAGATATTTTGTAGAAAATCCGTAAATTTCAGAGATTTTACAGGTTTTACAAACTCTCTGTAAGTGTGCACAGTTACAGACTCAAGAATTAATTTACAAGAAAAATTTAAACATTTTACAGAATTTCAAAAAAATCTCTGATAAATATTTACAGAAATTTTACAGACATGTAATAAAATCTCTGTAAAATGATAGAAAAAAATTACAAGAAAAATACAAAATTTTTACAGACATTACGTCTACAAAAATAAGTTAAAATTTACAGACTTTCTATGAGATTTACAAAATGTCTGTTACTGTGCACGTTTACAGACATTAGAATTTACAAGTAAAGTACAAAGATGTTAATTACAGTCTGTAAATGGTTCGGTTTTTGCAGTGATTGCATCTTTGGATTCTACTCTTTCTGGATTTGAGATAAGTTGCTGACATCCCCTCCTCACTCTTGCTTCAAGAAAGTCAAACACTTCCCCATACAACTCAGCCACCTCTGTCAACTCATCCGTGTGCAATGGAATTCCCAAGTTGGTATCTCCATACTGTTCAGGAAAGGAGAATATGTGGACTGGTTCACCAGCTGGAATCTCCAACTTATCTTGCGCTCCAATTCTATGAGATTTCCAGTACCTTACAAAAATGTCACATTCTCCCTGACAACTGGTAGTTGTCTATCCAGTGCAGTATGTGTATCATATTCGTTTCCTCTTAAAAGCATTGTCAATTGTTCTTTGAAGAATCAGAAGAATTTTCTAGTCTTTCATGAAGTTCACGCCACCATCTTTCAAATTATTTGCTTGTTTAGGGACCGTAAATAATGGAATCAGTGGGATCATCCATGACTTCATTTTTGTTAAGCAGATAGACAGGAATCGTAGCCATTTTTCCCGTTTCTGTTTCCCTATCAACTCTGAGGAATCTCGGAAGCATCTCTGTTTTGAATAGGTACCGAAGGTGTATCTTGCCTATGACTAAAGGATTAGAGTATAAAATAAAATCCCAAAATTTACATCCAGCCAATTTTTATCAGTTCTCACTACTGACAGTTCCATTGGTTGCTCTCCAGTTCAAAATCCGGCGTAATTTAGACATTGTATTTCCTATGGTATGGTATAAAATAGTTAACACTGTCTTGTGGTATACCATTAAATACGGTAGCCATTTTTTCAATCAATCGAAGTACTAAATGTGAAGAAACATTTTGTCCAGGCAGGGTTGGGTGAGGGAGAGTTAAGGCCAGCAGGCGTAGGAGGGGGGAGTAGGGACAGGGTTTGTACAAAAAATCACAACCATTTTCCAAGGACTTTTCAAGGACCAAATTGAATTTTCAAGGACCACAAACCAGGAATGTAAAGTCACAGATGGTATATAAATGCACATTCCCAGTCCAAGCTAACAGGTTTCTAAGGCTTCAAGTGCTTGCTTCATCTCCCTCTCTATACTTGTCTTTCTCCTTAATAGCGGCTTTTACACTCGGGTTTTAAGTGTTTGAAGTTGCTTTACACAGGAAAAGGATACCAAAGTCTGTGCAAGCAATTTGCTTTCGACCTCACTGCATTTAAAGCTGAAGAAAATTCAAGGACTTTTCAAGAAAAAAATAGAATTCAAAGACTTTTCAATGGCTCCCCCTAAAATTCAAGGACTTTTCAAGACTGTGCGAACCCTGAGGGAGAGGCGAGGCAGAAGAGATGGGATGCCACAGTGATGCATAGAGACACTGCGATTCCAGTTTTTAAATCCATTGCAACTAAAAAAAAACGTAAAACGTATTGTGGGTGGCATATCTGCAAGCTACATTTCTGAACTGATGGATTCAGATCAAAGGCTGAGGAATGCTAGAGTGGTTAATCTCTTATTGTATTTATGAATTGTTTATATATATTAATGGGAAGTACTACCTCCAGGAATAAAAAATAATGAAAAAAAAAACATGAACTAATAAAGCAAGGTAAGAGTGAAAGTAATAATAGTAATATTTAACAACAACAATAGCAATAACAACAATAATAATGATAACACTGATGGTGAGGATAACGATGATCACAATCACAATCATAACTGCTTTACACGCATGACATCCTGCACATTCTCTTTCTGACTGGAACCCATTCTCGTCCCCATATCCCTTTTCCCTTATCTTAATCATAAGAGAAATGTAAAGGGCTAAGGGGAAGACAATGACCGGAACCTCACTCGACTGGGAACCAGACCCACAGAGAAGCCACAGGGCGCGGAGTTCCACAAACTTACACTGCCTATTGCACCGTTTGAAATGTATTTAAAATTGAAAATGGGTCCGATCCGATTGATCTTGTTGCTCAATTTCGCCAAGAAAAGAAAGTGGCAAAAGATATTGGATTAACAAAGAGAAGCCACTTTCTGGATTTAATAAAAAATCTTTGTTTGCCATTTCCATGGAACCCTGAAATGTGGAGTCGACAACCTCAGTTTGTACAGGAATGTCAATAGAATTGATAAAGATGAAGATGTCCAATGAGGCCAAAAGCATTTTAAGCAATTTGAATGATCATAACCCACCAGAGCCACCACAGTGGAGGAAACGACTGAGAAAAAACTTTAATGTTATGCCAGACACGGGGTGGAGGAGGATTCAGGCAAAGGGTGAGGATTTTCATATTTTCTGTTCAAAAAATTGTCAAATTCGCCACCCCAGCCAGGACATCAAAATTTGTAAAAAAGTAACAAAATTCCCACCCTGGGGCAAGTGACAGTGGTCAAATAACCAAGTGTCAAACTTCCCGACCATTGGTTCATCACGACCAAACAAAACACCTAGCTTGGGGACTGCCCTCGCAGTCCCATATTTTATACCTATTATGTTATTATTTTAGTTCTAGATTTGCAGGAAAGAATACAATAATCTTTCCAACCATTTGAAACATGCACATACGCTGAGTAAGAGAGAAGTCGAGGAGCTAAAGAGTGAAAAGAATCAGGAAAAGGCCAAAGGAAATCAGGAAAACAAGTAATTTATTGCATTTCTTATTTTTCAGTTCTGTTTTTCAGAGGATTGTGTTCATTGAAGTTACATATTAGATGATTGTTTTCTCTACTGTACACAGCATTCTTGACCTGGTTCAATTCACGCTCATTTTGACACATTAAACATTTTCCTTATATTTTGCAGCAAAAACAAGAGGCCCATTAAATGTTGTCCACTATAGGGATGTACCTTGGTTGGACGACGGTTTGATTACCACATACCAAAAGTACACAATATTGACAAAGATTCTGGAAAGTACTTATCCTTAGTACACAAAAGTGGCTGAGTTTTCATTCTTTTTTATGCATTCAAGATTTTATAAGTGGTTTTTGTATTTAAATTTGAAAATGGGTCCGATCCGATCGATCTTGTTGCTCAATTTTGCCAAGAAAAGAAAGTGGCAAAAGATATTGGATTAACACAGAGAAGCCACTTTCTCGGTTTAATAGAAAATCTTTGTTTGTCATTTCCATGGAATCCGAAACGTGGAGTTGACAACCTCAGTTTTTACAGGAATGTCAATGGAATTGATAAAGATGAAGATGTCCAACGAGGCCGAAAGCATTTTAAGCAATTTGAAGGATCATAACCCACCAGAGCCACCACAGCGGAAGAAATGACGGAGGAATAATAATAAATAACTTTATTTAAGTGTCAGGGTAGGTATTTAGCTTACAGAAGCTAATTGGGGACACTACTATGTTACAATATAATATATTAAGATTTAAAATGTAGAGTTAAGAATACGAATTAAGAATTAATTGGGTACACTAGGCTACTTTACAATATATGAAAATTTACAGTGTACGATAATTTACTGTATTAAAAGCGATAATTTACTATATTGAAAATCAGGATGGATAAATAAGAATAAATAACTTAAAAACTGTTTCTAAAATTACAAATACAATATAATACAAGAGAGAAATAAAAATTGATATTTAAGTGAGTAGTTCAAGAATTAAGAAGTGCATATAAGACAGTTTGAACACGCATCCTCGATTAGAGCACTGAAGTCTTTGTTTCTAATATTCTTTCTTTAATGTTATGCCAGACACGGGGTGGAGGAGGACTCAGGCAAAGGATGAGGATTTTCATATTTTCTGTTCAAAAAATTGTCAAATTCGCCACCACACCCCAGATTTCAAGGTATTTTTTCCAATGGTTTAAGCACAATTGACCACTGCAGTCACTGTCAGTGTTAATTTCATACTTCGCATTACTTTGCATGAACAATTAATTTTCTCACAAATTTAACAAGCCCAGGGGTAAACAAACAAAATGGCGTCTGCTGTTGATTGTGGTGACGAAGAGATGCAGATTCTAAAAGCCCCCAAGAGTAATGTGACATTAAAACAACGCAGAGAGGATGGAACTAATTGCAGTTATAAAAGAAAAGAAGTGTCTGTGGGGAAGCAAACAATATACAAGGCAAGATAAACAGGCGACGTTAAAAGAGTTGGAGGAGGCATTTAAATTGCATTTTACCTCCAACGAACTTTTATCCGTTTGGAAAAGCGTCCTTGCTTCCATGCTAAAAGAAGTTAAGAAAACTAGAAAGGAGCCATAAACCTGGTCAACTTGGAAATTTTATCAGGCTAGATGCTTTTCCTCAAACCAATCCTTGAGAAGGCTTGTGAAAAGGCAGAATGAAAAGCGTAGCCTGTTAAATTTCTACCGGCAACACGAAGAGTTATGGAGGCATACGCTAAAAGATTACCACAATGAGTCCAGAAGACAAGTTCTTCTTGGCAAGCTAAAGGAGGAACTGGACAACAAC
Source organism: Meandrina meandrites (assembly GCA_963693305.1). NCBI lineage: Eukaryota > Metazoa > Cnidaria > Anthozoa > Scleractinia > Meandrinidae > Meandrina > Meandrina meandrites. Next base: position 55,001,142 of record OY855903.1, read on the forward strand.
CAGGATTGTTTTGGTGTTTAGTATTTTAGGGATGGTAGTGCATTGGCCGTATAGTTCTGCGAATAAAGAACAACCAAACATGTTTCTTATGTTTTTCTTTGCTTTATATCATAAAGCTATTTGCATCAATGGCAAGTCTGTATACAATCACAAGCTAGCCAGCATCGGTATACTTTAAATTGGAGATTTAATCTCTGAAAATAATGAACTTATCACAAAACATAAGTTACGTGAATTAAATATCTCCCCATTAGACGCTTAGACTCACTTGTGTCATCAAAGCCTTTCCAACCGAATGACGAAAATGTCTAAAAACGTGTCAATATATTACTGCGGAGCCATTCAACTTACAAGACCAGATACAGTGTACAACTACATTGAAACAGGCAAAATGTGACTATCAGTAAAGCTGTATCGAAAATCATTTACAAGGAATTACATGGTAGGATCATTACTCTACCTACAGCGTAATTTCACAAGTGATTGTAGATATCCAAGAGGAAAACTATGAAAGTGAAAAAGGTGAGAAGAGTTTGGAGAGTGAGAGTTTGAGTGAGTGAGATCAACAAAGAAGAAAGGAGTGATGGAGAGGCACGAAGAACTAGCAGAATGCAAGGACAAGTGAACAACATCAATTTCCTCGAGTGGGTTCACCAGCAGAGACCAAATTCAACATGGGTGGTGGATTTAGTTACGAACGCCACCTAGTTTTTTTGGAAAATCCGTGATCATCCGATCGGGCGTGGTAAATATTTGCCAGGCTACAATACCTTGTCAATACCTCGGAAAACAACTCAAAAATGGGTAAACCTTACGAAGACAATCTCTGTTTCTTACGCTGCCTTGCCCTTCATAACGGTTCCCACACAAAGAACTTAGCACAGTATTATTATAACAGTACCGAGATGCTGGGTTGGGAAAAAAGAAGTTTCATGGAGTCCATTTGTCCAAACTAGATAAGTTGCAGAAACTATATGAAGTCAATATTCAAGGGTACAGTCTTGCCCCGACTCAGACACATGGCGAAGAAGATGACGAGAAAGAAACGCCTGCGATAACAGCCACACTTATTCATCTCTCACACCGCCAGTACTCAAACATGTTGTACTTGAGCTTGCACGAAAGATCTTGCCCGTTACAGTAAATCGTTTCAATGTTCTCGCTGTGGCAAGTACTAGAAGCGAGCGCATAACTTGAGACAACATGAGAAAACCTCCTGTGATGGCACAGTTCAGCTCAAGTACCCTGGGGGTGCGTATCATGTTCCCAAAACTATCTTTGAAAAATTAGAAGACGAAGGTCGTCCCTGAAGAAGCATGCTATTTTCCTTGTCGAGCCACATTGGACTTTGAATGGTACTTTGACAAGGAAAACATTAACTAAGGGAAAAAAACAGACAAGTTAACCTGGTTATCGTCCCATATTCCCTTGAGTGCGAGTGTCTGCAGTAACGTCCCTGGTCAGTTACCAAGAACCAAAATGTTTTGTCTCGGAAGGCAACCCCGACAAGCTGATGAGGGAATTTTTGGATTACTTGGTTGCCATCAACACGAAAAGTTCTTCCCTGCTATGCGAACAGTACGCACCCGTGTTTGAAGCGCTCAACCAACCATCTGCACTTAGAGATCAGTTAGCGCAAATGCTAGTGGATATGTAAGAAGGAAATGAAGAGTCTGGGGAAGATGAAAATAGTGAAGAGAGCGAAGATTAAAGTAGAGGGACTGATTTGATGGCGAGCGATGATGAGGAGGATGCGGAAGAGTTTGAGTCTAAGAACGAAGATTGCGCCTTTTTAGATGACAAAGTGAGTGAAAACGATCCCTCGTTTTATGGAAGATTAAAGGTAGAGTTGGACCAGGGGAGAAGACAAGAACAGTGACAGAGGTGAGAAGAAATGGCAGATTGTGAGAATATATTATTTGAGGAAGCACAAACCAGTGACAACAACGTCCTTTATCAATTAGAAGAAAAACTGAACGCCTACATTCAAGAACTTCCAGTCTTGGGCTTCATTTCTGGCAAATATGATCAACGCTGTGAAAAAGTTCCTGCTCCCTCCCGTACCTCATCAAGACACAACCGATCAAGTTAACTGTAAAAAGAAACATTAATCACATGTGCCTCAAGACAAACTTCTTAGAATTTCTGGGCGTCTCTTACTATCTCGCTCCTGGGTTCAGCTACGACCAGTTCCTAATAGCCTACGAGTGCAAACAGATCAAAGGTTTCTTTCCTTCCGAGTGGATCCACAGCCTGGACAAGCTAGAAGAAACATTGCTACCCCTTCACGCTACCTATTCATCTATCAAGAACAAAAACATCACCAAAGACCAATACCAGTTAACTGTCAGCAAGTTTGGGAAGACAATGAAATGTCAACCTTTAAAGATTTCTTGGTCTGGTACAATAATCTGGTTGTCGTTCCATTCCTCAAGGTGGTAGAGAAAATGAGTCAGTTTTGGAAAGAAAGAAAGATCAATATATTCAAAGACAGCATCTTGGTCCCTGGTCTAACCCTCGAGTACCTCTTTTCGTTTCTGGGTGACCAAATATACTTCAGTCTCTTTGATGAAGCGATCGGCGATCTCTATCACCTTATTCAAGACAACAACACCGGGAGTCTAAGTATCTTCTTTCACCGATATCATGAAGCACGCAAGACAAAGATCAAAGAAGCAGACCAAGGCGAGGATGCTAAGCTGTGTGGGAAGATCATGGGATATGATACCAATGTGCTCTACCTTTGGGCGCTCATGCGAGACAGGCCCACCGGAACCAAAAGGTTCTATGAAGATGGCGATCGAATGGCTGGAATACATGTATGTCGCGTACAAAGAAAGCATTCAGTTAAACAGCACAGAGAAGCGTATCAGAGATCGCAAACTACCCATGGACGGTTTCAATGCGCAGAGGCAAACTGTATATCAATTCCACAGGTGTTATTGGCATGGTCACAACTGTTTGCTCAGCTGCGGAAAAGAATTTAACGAGAAGTGCAAGAAACCCATGAGTGAGCTGTTGGAAGAAACCAGAGCGAATACTGAGTATATTCGCAGCAAAGGCTACAACATTGTTGAGATGTGGGAGTGAATGAACGTAGGGAATTGCAGTGATGCTGAGGCTAGCCGAAAAGTGAACACACCTCTATTTCGCAAACTGGAAAATATCACCAAGGAAACGTATGAAGTAAAGTCCTGCAAGGAGACTATTAAGTTAAATTTACCTATTCAAGTCGCTTTTTTGTGTACCAATATCCCACGTTAAATTTTTTAGATAAGTACTTAGACCGGAGCGATTTTCAAATGTGTGAAATGGATACTGACTCATCATACTTGGCCATTTCTGGGGAAAGCGTTGAAAGTTCAGTAAAACCAGAATAAAAAGAAGAATTTGAACAGGATGAATATAACTGGTTCCCTCATACTGACACTGCAGAGCACAAGCCTTACGAACTCCAGGTCTTTTCAAGGTAGAATGGCAAGGGGAAGGAATCATTGGCTTATGCTCTAAGACCTGTTACTGTTCTGGGGTCATAGACAAAAACTAAAAAAAATTAAAATAAAATATAAATATTCAAGAAAAATGTTAAGACAATGGGTGTTTTGTTATGGCAATCCTAGGCCACCAAAGTGGTTGCTGTATATGTGAGGAACCAAGAAAAACAGTGAAACACTCAGGCTCAGGTAGAGTTCCACCTCTGCTTAGAGATTCCACTGAAGTTGAGTATAATACTGAACCAAAAGCGACTAGGAACAAAAGAATAAAGGGTAATATTGGCATAACAGGGTTAGCATCAATGCCTTGGTTTGATGTTGTTCTTGGCATTGTCCCTGATTACATGCATGAGATCCTTCTCATGGGTTGAATAAAGATACTTCTGTTTAAATGGTTCTCTCCATCTCAAAGCAAGAAGCCCTTTTTTGTAGGAAACCATATTTGTGCCATTTCCAAAAGACTTGTGACTATCAAACCTCCAGATTACATTGAGAGGTTGCCTGGAGATCTAAGAAAGCACTTCACCCACTTCAAAGCCACTGAGTTACTAGCTTGGCTATTGTACTATGCACTGCCTTGTTTGACAGGCTACCTACCGGCCAAATAGCCTGGGCAGGGAATCCACTTGCTTCTTAGGGACTGCATAACAGAGCCTGCCTTGGTAAGGGCCAAAGCTTTGCTTGATACCTTTTATCAAGAATTTTGTGCAAGGCTTTGGGGGCCTTGTCTGCATGAAGTTGCTTTGCTTTTTAAACTGGAATTCAGTCCTTTTGCACAGTGTTCATGACTCTAATTGCAGTTAAAGAGTTTGTTTGTAAAAATGTCTGAAAAGGTTAAGCCTGGTTCACACTAGCAACATAACAACATAACGACATGGACATACACCTGTAATGACATAAAGAAAAGTTCAGTTCTTTCCTTATGTTGTTATGCTTATGTCATGTTCCTACTATGTCGTTATGTTTTGTTGTTCACACTGGTGACATAAAACATCAACATAAGGTGTTTTTTGCATTATTTTGCGTGACCAGGCCATTCTGTCGCTTAAATATCAAAGTTGATAAAGCCAAATAGGCAGTGGGAAGTAACAAGCTGCACAAGGCTGCAGTATTTCTGGGGCGATTGTGAAATTATCTGACTTGCCAAGGAATGAATTAGAGCTGGTAAAAAAACAGTAACTGGGAAGCAAGATACTTCACAACAAAGTAACGCACTCAGAGTTCAGTGTGGGAAAGAAAAACTGTATGCTTAAGACTCTACAAGAATGAAAAAGAGAGTTTGCTATGTTGCTCTCACAAAGAAGGGTGAAAATGATCTTCAGCAAGAAATTGACTTCTGTTTTTGTTTTGGGAGAAATGAATCACCTTGACAATAACTGTTTCAGTTTCTCTCACGCTGGTCATCACATTCTTATAGTTAATGAGACAAGGACATTGTAGTCCTGCCAATAAGTGAGTTCTAGAAAAAACTATTCTTCTTAAGAATTACTTGTACTTGTATACCAGATATACATGGGCATGGCCTTTGTAAGTACTTTTTACATGGTTTATTATTACTTTTTGTGCCATGTTTATCTTATTTTTTATGCAACCCCTGAAAGTTCTTTTACTTTTGATGTATGTTCACTCCCAGTGTCAAGAAACATTATTGAAGGTTTTTTTAACTTGTATTCTGGGACTTGGTTGTCTGAGATAACTGCATTGTTATTAATTCCTTACCCTGTATTTTCAAATTAAACTTTAGTAATTACCAGTTACCGCTGAATCATTAACACCTTAAGCGGCTACTAATTTTTGCGATTTTAGCAAGTTGGGCAGAAATTGCGAAGTCCTGCAGAAAGAAGAAAGTCAGAGTGGCGGAAACAGAACTTGACTTTGACTCCCAGCTCAGTAGCAGAGCTGACATGGTAGATTGAAAACATGCCACAAGCATTCATCTTGTGACATTACCTGTCCAACACTCTGCATGATCATAATGCCTGCATGATGATCATGATCAACCTGTAAGATGCCTCTACCCTAGGCTGGTGACCAAGAAGTTAGAGGGAGATGGGCAATACTGGGATGTATTAGACTTATCAGCATCCTAAAACTGCAGGCACCTGAAACAGGGTGTGCCTTTGAAGATGAACTCACTATTGGCTAGAGCAAGTCTAACTTACGTTTTTCCCTCTTTTCAACCTAATCGCTAGATGTCTGCAGAAAATTTGTACAGGATCAAGCCAAATTGTTACCAAACCAGTGTGGCAAGGCAAACCTGGTTTTCACAAGCCCCCCAGCTACTATTCAACCAACCATGGATTGCAAGACTCTACCTTAATATGTCCACCAAAAACCACCATACCTCTTGCACAACAACCTCAGCCTGTGGTCTAATTTTTTAAAACTTGCAAAATTATTTTGAAATTTGGTCAATGTCACGAGTGAACAACGTTCTTAGATTAATGTTGCGAAAAACTGGCCACTGGCAAAGATTTTATTATGTAAAAAGCTATGCCATTGGCCTTTTTCTCGAGCACATTGTCGTTGAAAGACTGAACAAATAATGACCTCTGTTAAAAGAACCTCATGGTCAAACAAAAGTCAATTTACTTTTCTGTAAGCTTTTTGGTGTCTACAAAATTCGTCTCTCTCCTTCGAATTCACTCATGTGGGCATTCAACATCTCATCACTGAGTTCAGGCATCTCGAGTGCTCAGACCTGATGCCACATGTGAAGGTGAGAGGGTGTACCCCCTAACCCTCATTTTGAGGTGATGAGTGAACATGTGACCCCTATTCCAAGTGTATATAAGTGACAGCACTGCACTCACTTGGCACCCCAAGATTTATCAGGTCTGAGCATTCGAGAAGTTTTATTGTTGTAAAGAATTATTAGTTGAGAAGCTAAAGCGGCATTGATCCGGCAGTGGAAGAATTGTGGAAGCTGTGCAACCATAGAGTCAACCGAGTTGAAAAAAAGTTGAAGATGGAAAAAGAGAATAGGCATACGTCCAAATTCAAGAAATTGCTCGCTTGCCTTCAAGAGTTAATTACTATTGGCCATCAACTGACAAGATAAATGGAGGAATGGGAGGAGCAGAACTTATTTGGATGTGTGGCAAAGACTCTGACGTATCCGTTCAATATTCTGAACTGATTTCATTTTAGTTTTTTTCCAGTCAAGATGGACAAGCAATGTTAAATTTGTAAAGGACCACTGCCACATCCCCGCCACAATCACGAGTGCCTCTACTGAAGGTGAACTGTAGGAAAAGTGAGGACTTGAGCCATTATGGAAAGATTTTTGTAACAATGCGCATGAGGATTACTTTGACTTCAAAGACTGGGAATGGGCAGAGGAGGTTCGACACAGCCCGGATTGCACTATGGTAGTGGTAATTAACCAATCAGACAGTGTGTAATTTTTCACGAGTCTTTTCAGGTTTCGTCGCTCGAGAGTATACATGGTTTCTTTCCGTGTTTTTTCAAGATGAACGTGTCTGGAATCCCAGTCATATGAACAGAGAGAAAGGTAGGGAAGAAATTATTTCATTATGTTTCTTGAACATTTTGGTGAATGCTTTCAGCAATATCGGCCTTAATCAAAGGTGGTCTTAAAATGGCGGGTTGCATTAGCGAATTACAGTGTGCACAATCAATCATGATTCTGCTCCAATTTGAACTCATCTCAAATCAGGGAAACTGAGCTTTCATATTCTTGAGTAGCTGTAGTTTGCTTTTAAGACATCACACCGCATCGCACCTATTACCGTTTTCTTGTTATGTTCGTTTAAAGTTGGCGGTTTTTTGGCGGCAAATCAAAGGGACTCTACGTCAAACAAAACGATTGAGCATGATTGTTTTCCTTGCAGTTAAGTCCTTCAAACCACCCTATTTTCCTTGCAGTTATGTCAAACGGTAGTGAAAAGCGAAGGCATGGCAGTCCAACTGGCAACACACCAGGGAAACCGAAAGCAAAGACCTCAAGAAGCAGTGAGAGCACTGGATCCTCACGAAAATCATTATTTAATTTCGCGCCTCCGGTAAGTTTTAATGTTGATGAGAAATTCAATTGCTGAAATTTTTTTTTCTAAATCTTAATAGTTAGAAGAGGTGGTGCATATCACAAAATATCTCAATTTCTTTCTTTTAGGAAACCACTAAAAAGGCTGCTGATTGGTCTCGAGAGGAAATTGTTGCCCTGATACAGTATGTTGCTTTATACACCGACAACAAATGGCCAACACATAAGCTGACAGATTTCTGGGAGGCTTGTGCTACAGCAATTTCAGAGAGTACTGTAAAAGCTGTACGATCTGGTGAGTACTGAATTTGTTTTGTCAGCCATTATTTTGTGATTTCCACTGGGCTGTGCTCACCATGGTGAGTCCTCTTCAACTTGTTAAAAATTGTTGAGTTTACTTTCCATTATTTTTGCTTTTTAATATACTGTGGTAACAACATGCTGCTGAACAATATTGTGTGCTCTCTTGATAAACAATTTTCCTTTTTTTATAGCACAAGCCTGTTGTACCAAAGTGCTAAAGAAACTTCGAATTGAATTTCAAAACATTGATGATGCAGAGGCCTCATATGGGATCACATATTACAATGACGTCTCATCGCAGGTTCACGTTGATAAGAGTGTGGGGAATGGCAGAGCATCTGCCTTGGCGGTGACCTGACCGAAGCCCTCCGGAGGTTTAATCATGTAAAATCGTTTTTGTGAAATTGGCGCATGACCAGTTGGGTTATGCAAACGTCCTTGTATACCATTTTCATTATCCCTCAACAGTGTAACAGAGACTAAGACCTTTATAAGCTGCAGTAATTAGAACTGCGCACACGCACCATGTTTGGTTGTATAACTTCCTGGAGAAAGGGTTTGTCACCCACATATACCAAGCCGTACAGTGGCAATCATGTCCCTGCCTTCAACGCTTTGGCGACTCAGTGTCGGATGTTTGCACAGGGACATAGATCCTTGCAGAAACTGTCAAGCTAGTGGGCAATGCTGGATTTGAGCAGTTTTTGATAGATGTGACCCGTCACCATGTTGTGTCTTACCATAGGAATGAAGCCAAGGTCGCCCATGCCGTCAATAGTTTCTTCTTTCAAGATTTGGAAGCATTGAGTGGCAAGGTGTTCAAAGTAAAAATGTCCAAGAAGATCATCAAGTGTGACCTACCCATTCAGATTGGCTTCTTCGTGTCTGTGTATGCCAAGTTGGAGATGCTTGAGTTTTATAATCGCTTCATCGATGTCTATTTAGATAAGCAAGATTTTCAGTATCTCGAGATGGACAGGTATTCAGCCTATATGAGTTAAGCAGGAGACTCCATTGATGCCCTCATGAAGCCTGAGAAGCACAAAGAGTACGAAGCAGAAAAGTCACACTGGTTCCCACGCAAGGAAACACCAGACCAAGCCCTCGAACAATGCACGCCTGGGTTATTTAAAGTGGAATGGAGTGGAGGTGGTTTCATGGGGCTCAAATCTAAAACCTACTGCCATTGGGAAGAAGGCTCTAGCAACAAAGCTTCATGTAAAGGGATCAGTAGAAACTAAATGACCCCCAGAAGAAAGTTTACCTCGAAGTCCCGCAAACAGGAGAAGGTCAGAGTGGCAAAAACAGAGGATTCCGTGTCATAGACAACAAAGTCTTAACCTACATGTAGCACCTTCAAGAAACTTGGATGATGGACATTTGACTTTGACTCCCAGCTCAGTGGCAGAGCTGACAGGGTAGATGAAAACATCCCACATTCATCTTGTGACATTACCTGTCCAACACTCTGCATGATCATAATACCTGCATTACCTGAAAGATGCCCCTTGATTGTTTGCAGAGTTATCCAAAAGGAAGTCTACACGAAGACGATGGTCTTTTATTCTGCTCTACATGCAACGTTGTATTGGGCCACACAAGAAAGTCATCAACTGATAAACATCTTGAATCAGCACCACACATCTAAAGGTCAAGAAGTTCTGAAACTATGGGAGAACAGTAAACCCTGAAACCGTCCCTTGTTTATAAAACAGCAGTTCATTAGCCTTGTATTATGCCTATTATTTGTACCATTTTGTCCCAGTTAATTTTTCACAAGTATTTCACAACTTCTAAGTGTAATAATTATGATTGCCCAGAGTTTAATAGCTGAGATATTTATTCATTTAGTCAAAGTCTTACCTTAGTTTTCCTTTTTTACTATTCATATTATTTCTGTAGTTTTAGTTGTTTCTTTGTGTAATGCATGTTTTTGTGATTTTTAGTTCTCACCCCATGCTTCAATCATTGTAATTAACGTTGGAGTGTGTCTTCTTGCCCCTAATGACTCAATTCAGGAACGCAACAGTGAGAAGTTTTAATTTAATATTGGAGATTGGAGTTTAGGAACTGAACATTGTATTGCATCACTATGCAATACCGTGTGTTGCACCACCCACAAGAACCACATTGGTGAACTTTTTAAACCTTACTAAAATATGTTTTGCCATTTCCATGGTAAAAAGTTTTGTAAAAGAATGGGCTTTTTAAAAAAGGTAACTGGTAGTTGTTCATTTCTTTACCCAAAAGCACTTGATCAAGCCCCCCTGAGAGATTTAGAAACCTGGAAACAAGTTTTCAGCCAAGGAAGGCTTGGCAGCTGAGACTGAAAAAGATTCAAAATGTTGCACCATTCTCTGCAAGTGAACAGTTTATAGTAGTTGAGGAGAGATGCCATGGGAGAATATAACAATGAAGGAGATCTTGCGGATACAGATGGTAAAGAAGAAATCGATTCTGAAAGAGGAGAGGATAAAGCTATCCTAGATGATGAAGTGGAGGGGGAGCAGGATTGCAAGCCTTGGTTCAAGAGCGAACAGATCAAATTGAATATTGTAATAATCATGGTAAACAACCAGAACTGCATACTCCAGAACCTGAAATGGAAAAAGTAACGCATCTGAAGAATTTTGAATGACAGCTGTCAAAAACACAGAAATTTGATGACTAAACAAAAAACGGTACAAACTCAAAATTTTCTACTGCCACCATTATATTGTATATCAATAAGGCAGGAGTTAAGCATCACACAAAAAGAAAGCTTTTAGAGAAGCAAATGGTCACTTTGGCTCACTGAAGATATTTCTGTCTGAAATCCACCAGAACCACCAGCATAATTGCTCTTACTGCCACTGTGGAGAAGAGAAGCAGTGGGGGACTAGTAAAACTAGTTGAGCTTTGTTCCCTGAAGGTTATAGATGTTTCCATTAACAAAAGTAATATGATTTTCCGCCCAAAAAATCCAAAAAGGAATAACTTGCTTACGCTGGCTAGTTGAAGACACTGCTCAGCAACAAAAATGCTCTCTCAAGACAACCGGGTTTTGCCCAGCATTAATGATCTATCCACTGTCATCGATACCTCCATGCCTCCTAATGAAACTCAGAGCCTGGCCTATCTTGAAAAAAAGGCCTCCTTGGGGTCTACCATAGCAACTACCCAGATAAGATAAAGGATTTATTTTTTATTTTGCCCTCACTCTCAAGGTTTAACACACGCTGTCAAATGACCGGGCACAAACCAAATAAATAAGCCACCTGTTCTGCAGGCTATCATGGTACAAACATCAAAACATCTAGACTGTTTGGTATGCCTTTCAAGGACAAAGTGTGAAAAAATTTCAAAAATAAGTCAAATAACTGTTGGGAAGCAAGACAACCCTTCCTTGTATACATGCATGGCATGAAGGGGCCACCTTGCAGCTAACAGGTTTAGTTTTGTTCTCACAACAAAAAGGATCACTCTTACACTTTTGAAACGTCTTCTGGGGTAGAACTTATCAAGAGTGAAAGACACATCCCCAGTGAACAAGACTTAATGTGAAAATGGTGAAACTTGGGAAGTGGTTTTAATGTTTAGATCCTGTACTTTGCTTTTGGACTTTAACAAATTATTCCAATCTAACAACCTTTACATGCGATTTTCTTTCTATATACGTATAATATTACTGTTAATAATGATATTTTTTGTATTTACGTATCTACAGACTGTATGCTGTTACCTGCTATTAATGAAAATTTAGTTAAGAAAAGTACAAGACGTGATATAACAAATTTCAATTTCTCTGAGTTGCTTAGTCCCATGGCAACTGGGCAACATACTTGGCCAAGACAAAGAAATGATTAACGGGGACCACATACTGCAAGAGACTAACTACCCGATCCTGCAAGGTACACTCAACCTCCCTTAATCCTTCACCATCACCAGAACTGACACCACCACCAGTAGGCTCACAGCAAATCTTTGACCTCTGAAATTTTGGCCTCTGATGAACCTCCTATACCCTGCAAGCAGAGTCCTCTTCGATCTTCCTAGATTAGTCAGGAAGGGAAGGAAGACTATACCAACAGCCTTGAATTCCTTTGATTTGTCGATCAACCAGCGATCTGGATGAGTCAGGCCAGTTTCCAACCAGATATACCGGTTTTAACATATATCTCATGCATATTGTCAAGTACTGCTGACTATTTCTCCACCCATGCTACCGCCAAGCAAGTCAAACTGAAATGGCTTCAATTTCACACCGAGATCTTGAGAAAGCAATCAATTCATTGATTGGTTAAGTGGATTTTGGATCCTGCCTTACTGTACAGCAGTCACGGTCTGTGTCAAGTTTTCTGGGTGGTAATGTTATGTTTGTCACGCTGCCAACTGGTCAAGGAAAATCACTCATTTACCAAATTTGTCCTGTTGTGGCCAAAGAGCTTTCATTTCTTGGACATCAGTTTCCTAATGCACCACTGCTGGTTGTAATTTGTCCTCTGAGTTCACTTATAAGCAACCAAATAAGTTCCTGTGAAAGAATCGGTTTGAAAGCTTGCAAAGTTGAAGCTGTAAACACGACATCTTTACTGAACGAATGCAACTTTGACATTGTATTTGCAAGTCTGGAGGTTTTCAATCACCCAGAGGCGACAAACCTTCTTCAGCGATATTGTGAACGCATAATTGGAGTTGTTGTTGATGAGTCACATTGTGTTGTACAAGGATAAGATATTTTGCTGCTTTTTTGGGTGGGATCCATAGAAAGGTCTAAGCAACTCTGCACGCTAGCAGGTAAACACAGTTGATCTTTCAGGTATCTACAGTATCTATGTTTAATAAAGAGAAGATAACTTTATGTTATTTAGAGAAATAATAATTGTTTCCCTTCAGTAACGAAGAAACCAATTCATTTTGAATATTACATGTGACAACATACATGGTACACATACCATGCTAGTAGTACCAGAACTTAATTTATGGGAAAAAATACAATATTTGTTTTTGCAGCAAAGTAAATTGGTAACTCTTTGGATATTTAAATTTTAAATTTAATGAAGAAAAAATCCAAGTTTGCTAATCAGCAACTCTATGACATTGCCTATTTTTGAATACTAACCATTTCTCTGTGTTAGCTATGGCATTTATTTAGGTTATAAAGTTAACTTTGTTCATACTGCAGACAGTTATTTTCGACATTTTGGTTTGTTGCCACATTTTGAAGAATAAATATTGAATTTTTTTTCAAAGGGGAACTTAAGGCAGTAGAGAAAAGCAGCCCTTCATAGAGGCCTATGGCTGAATTGGGAACTTAAGAAGTTTTACAAAGGCACCAAACCTGTGAATGACAGCTGCAGCCAGCAGTAAAGTAAAGACTAAAATAATTTAACTTCTACACAACCAACACAAAGCACTTAAAGCAGTCACCTGACAAGAAGAACATCAGATGTGGTCGAGAAAGTCCATGAACTGGAAACAAACTTTCCATTGACTCGTACATTAATTTTGTGTACTGATTCATATCAAATTCCAAAGACTATCATATACTGCCATTCCCTCAAAGACTGTGGAGAAATTTATACATTTGACAAGATAAAGGGAGCTTCTGACAACACCGGAAATGCAACACCAGGCAACATCAAGGAAGACAAGTGGCGCTCTCATCCCTGTTTGAGGTGGGAGGAAAGCGCCATGTCATTATTGCAACAAGTGCACTTGGTATGGGAGTCAACATCCCAGATGTATGGCATATTATTCATTTTGGTTGGCCATTTGATTTGGAAGAATTTGCCAAGAAGAAGGTCGTGGTGGAAGAGATGGTAAGAGGTAAGATGCTACATTTAACTATCAGCCATTCCACCTTTCTCATTGTGATGAACATATGAGAAGCTACATCAAAAACCCTGAGCATTTATGTAGAAGAGATATGCTAATGAGGTATTTCAAGGACAAGGTCAGTTCCCCTGATTTGAAACATGAATGCTGCGATGTGTGCAAGAAACTTGCCAATGCACAGATTTTACTCAGGATTCCAACTCTCCCACCTTTTTAGCAGATTCAACTGACCCAAGAGAAAAACTACCTTCGTCGTCAAGACAAAATGATGGCAGTGACAGACAGTTCCATTAAGAAATATAATTTTCTTTCTCTTTATTTACATGTACATGTATGTTACTATGAAAATGTATATTCTTTGTATTTTTGCATCTATGCTGTATCTGTTATCTCTCAATAATAAATAGAAATTCATTCAGCAGTATGAGAAGTGACACAAAAAACTGGGCATTCCTCTCTATACCTTAATATTTTCATATTGGAATTGTTTATGTGATTTCCATCCAATTCGTCAAGTCTAGAGTTGATCAACTGCTGCAAGCCCCCAGCAATACAACAAATGGAGTTTCTTGCAAATTGGACTTGTTTGCATGATTTCTTCACAAGTCATTAAGTCAAGAGTTGATCAACTAATAGTAATAATAGTAAGAACAACAACAACAACAATAATAGCAATAATAATTAAATTTATATAGCACTAAAATTATTAAACACTGTAAAGCACTTTACAAATGTAGGAATTATATTTTATATTGTAGTAAATCATATGCCATTTACATGTAAGTTAATGCGTAAAAATGGGGGTCAATGTGCTTCTTTAGAAGAAAATGACCATTTATATTTCCTTGCCAAACTTAACCTGAAGGAAATGCCGTAACATTGTGTGCGCGCACTAAATGATGTGAATGACTTTAATGTTAATCACACAGACATTTTTCGCTTTTTAGTTCTTTTTAACATTGTATTTTTAATCTGCAATTTTTAGATCCTAATTTTAATACGTGTATTCTAAGGTTTTAAATTGTCAAACACTTTTATCATGAGCCTATGGTTAGGGAGATTGGGAGACCACTCCCTGTGTATTTCACACTAAAATAATAAATTACCTTTACCTTTTACACTGTACCTCATAAAGATTAAGTACTATTGTATAGTAGCAGTTGACAATGTTTAGAACTTCAATGATGACAATTAAGACACATGAGTGACTGAGTGGGTGACTGAGAGGGTGTCAAATGAAAAGCAACAGTTAAACCATTATCACCTATCCTAAAACAAGGAACTTCTAATTGGTATGTTTCAAATTACTTGATACACAGATTTATTTTATTTAGGTCTTTTGCTTGCTACATATTCAGCACAGTCCCTGAAATCTATCTTGGGTGCAG